>CAUJNA010003481.1:328920-576656 GCA_963377175.1 Effrenium voratum
ACCGCTACGCGGATACGCCGGGTGTCGCCGCTACGCCGTACGTCGATTCGCAGCTATACGCTGCTACACCGATATACGCCGCTACGCCGATACGCGGCTACGCCGTTACGCCGCTACGCCGGTATGCAGCTACACGCCGCTACGCCGATTCGCCGTCGCGCCGATTCGCCGGACACACAGCTACGCCGGCGCAGCTACGCCGATTCGCCGTTGCGCCCATATACGCCGCTACGCCGATACCGCTACGCTGCTACGCCGATTCGCCGAGGCACCCCACCAGCCAGCCCTAAGACCAACTAAGAGGCATGCCAGTCTATATTTTTTAACGCTTCCTTTCGTCTGCTTCAACTCTGTCACGCAAAATCCTTCTAGATGATTGAACGGCGACTTCACTGAAGGAAGCGTGCCCTCGTGTTGTAAAATGTTCTCCCCCTTGTTCCTTCGAATAGTATTGTACTGTGTTACTGTTTGTATTGAAGGCACCTTCATCACCAGTAAAAAGCAATTCGCTGAGATTACCCATATTCTTAGAATCTAGAACTCATGCGCATGCTACATCACCTTCCTTCTTGCTTGGCATTGGTATGTTGAACATATATCTACCATTAATGCGTGGAGAAGAACAAAATCAAACTGATATTGGTAATTTGTGATGAACTCAACCCTTTAGGTTGTCCTTTTCTTCAATGTTCTTTCTAAAGACCTCATCCATGTCAGATATGGTTGTAGTTTTACATCTTTCTCTGCAGTCTTGTAGTTCAGGCACGACTACAAATTCCAGCACGGACATTTTACATATGTGCTATACTGTCTTGTTTAGATGCTATAAAGGCAAATAAGATATTATCTTAATATACTTCTTCTAGTTATGCTTCTATGTCAGGTCCTTGTTGCTTCAACCGTTCTTGGTGTTTGTTGCTTCTACAACGGCTTGCCTTCCTACTGCACACACAAGTGGCACCACAGTCGCAATGAAATGTTGTTTTTGTTGCGCTAGTATTGCAATGAAAGATGGTTGTTCTGATCATATTGTCTGTTTCTCGAGTTGTCTAAATATATATATATACATATATCTTGTTATGTCGATTTCGCATTCGCCTTGCTACCTTGGCTTTTCTTGGCGAATCACTTATCTGTAGTTTGCAGAGTTGCTAACTGAATGTTCGCTTCGAGCTACCATTTGTTTCTCTGTTGTCATTGTAATACTCTTTCCTAGTCCGCCTGCTACGCATCTATTTACACAGTTGTGTTATTGAGTGTAATATCACTCTCTTGCTTCAAGTTCCTACTTGCAATTACAAGGGCAATCTTTAATCCGTTCAATTTTAGAATGTTCCGCTCGAAATGCATCAAACAAGTGGATAGACCGTGTTTCCCTTGTGTTGCATTGCGCCCATCTGAGTGTTTGTTGTATTCTTGTCTGTGCCTCGCCATTCTTTGACTTAAGCCTTCGGTTGTGCTACCAACATAGCATGCGCTGTTGTCAGGGCTGACGCGTTTATAGATCTGACCGTTTTGAACATATTGATTGCTCATAGTATCCCTGTTTATCTTATAAGTTATCTGTCTAACTTTTCAGTACTACAATAGCAATACACGTAGGTGTGCTTACTGCGCAACAACTTACAGCAGACATGGAACTTCATTAAGTGGTAATTATATAATCTACGAATGGATCAACTTTTATTAAATATGCAAAGAGTGGGCATGGTGTAGTGTAACTTGGTGCCGTGATTCTGACAATATTTATTTTTCAAGAATGTCATAACAGCTTGGTAAGTAAATGCTTCGAAAACAAAATTCAAGGATATACACGGCAAGATAGGAAAGTGCAGAAAGAAGTAGATGAAGATAATTCTGTTGGTGAAAACTGGTGCTTAACATATTTGAAGGGATGTTCTCAAAGCTGTGGGCTAAAAGTTTGTCTAGATACACAAAGTTGAACATTAAAGTTCCGACTTTACCGCTCAGCGTTGCGAAAACAAGTTACGCCACACAGCTGAAATCAGCACTGCCTTCTCTAACATGTTCTGTGTCTTGAAAATCTTGAATGTATTCTCCGTTGTGATCCTTTATGCTAACGGTTGCCCATCTTAAACAATTATACTCAGTGTTCCTTCCTTGTCCTTCTCATAAAGTCTCCATATGCAAAATTCCTCCAATTCCATATTCTGTTTAGTTTGCCTAATATGTTCCTGGTTTCATCTGATACTGCTTGACATCTGATATGTGTGTATGCTATGTTATAGTACCCAGTCATGATATCTTTTGCAATGTTGAAATTCTTGACTATCCAGTCGCACATGTTCATATCTCTCACCCACAACTCATCAAAGGTTAAATCTGATGGCGTTCTGTTCCTCTCGCCTTCTTCAAAATAGTTTAAGAATATCTTGTATTCGAAGATTACGTTGATGTGTTTGTCAATGTGTTCGCCTGCGTCCTGTGTTGGTGAAAGGCTCAAGGCTTGGCACTTGTTTGGCAGCACAAGCACCAGTTCTGACTAAGTCAGGGATGTTATTTACGAATTGCCTTGTTGTTTAAGATGTAAGGACCGGACAAAAAGATTTCATCAAACACTACGCATTGAAACTCTGAATAATCATACTTTTGAAGAATGTGTGTGCTGCAACTGCCTCGCCTTCAATCTCTTGGTTACACATATTTCGCGGCATAAGACAAAGCGCCATGTGTTGTATCCCGTCTTTGGCATACGCCTGCCTATCACAAGCTTGCTACTGCCTGCAATGGTGCTCCAATCATAGCCCTTTTCTGTTCAATGCTTTTCACAACTGCTCTCAATACCCCACACATCTTCACTTAAAGCCAGTTTCTAGTCCATAATGGTTGTTGGTTGTTCTTACTTTTGGTTAGTTTCAACTCTCCACCCCCCCCCAGGTGTCATTATGAAGTGTCGGTGTGTCGGTGTATCGGTGTATCGGTGCGCCGTGTCGGTGTCTCGGTGTGTCAGTGCAATATATCGGTGTTTCAGTGTATCAGTGCGGTATATCGGTGTATCGGTGTATCGGTGTATCGGTATACTGGTGTATCGGTATATGGTGTGTCGGTGTGTCGGTGTTGCGGCGCATCGGCGTGTACATCGGTGTGTCGGTGCGCTGTATCGGTGTATCAGGGGTTAAAGGGGCGCTAAACCTAAGGGCTTCTCAAAGAGGCAGGCTACTACTAAACACGTGCTGGCAATCCAACGTACTGGCAAACTACGCAAACTATTGGCAATACTGAAGCAATCCTTGGTCATGTCGTTCCCTGCCTCCACCTCCTGTCCACTGCCCCGCGTCGCGGGCACGCAACTCCCCTGGTGACTCCCGTTAAAAGGTGGGGGTGAGTGGGTCCCTGGAATTCTCCAGGATTCGAGAGGCTTGTGAGAGTCAGGGTGTCACCGTAAGTTTTTGCAGATTTAGTGCAGCCGAACACCTCCGACTCTGTGGTGTAGTTCGTGCAGTCCGAGATCGTTGAGATGGAGCACGGCGAGCCTGGCTTTCGTGGCGATATCATACCTGGCAAGCAACGTCCCCTCCTTGAGGCTGGTCAAGCCCGCTTCCGCAGAACATGACTCACATGTGTGTGTGTGTGTGGGTGTGTGTGTGTGTGAGTGTGAGTGTGTGTGTGTGAGTGTGTGTGTGTGTGTGTGTGTGAGTGTGTGAGTGTGTGAGTGTGTGAGTGTGTGAGTGTGAGTGTGTGAGTGTGAGTGTGTGAGTGTGTGTGTGTGTGTGTGCGTGTGAGTGTGAGTGTGAGTGTGAGTGTGAGTGTGTGTGGGTGTGGGTGTGGGTGTGGGTGTGGGTGTGGGTGTGCGTGTGCGTGTCCGTGTCCGCGTGTCCGCGTGTGCGCGTGTGCGCGTGTGCGCGTGTGCGCGTGTGCGCGTGTGCGCGTGTGCGCGTGTGCGCGTGTGCGCGTGTGCGCCTGTGCGCGTGTGCGCGTGTGCGGGTGTGCGGGTGTGCGGGTGTGCGGGTGTGCGGGTGTGCGGGTGTGCGGGTGTGCGGGTGTGCGGGTGTGCGGGTGTGCGGGGGTGCGGGGGTGCGGGTGTGCGGGTGTGCGGGTGTGCGGGTGTGTGGGTGTGTGGGTGTGTGGGTGTGTGGGTGTGCGGGTGTGCGGGTGTGCGGTTGTGCGGGTGTGCGGGTGTGCGGGTGTGCGGGTGTGCGGGTGTGCGGGTGTGCGGGTGTGCGGGTGTGCGGGTGTGCGGGTGTGCGGGTGCGCGGGTGTGCGGGTGTGCGGGTGTGCGGGTGTGCGGGTGTGCGGGTGTGCGGGTGTGCGGGTGTGCGGGTGTGCGGGTGTGCGGGTGTGCGGGTGTGCGGGTGTGCGGGTGTGCGGGTGTGCGGGTGTGCGGGTGTGCGGGTGTGCGGGGGTGCGGGTGTGCGGGTGTGCGGGTGTGCGGGTGTGCGGGTGTGCGGGTGTGCGGGTGTGCGGGTGTGCGGGTGTGCGGGTGTGCGGGTGTGCGGGTGTGCGGGTGTGCGGGTGTGCGGGTGTGCGGGTGTGCGGGTGTGCTGGTGTGCGGGTGTGCGGGTGTGCGGGTGTGCGGGTGTGCGGGTGTGCGGGTGTGCGGGTGTGCGGGTGTGCGGGTGTGCGGGTGTGCGGGTGTGTGGGTGTGTGGGTGTGTGGGTGTGTGGGTGTGTGGGTGTGTGGGTGTGTGGGTGTGTGGGTGTGAGGGTGTGTGGGTGTGTGGGTGTGTGGGTGTGAGGGTGTGTGGGTGTGTGGGTGTGTGGGTGTGTGGGTGTGTGGGTGTGTGGGTGTGTGGGTGTGTGTGTGTGTGTGTGGGTGTGTGGGTGGGTGTGTGTGTGTGTGTGTGTGTGTGTGTGTGTGTGTGTGTGTGTGTGTGTGTGTCTGTGTGTGTCTGTGTGTGTCTGTGTGTGTCTGTGTGTGTCTGTGTGTCTGTGTGTGTCTGTGTGTGTCTGTGTGTGTCTGTGTGTGTCTGTGTGTGTCTGTGTGTGTGTGTGTGTGTGTGTGTGTGTGTGTGTGTGTGTGTTTCGGTGTGTTTTCTCCACATTTCACAGCGCGCGCCTCGGCGCCTTCTTGCAACGGCGAATGCAAGATTTGAGCTTTCACATGCTGCTCGTTGATGACCACGAGCTGGCCCTTGCATTTTTACAGCAAGGAGATACACGTATTTAACGACCTGAAACGCTCTTAAAGGTGTATATGCTGTTCATGAAGAATCTGTTTGAAACGGGGTCTGTACGAGTTGGCTGGCATGGACATGGATCGAACCAACTGCAGGCTCTGGCAGCTGACACCCAGTTGGTCGGCTCCACGGCAAGCCGTGACCAGAGAGGCCCTCGTGAAGCTTTGGAAACTTACCGTAGCTACCGTAGCAAGCTTTGGCTACTCACAAAAAAGAGAGTGCAGCTGTGCGTCCTTCGCGAGCGCCGCGCGGCACTGCAGGTGGCAGTAGAGCCGAGTCTCCAAGCCCAAGGCTGTCCTGACCGGGGGCACATCCTACACTTTTTCTTTTTGATAACAGCAGGCCGCAATCATCTGGAATGAGCACTACGTACAGCTCCAGCCAAGGAAATCCTCCACGGAGTCCCCAAGTGCCAGCCCCCCGCCATGTCTCTCCCTGGCCTTGCTGTTGCAGAATCGAAACAGGCTACCTTGGACCTAAGCCAGGGAAGCGGATCTACAAGTCCTGAAGGGAAAGAACTCTCAAATCAAAACTTCCTGCTGAACACATGAACAAATCATACCAAGCACGGAGAAAGAGACGGCGGACTTCCCAGCCGCAAGGAACCGAAGCGCAAGTCCGCAATTTTTGGAAGGTTGAAGTGAGCAAACCGCTTGCCATTCAAACGCTCGGGTTAAGTCTGTGTCAAACGCTCGGTTTTCCCACATCTTGTCTTGCGGCGCAATCTTTTGGGGCTACTGACGATTGGTTTATAGGGTGTCTCTGGATTCTCTTCAGGGACATGACACTATGAAAGGGAACCCCTTCAAGACAGGGCTAGATATGTGGCGCCCATGTGCTTGGCAAGGTACACCGGTCTCACTTGCCTCTCCCACAAACCACATGAGTTTGAGGATTGATCAGGGCGTGTGCTTCTTCAGGGTACCCCTTTTTGGGCGCGCGCTGAAAGAAACCAGAAAGACAACCAATGTTCCTTCACTAGAGAAAGGGCTTCCCAAAGACTAACCCCCCGTATAAAGGGGCAGCAGGCAGCAACCGCATCAGTGGCATCAAAAAAGGAACCAAACAGCAAGAGAAATGCACCCACTTTCACATGCTTTGCAAGCGCCGCCGGCTTGAAGTTCGGCGAAAGAGCCGTCTCGTGATACAGCTGGGTAAAACAGTGAGACATAGCGAAACCGTGAGGCCATCCATGGGCCCAGTGACCAGGCGTCAGGAGTCTCTGAACGCTTCAGGGACCGTGGAGCATTTGCAGGCCAATCTGCACACACATCTTGAGCCCAGTCCATACCAGTCCAGGACTGACAAGATACATCTGGCAAGCACGCCACAGTTTATGTCTGTACAGCCTGAGGCATGGGACTGTCAGGCTATGTGCCAGAAGCACTCTATACAAATGCAGCAAAAATGCGCGGCGCTCATCGCCCATGGCCCTGTTGAAGGCCCTGAACAAGATCAGCAAGCAGCGCCAGGGTTGAAGTAGCATCTGAGAGCGATGCTACTTCAACCTCTGCCTGGGCAGCGCAAAGCTCACTTCGCCTCACTCTAGCTCCAATGAACGTCACATCAAGAATCTCGCCTCGGCATCTGTCCTGGAGGACATTGAAGTCAAAACCAAAGCTGTGCAGCAAAAAGGGGCTGCAGCAGGCTCAGGCTCCTTGGAAAAACGAGCCCAAGGGGCTCTAACAGTCAACATGAAACTGAATTATTAAGCCACTCTTCGTCCCGCGAAAATATTAATTATTAGCTGGACTGACGATAGGCGTGGTCTCCATGTAAATGGGCTGCGCCTTAATTGAAAAACTGTGCTAACTTCAAAATAACGCAGAGTTTGCAAACCCGAGGTGGCCCCTTTCCCGAAAAGACCTCTCCATGACGTTCCGTGAATACATTCGGAGGGTGGCCTTCGTTCATGGATGGAACCCATCCGGAAATTCTACTTGATGCGGCGATGGGCCGACGCAGCTGGACAAACGACAGGCACAAAGACTGCCACTTGCAGTAGTTGTGCATCCAAATGATTCAAATCATGCGAGTTTGATCCGCGGGCCGCCCTTCTGGCGACCTCCGCACGTTCCGCGCACGCTTCCCATGGTCCACCTCAGTGTTCAAAACAACCCTCTGCACGCCAAAAGAGGGCTCGTCAGGCTGGCACAGTGAAGCTGCAGAGCGGTGGCGCGAATGGCCCTTGCTAGTGGCTTGTGCCAATACTTGCAGGACAGGCGACGAGAACCGCTGCAGGCACGCTATGTGCCATGAAGTGTTAACACGCGCACCAGATACTGCAGGCCCTTTCAAAGCGAGGTGTGCCGGTGTAGCAGTGTGACAGTGCGGTTTATCATATCGTGGATCGGTGCGCTGTGTCGGTGTCTTGGTCTATCAGTGGGCTGTGTCGGTGTATCCGTGAATCGGTGTATCAGCATATCGGTGCGCTGTATCCGTGCATCGGCTTTTCGGTGTATCGGCGAGCTGCATCAGTGAATGAGTGTGTCGGTGTATCGGTGCGCTGTATATCGGTGTATCGGTGCGCTGTATCGGTGCATTGGTGTATCGGTGCGGTGTATCGGTGCATTGGTGTATCGGTGCGGTGTATCGGTGTAACCGTGTATCGGTGTATCGGTGTATAGTGGTGCGGTGTATCGGCGTACCGGCGTACCGGTGTATCAGTATATCGGTGTATCAGTGCGCTGTACCTTTGTATCGGTGCCGTGCATCGGTGCGCTGTATCGGTGCGCTGTATCTGTCTGTGTATCGGTGCGTCGGTGTATCGGTGCGCTGTGCGGGTGTCTCGGTGTAGCGGTGCGCTGTGTCGGTGTATCGGTGTATCGGTGCGGGGCCGATTTTCCGCACCTGTTTGCGGTTGCTCTGTTGCATTGCATTGCATTACATTGCATTGCATTGCCCTGCCTTGCCTTGCCTTGCCTTGCCTTGCATTGCATTGCATTACATTACATTGCATTGCTGCCATCCAATGACAAAAGCGGGAAAGCGAAGCGCGGTGGGTACTCTAGTACTCATGCGCGTATCCACTAGAACCACCAGCTAGGAATGTCGTTAAGGGCTTTTGCTCAAGTGAAATGACGTCTGTTAACACCTTTGTCTGTCAACTTGGTCATCTGTGTTCAAAACGTGTTCATCCCAGTATGTTGTCCTGGGAAAGCAGACAAGGCAAAGTATCTCACCCTTTTCGGAGTGTGTGGACTGATCGTCCCACAAGTTTCTTGTCAACGCAACACTTAGGAAGTGAGGTCTTGAATGACACGACATCACTCCGCGGAAAAGCCAAGGCACGCCAGGACGGTGGCCTCCTTGCAATTGAACTTGGCAAACCACCTCCGGGCCGAAGGAAATCCGAAGGAAACCCTGGGAGCACGACTGCTTGCGGGTCAGAACATGTGTCTTCCTGCAAATCCGGACCACTTTGTAGGATTTTAAGAGAAACAAAAAGGAAGCCACCGACAAACAAATAAGGCTTATCTCATTTTACGAGGAATCCAAACAACTATGTTGGCTGGTACCTACCACCAGCTGCACAATTCACACACCCAGCAAAACCACAAACAGTCTCAGTAACAGCAACAATGATTCGCCAACCTGATTATGTCACCAAACCAAGCAAAGTTCAGCAAGTGCGAGGTCGAAAAGTTAGGTCGCCACGTAACTTGGCCGAGAACGAACACCAACGTGAAGAAAGTTTGCCGGTAAGATAGGGTGATGTTTGTAGTACTTTAACCTTTGTCGCTGCTGACCCCCCTGCAAAACAAAAACCTTTTGGGGAGTTTGATGGAAATCCCTTGATTTCCCAACAAGTTAAAGTCTAAAGATCCAACCCAATAGCAGTCAAGTACCCATGGTGTGTCAGTACGTGTGTCAACCCTCCTCTGCCTCTCCAACATGCGCCGGGCCCGGCCAGGCCGAATCAACTCCTCCTGCCAGTCCTCTGCAGGGTGGACCGAGCTTTGGTGGATGCCCCAAATATTGCAAGTAGCACCAGGGCGCAACCACAACACTGTGCCACAATTCAAACAGAGAATAGAGTGTTCCCCACCAATGCTCAGTCCTTGCACAAACTCCATAATCCTCGCTCAACGCACGCGCTCGGCGCCGTACGCACGCCTGCCAACTAATAAGACCTCCTGCTCAAGTGGAGGCGTCAACATGCGCCTGCGGTATTTCCGCGTGGTGGTTTAGGTACACATGTGCGTCTCCTGGCAGATCACTGGGCTGAAAACATCTCAAAGGGCTTTTGGCCGAAAATGCACGGCGCCTAGACGAAACCACGCCTTCGAACGAAGCATCATCCCTACATAATATGAAAACACAAGGCGGATCAGCGAAATGCCCTCTTGGCAGTAACTCGTAGTCTTCCCAAGATATGTAGGAATCTTCAACATCTGCTTGGTGGGCGAATCGCCAACCGTGTGCATGCTCGCATGCACCGAGTAAGATACGCCAAAAAGCTTTGGCCAACAAGTCTTGGTTCCAACAATGGACAACTTTATCTCAGCTGTCAAACCGCAAACGACAGTTTCTTTCGACCATGGCACATTGAAACGACACACTTTGTTCTGCAAACATTTAACAATCCCCAGGACAAATGCCGCCACAAGCCAGTGAGAAAGGAATCCCAAGCTTGATACCTGCGATACTGCTCTAACAGAGAGAGAGAGAGAGAGAGAAAGTGAAAGAGAAAGATAAACAGAAGGAGAAAGATAACTAGAAGGATAACTAGCTAAGGAAGAGAAACAAAAGAAACAAGGAAGTAATGAAGGAAACATGCAAGAGCAACAGGAGAAGAGCGAAAAAAGCGAAAAAAGGAGAAGGAAGAAAACGATAAGAACAAACACATGAGAGGCAAGAAGAGGAAGATACACCAAGAAAGATGAAGAGAGAGATAGAGAGAAGACAGAGACAAAGAGAAAGACAGAGAGTGGAAAGAAAGAGAGGCAAAAACAGAGATATAATGAAACAAAATATTGGAAGCAACAAACAGAGCGCTCCAACCTTAGCTGCCCCGCCCCCATCAAAGCCGCAAACAATAACAAGACTGGTCGACAAATATATGCAAACAAACGTCCTAAACTCGGTCGCCGCCTTTTCATCCAAAGAAAAGCAAATCTGATTGGTAAGGGCACATCTTGCGGGTCCATGGTGGGAAAGCATAGCATGCTTGATCATGCTTGGTGGAGGTGCCAAGATTGGAAACCAACGCGTCTGGCTGAGCTTTCAAGCAACCCAGCAAGAGCTGGCGAAACGGCGATTCCCAGTTTCAATTTGACAGGGCTTCCTCCAGCGGGCCATGTTTTCTGTCCAGCCATCGAACTCACGTGCAGTGTGTTTTTTGTTTATTTGTTTTCTGGCGCTTGCACGGTCGTTGCTAGTTTTTGTTTCCTTTAAAAAAAATAATAATAAACAAATACTTGTTCGTCTGGCGCTTGCACGCTCGTTGATATTTTTTCTGGCGCTTGCACGCTCGTTGCGATTGGGGTCGCGCTCTTCATCCTTCATCCATTTTCAAGCCCACGCGATCCAGGCCGCTCGCAGCTGCAAGTGCCTGAAAACCTCTTCGTCAAGCTTTTCCCTCTGCTGTTTTCTTTGCAGCCGCCGGCACCGACCGCGCTTCGACATGGAATCTCCCGATCGGAGCGGAAGGCCGGCGAAAGTCGGCGACGCGGCCACGACAAGGGGATCAACGTGAGGAGCGAGGCTTTGCAACCCCCTGCATGTAGGGGCCTTAGTCGCCAAACATTTGCGCACAGGGATAGACGCTCCAAACGGTGTGGAAACCGAGAGGTGAGTTGCACATTCTTTGAACGCTACCTCTCTCTCTATCTCTCTGAAAACCAAGAAAGTACACCAGGTGCACCCATACAGGGCCTCCTTAACATTGCTCTGCCTGATGCACGATGCTGTTGTGGATGCGTTTAGAAGGAATACTACCAAAGATATCCATTTGAGGGCTTCACAGTTTAGGGACACACCCACCCTCCTTCTGCATGCAGACTCACATGTAACTTAACTTGAAGCAACCAAGCTTACGGACCCAACACTCAAACACAGACAATAAACATAAAGGGGTTCGCTCGCCTGATCGCTCCTTCGGTCCTTCGGTCCTTCGGTCCCGCCACCTCGCTCACGTCCACCAGGAAGAGGCAGTCGTGGTCTGGTCGCAGCAGCCTGTCGAGTGCTTTGAGGCGTTCCCGGCATTGCGTCTCTCCGCGTCCACGTATCCGTTGGTGTACGAAGCGTTGGTGCGTACTTTGGGAGGGTTTACGAGAAATAGACAGAGTACTGTTTGGGACTCAAGCTCTTGTATCTCCAGCAAGGTCGCTTTTGTTACGTCAATCTCTGGATTCACCCGGGGGTTCAAGGAAAGGCACCATGAAGCGCTAGAGAGTTTCCTGGGATCCTGAGAGTGGAACATTCGGATCTGACTTTGAACAAAAACCCAAGTGAATCACAAGACAAGGACGTGTAGAATCCGCCCACACAAAGCGTGGTTGGACCACCCGTACTATTTTGTTTGTGTTACGGAAAGCACATGGCCAAGCTGTCACTTCAATGCTTGGGTGCTGTCGATCCGCCAGCCAAGAAGTTCAACTTCTGGTTAGGACATATCCGGGGTATCTCAAAAGGTTGTCTAAAGATGCCTTTCCACTAGAGAATGGGCCCTTGCCCCAGGCGAACTTTGGCTCGCCTCTGGCACAGCGGCGCCGCCTGCAGACATCCCTCGAAGGCTCCCGAGCCAGTGGCTCGACTGCCGTAGAGTAGCAGCTTGGGGCGGAAGGGCGAGTGGCTGGGCCTCGATGCAGACGAAGCGGAACTTCGGGGAAACCGTTTCCCAGTCCAATGGAGCCTTGCTGGAGACCAACATGGTCATAGGTGTCCTTTAAGGGGCAATAGATGGGTTTCCCTGGTATATGATTCAACCACCAGGTAAACCAGGGCCATCAATTGTTCAACCAAAAACGACCAAAAGGGACACCTGTGAACATGGTTGGGATTGTCGCTTCATAATCTTCATCGAGGTATTGATTGCGACTATGGCTTTGAAATTTAACAACCTGCCTCACTGGTTGGTGGACATGAATCACCTCAAGTGAATGCCGCCTAGATGGGCGTGTCTCCAAATGGGATATGGAGCCCCCAACAAACGGTGTTCCTGTTGTTTTCCTTTTGGCTTCAATTAATCGTCCCAACAGAATTCTGCTTACACACATCCTCAAATGACGACTTCTGGTTGGCAAAGAAGGATCCTAATCTCCGAACGGAACGCAACCTGATCGGATCCGGACTGAGGGGTTAAGGAGCGTTGGTTGGCGGACCGGAACATATACTAAGAGGCTACGTAGGACAACAATCTGATAAGAACTTGAGCGGCTTCAAGCGAAATCCTGGTGCAGCCTCACACGCGAGGAGTTCTTCAACCCAATGGACAACAGCTGAGGGAAGTGGATGGTGCTCTTGTCTGGGCTGATCAAATAAGCATGTCGGAGTGTTGTGTCATCTGCTTTGACCCCACCTCCCCCAAGGGCAGCCGATTGTGAGGTGGCGGAGTCGCCACGAAACTAAGCCCGAAGGCGTAAAACACCTCCCAAAGAAGCACAAATGAGTGTGTCTACTATTGAGGTTGCCCAATGGTATGGTTTTTTCAGGAATTCAAAGCGGGCAACCATATCATCATTAATTATTGCCACCATTCTATTCTCCTTTCTTTTTTTTGCGGGGGGGTGCCCGAAAAAAGATCCCAGCCGGCGGCTTTCCGGGATCCCAACAGCTCATGCCCTGCCGAGAGCGCTTGTAGGGCCACCCCGTGGATACCACATAGAGCCGGACCGAGGGCTCCAGATCCGATCTCCGACGGGCCATGGCGAAACGCGCGCGAGCTCACGGCAAACCTGCAAGGAGAATGCCTTTGCCGAGGGGTGTCATTGTAGTTTGTTAGTTTCTGCGAACAAATTGGATTGGGTTGTAACTGGGGTTTGTCTGGTGAATAAACTTACCAAGTAAGTAAGCACAACACCCTGCCTGGATTGTTCTTTGATCGCAATAATAAGCCAATTGGGATGGAGAGGATTCTTGAAACCAGGGGGGGGCCTGCCACCCTCCCTCCGGTGCCGTTTTGTCGCTCACATCTAAGCATTTCTGCTGGCTCTAGATCTTTGCGATTCCACCGCTGGATCTGAACACAACGAGCCTGGCCTTGAGTGAATACCGCAAGGCAGCAGCAACAGAACCAAGTATCTTTTTTTGAACGGGTAGGAGGAACTGTGCCAAGAACCGAATATTCAGATGCCCCCGGATTTCAACGCCACATGCAAGACATTCCTGTGTGTGTGTGAAGGCGCCATTTTGCTCCCATGTGTCTATCTCCGCATGCTAAGGGCCTGAGCCGAAGTTAGAGAGGAGAGCCGTGTGAGCATAAGGCCAGCCTCCATTTGCTTAAGTCCCCCGGAAAAAGAACAACAATATTTCAATATTTCCAATAGTGATAGATTCCCTTTAAACCAAACATAGTTTTGTTTGTTTAAAGAAACAACAACAACCTATTCTTAACCGAATGGAAGCCAGTGGAGAGAGGAGAGCACCTAGAGCCTTTTATCTGCCTCTCTCCGGCTGGGCGTCGCACCATCTGGCCAGCTGCCTGAGCTCCGATGGCTGAGAAACGTGCCACCAATCAAGGAGGGCAGTGACTAAGATACACTTCCATTTGCTCAAGGCCCTGGAACAAACATATTTCCAGTAGTGACAGATTCCGTTAAAAAAAGAAGAGGGAAGGACGCCACTCAGGCGTCGTGCGTTTGTGAACGCAGAATTGCAAAAAGGCAGAGGAAAACAGCTCATTTGCCAAACGCACGCCCATGTTAAGCTGCAAAAGAAGTTGATCAGCCGCTCACTCTTTCTCATCGACCGCACATGATGCCTTGAATCTCGCCAACATTGAACGTTACTACCCTTCCCCGCACCCCCCCCCTCCCCCCTCCCGCACCCCCCCAAACAACGTATACGTGATGCCTTGCATCTCGTCAACATCGAACGTTACTACCCCTCCCCCAAAAAATGGAGAAAGTAGGGGCCCTGAGGGGAAGCCTGTTGATGGTTGCCTGTTCTGGTTTTTATGTTCATCTCAAACCTATTAACCACCTTATTCGTTTTTAAAAGAGGGTTTTTGGGGAGCTTATTTATCGTTTTCGTTAAGGTAATCATTTGGGTAAATTGTCGCCTTGTTCATTGTTGGGCTGGGGGCAAACATTTTTTTCATTTGAAAGAGGTAGCCCTTTTAGTAGTTATAATGTTCTGGGATGTTGGTGGTGCTTTTGTTTTATCCTATTCTTTGTTGAAGTCATATTCAAAATCTGATGAGGTTTCTATGTATTCTCTAATTTGTTTCTGTGTTGTTTGTTTGTTTTCTTTTGGTGTTTCTTCTCTCTTTGGTGGTTTTGGATTCTTAACATTATTGATATGCTTGTTTGTTCTTTCGTGCTTTGCTTTGTGTTGAGGGCTTACCATACATCTACAGTATTGACATTCAATTTTCCGTTGGATGTATTCTTTCCTATATGCTTGTCTGTGTTCTTTGTTTTGTTCATAATAAACCTTTGCCTTCTGCTGTATTTGTTCTTTGTGTGCTTCTCTATACCGTAGTTTATTTTCCAAGCATACATTGCATTGTTTTCTTCCCTCGTTGAACTTTTCTAACAATTGAAAGACTTTACATTTGGAACATTGCTTTTTGTCTGTCATTGGTCTCTATATGTTTAAGGGGTTATTTCTTTAGATAAGTTTAAGGGGTGTTATAGGTTAAAAGTTCAATATAATTATAACATATAATATTTTACATGTTATTATTATATTATGATTATAATTTCAGTACAGGATAATAATTTAATTCACAAATCTTTCTTCTTTCATACATCATTTTAAAAATATTATTAACATCTCTCACTGTATTCTGAACATTAAACTTTTTACTTTCAATAAATAATTTGATATTTTCTTTAACATCTTCTCCTTTACCTTGACTATAACACAACAACCATAATATATCATCCATCATTTCATATTTTTTCTTACTAATTTTAAGAAACTGTTTAACATAATCATAAGGTGGTATTTTATTTACAGTTAGAAATATTAAAATATCATCTTCTACATTTCTATGTCGAATTCTTTTTATTCCCAACAGACATCTGATTAATTCTTGATAATATCTCCAATTTCTACAAATTTTACATAAATCTTCTTCATCCATTGAATAATTAATAATATTATTCACTATTTCATTAGGTAAGTTCAATTTATACAATTCCATATTTTCTTTTTTGAAGTGACAACAATCATAGCATTTTTTATCGATATAATTATTGATTCCATCACCGTTCATTTTTCTCTTAATATATAAGGTAATATTTCTTTAAGTAGTTTTGGCTAGGGGGTTGCTGGTCGGCTGGTCTGGGTTTCAGGTTTAATTTAAATGTCTGTGTGAGCCAGACCTTGCTGTGCGAGCCAGACCTTACTGTGTGAGCCAGACCTTGCTGTGTGAGCCAGACCTTGCTGTGTGAGCCAGACCTTGCTGTGTGAGCCAGACCCCCCTTAATTGGGGAGTTCGCCCCCCTTAATTGGGGAGTTCGCCCCCCTTAATTGGGGAGTTCGCCCCCCTTAATTGGGGAGTTCGCCCCCCTTAATTGGGGAGTTCGCCCCCCTTAATTGGGGAGTTCGCCCCCCCTTAATTGGGGAGTTCACCCACCGTTTCTCCTTTTGGTAATCTCCGCATTTGACCACCGCGCCGAGGTTGGGAAGACATGCTGACCTTCGCCTATGCGACTGTCGCCTTTCAGGTGTTGGGATGGGTTGGGTGTCCCTCTCTTTTAACCTTCAGTTTCCCTAAAAAATATCTAAATAGGTATAATCACATGAAACTATCCATCACAACTACAACCAACAACATGAAATAATTCTAATAATTTCATATTAGTAGAACTATTTAGATAATTATTTTATGGAATAATGCCCATAAGGTAATGAAGTGAAAGCATCACTATAAAACCTTTTGTTTTCATAATTACTGAGAGATTGCTTGACTTGAGACATTGAATATATTTGATGCGACTTACTCCTAATAAAATTATATGTTATCTCATGCTTTTTGTTTTGAAATAATGCTTCGTGGTAGTTCTGATACGACAGTTCTTTTCTAACTTTGTGTTTGACTACACCTTTTGATTTCTTATGTTCATCATCCTCACCATGAATTGTGAAGGCATAAGATTTAGGTTTTAATCCAATGAATTTAGTAATGATTTTTCCATTCACTTCGTCCTTAAACATTCCTAAGACCTTTTTATTAGTTTTGTCAAAGCATGGATGTTCAGGTGGATAGTCGCTAAAATCCATGTGTTGCTTTATATCATTGAAATCCTTATAGACATCATCAGTCATTGTTTGAATTACATAACTGTCAGTATCAGTATATATCAATTTGATGTTTTCATTATACTTCTTTTTCAATACATCATAGTAAAACTGATACATATGTAATTTACTGATGTCAAGGATTGTCATTCCTAAGAAAATCGGTTTGTCCAGTTTCAGCTTCGCTTTAGTTTTTTCAACTCCTACAAGGTTTTCATTAATAATAAATCTATTTTTGAATGTTGGATTATTAACACATTTTTCGTATCTAACTTCATTATCAACTAATTCAAAGTCCATATGATTTCGTTTGTCTTCCATAGTTTTTCCATACACAGAATTATTCATTAATTTGAATAAATCTTTCTCAAAATCGCTTTTGGCTTCTTTCCTTTTACCTGTGTTAAAATCAATCCACGGTTTCAACCATGCCCTCTGTTGAAATTTTATTATCCTATGGACTTTTGTCATTTTCATTCCCATTTTCAAATAATACTGTAAAGTCTTGATATGAACCACATATTTTTCTTTATCCTTTAGATTTAATATTAACTTACTTGTTTTCTCATCCTTGGGATTTTTGCCATCATAATATATTTTGTAGACTTGCTTTTGATAATCAGAAAGCATACTAACATTTACATTCATTATTTCAGGCGCTAGTGGATAGTCAGAGTGGAAGTCGTGCAATGTTTCGGGATATTCCAAATCAACTTCCATAATATAACCGAACTCATCGTTTTCATTCCATGTTTCAACACTGGGCGTTTTCTTTGCCCACTTGATATTTTTTAGCGGTAATTTCTGGGACATTGCTAAACCATACAAGTTATTAGCATCCAAGTAGCTAATATAATTTGATGGCTTGTTCTCATCATATGCTTCCCCCATATACTTATTATTTGCCACCGCTAATTTATGACTGACTTGACACATACCACCTCTCATTCCCTTTTCAACCATCTCAAACATTTCTTGGTCATGCAATTGTTCTATTTCAACACCAGTTTTTAGAAGCATCGCGTCCCATGCGAAATTTGGCAATGTGTAATAATGAGCGGGGTCTAAACCGTAGTATTCCATACACAAGTCTCTAAAGTTTTCAAATACATCGGTCAGTAGTAAAACATCAGTTCTTAAATACAAGTCGTGATACTGCCCGAGTGTTCTAATCCCGAAGTGCTTCCATACTTTCAGTGCCCTTTCATAATCTTTATCACTTACATGTTCTTCACTCAATTTACTGTAAAACGCTTCTTTCGGTGGTAAAGCCCTTTCCTTAAATCTTTCAAAATCATCAAAGTAGTCATAGGGATAAATACCCTTATCAGTCAATAAATCCAAATCTTCATCGGTTTTAACATACGGGTTTCTAACGCTGTATCTGAAATTGTTCTTCCAATTCTCACGCTTTTTATCATCCTCATATTTACTCAACCTGACCAACTTATCCAACGAAGACGATAAGAAACTGAAACTGTCCTTGAAACAAAGATTTTTAAAACCAAAGGTTATAAACTTTTCGCTGTTCTGAGCGATACATTCTATTTTAGAATTCTTGTTCAGTTCGTGAGCCTTGTTGATGATTAAGTGGGCATCATAGTTTTTAAGGTTATGAAGAAACACAGGGATTTTATAATATCTCATACTAAATCGTAGATTGCAGTCCTCGTGGGCGCAACCTCTATACTGTCCCGTAAAGTGGCAATGGTCCCAACACTTCTTTTCTCCTTCCTCAAATTTGTTTCCACAAATGAAGCAGTTAGTGGCATTATTGAAGTCCTCCCAGTCCTTCTCGGTTTCAATACGGTCTTTGTCCTCCTTCATTTTCTCCAAAACTTCCTCTCTGACTTTATTGATTTTCTCAACAAATTTATCCATACAATCCTGACCTCTGTATAAGTAAGGCTCACTACTTCCGGTTATAGCATTGACTACATTAATCATAAAACCACACGGACGATGATTTTGATATGATGTAGTTTTAGCTTTTGCCGATTTGCTTTTAACATCAATTGGCACAGTTAAACATTCAAAGTCGGCATAGATTACGAATGGAGCTTTAAGTTTCTTGAAATGGTTTTTGAATTCTATTGTTTCACCTGCTTCTGGCATTTCTATTTTTTGACCCTCAACTGCTAGACATCCTTGTTCTTCGTGTTTCTTTAAAAGTTCTTCGGTCTTGAAACCATGTGAGCAGGTTCTACAGTGATACTTCTTCGCCTTCATCTTGTTAGTCTGACTACTCATTAACTTATCATAATTTTTGATATAAGCGTAATGGGATTTAACATCATCAGTCAATTTAATCAAATCGATTTTGTGTTGTGCTTGTGGGTTGTTGCTTCTTTTGTATAATAAAATAGTTTTACTATTCGTATCGGGGTTTATGTAATAAACATTGACCGATATGTGTTTGTTCTGTTCTTCAAATAGTTCAATCTCATCATTACCTACTGGAAAGTCAATATTATCCCATTTGATAAATTTGTCATCTACATATTTCTTATAATGATACATCTCGCAGGGATGGTCTTTTTTGAATAACTCATAAAATCCACATTGAACGGAATATTTAAAACATAAGTCGTCCTCATTTTTAATGTTAATACAAGCCTTTTTGTTTGCCACCCAGTCGGGCAATGGAATAAAGGATGAACCACGGGTAGGATTGTACCTATCATAACTGATGACTAACTTTTCAACTTGACCAAGAACCAATCCCGACTGAATGTATTCGGTTATTTCAATTTGTGTCTCAATGTCGTGCCCAATGTTGTTTAAGACGGTGTTCAACTCGTCGGGATTATGAATATTGTATCTTCTGCTTCTTAACCGCCTTTGAATAAGTTCGTTGGCGGGATTTTTGAATGATAAATCGGTTTCCACGATTATTTTCATGTTCGGGTTTCTGTTCAGGAATTCGGCCAGTCGTTGCTTCTGGTATTTTAAGTAGGATAAACCTTTCATTCCTTTTAACCTTATATCACTTACCGAGTAGGTGTTGGCGTATCCCTTGAACGCTTGTTGCTCGTCTGTGATTTTGGACTTGAATCGCTTGACATAATCCTGTAAGGGTCTGCCTCTCGTTAGTTTTAGATAATTAGCACCTTTCATTAAAAGGCCATGCTTTCTATATCCTTCACTCCTCGCCACTTCCTTGAGTTTCGTGTTCAATACGTTTGAAACTGGTTTGTTCTTATCATATCTGTAGGTCTTATCACCTATTTTGAGTTTTTGTGTTTGCCTCCCTTCTTTTTGTATTAGTTCGCCTTGTTGGCTGTTTAAAATGAAATCTATAATTTTTCCTTCTGTCATGGAAACCATAATACTATACTCTATATAATATAAGGTATTTTCTCTTTAAGTAGTTTTTCGGGTAGGGGGTCAGTGTTGGAGAAAATGGGTTTCGGGTTGAGAATGAACGCATTAATCTCATTAAGTGTTTTTAATAAGATGAATGATTATTATTTTTTTCATAATGCGCATTGTCGCGAAGCTTGCAAACAAATTTTAGATTTCTTGTGTTTAGATAAATTTGATTTGCTTGATATCGTCCTTCCGCAGTCCTCACAAGTGTAAGACTGTTTTAGGTTATTGTTGTAGTAATTCTGGTGGTAGTTCTTCTGGTCGTCCCTCCACCTCACGGGTTGCTCACTGTCATCGCTCGAAGTCTGTTTCTGTTCGCTTATCATCTGTAAGACTAAGTCGTTTTCTGCTTTCATCAGTTCAACCATCATATCAAATTCGTCATTCGTTATTCTCTGTTTACTATTACCGTTAATAAAAATTCCTGTCATTTTACTATATTAGGGCGTTTTGTCTTTAAGTAGTTTTTATTTTTTCTTCTTGCCTCGGCTACTTTTTGTATTTGTGCTTTCTGGGCTTCTACTCCTGCTTCTTGTTTCCATTTGTTCCCTCGTCCATTCACTACCTCTAGCTATTTCTTGGGGTGAGTTGCTCCTGCTTCTTGTTTCTAATTGTCTTCTGTTCATTTGATTATCTCTTGCTCTTTCTTCTGGTGAGTGGCTTCTGCTTCTTGCTTCTACCTGTCGTCTTGACCAGAATGATGCCCTTGGATGTTCTTCTTCCTGTTCCCTTGATTGTTCTGATGGTGTGGATGTCTTCTTGTCATCACGTTTGAATAGTTCAAATACGCTCTTGTCTTCTCCACCTAAAAATATGTTTCTTAACGACTTTATTTCTCGGCTTTCCTCTTTCTTCTCTTCCTCTCTGACGGTTGATGCTGACGATGATGACGTTAAATGAAGACTTTGTAAATCTTCCTGCTTTTCATCAGACTGTTTTAAATCAGTATCTTTTACATCGGTTGGTTCATCTGACTTTTTCTTTTCTTCAGTCCTACCTGAAATTGCATTACTATAAATTTCATCAGCAAAATCTTTTGCTATATATCGTGTTGTTTGTGCGTCTGCCTCGTTGTTTTCATATAACTGTGATGTTGGCGCTACTTCATCAAACATATCAGGGAACAATTCATGATGAAGAACTTGTTCATCAGTTTGAACCTTAGCATTCAACCGTAGTCTCCTATCGTATTTTGAAAGGTCAAAATCGTCAAAATCTATATTGTTGATTGACAAGTCAATTACCTGTCTTTCGGGGATGATTTCAATTTTTAATCTGTGCGTCATCGCTTCCTTTAGCATTTCTTCAAAAGTAGGACGTCGGCGTAATCCATAATATTTAACAGTCATATTAAATATTATATATTTTATTAAACTTCCGCGGGTATTTCTTTAACTGAACCATCCATCACGGTTGGTCTATCTTCTTTTTCCTTAGGTCGTGGGTGGAAAACTGTGTAATACACTTTATCATTGTAAAACCTTACTAATTTCAATCTGTGTTCCTTCTTGATAAAATCACCATCGCTATTAATTAAAGCATTATATAACTCAGTGAATTCTTCATGAACACTGTCTTTAATCTTTTTAAATCCTTTCAGTTTGTCCATGACATCTTTCATCTCTTCTGGTCTGCTTGCAAGATAAGCAGGTGTTAATTCAGACGCTCTTTTCTTAAACTCGTTGTAGCCATAAGCGTCTTCTGCTTTTGGTTCTACTTCAACAACTGGGTCGTCTTCTCGTTCATCTTCTTCTTCGCCTTCCTCTAATGGTTCTAATTCTGGCATTTCATCAGCGGACACCATTGAATGAACTTCTACACCGGCAGGATATGAACTCTTCGATACAGCGCTTGCCATTTCTTCGTGTTGTTGTCTCCAAAGTCTCATTCTTTCAGCAAGTTCTTCTTTCTGTTTCTGTGCTTCCGTTAGTCCTTCTTGAATGAAAGACTGGTGTTGTTTCAGTGTGTCAGCAAGTTTCAACTCGTCATTAAGTTTATCTCTTACTCTGTCAGAGTCCGACATTGCTCCTTTCATAACTTCTCCTCTCCGGTCTAGTTCTTGTTTCTTTTGAATGTCTAAGGCTTCCTTATTATCAAACTGACTACCGTATTGGTTTAATCTGTATCTTGTCGCTTTTCTGTCTATCACATTTTCAATTGATGGACGGTTCTCATCTCCTACCAACGTTTCTTTCAATAATTCATCATAAGAAGGTCTCAAATGTAGTTGTGATTTCAATGACCCTACTTTTACCGGTCCTACTGTATTCAATCTACTAATTGATTTAATCATAGTATATTAATTATTTAGAAAAATAAATTAATCAGAGATATTCTTAATCATTTCTTCTAAATGCTTCTTTCTTACAGTTAGTTGTTCCTTCGTTTGTATTCCATCTGGTGTCCGTGTGTTGTCTAATATGTTTCTTATTCTGTCTAACTCTTTTCTATAACTTTCGGTTCTGTTGCTTTCAACTAAATCGTTTCTATACTTTATTAATGCTCCTTGTGATTGTTTCGCTTCCAGTGTGTCCTTCAACTGTTTAAAGTAATTCATACGCGAGGCAACTCCCCATAAATCTGAAACGTCATAATGACGTTCTACTTGTGGCGCCCTTTTAAATTCTACATTTCTATGACTTCTCATAAGCATGATTAATATATATTATAATTAGATTATTATTTAAAACATTGATGAAGATAATTTGTTTATTTTTTCTTGTTTATCTTGTTTTTTCTTCTGTTTAAGTTCTTCATAATGTTGGTTTAATAGTTCTGTTGCCGTGGGTTTCTTAATAGTTTCTTTAATCACTTCTTGTTTAATCTCATTCTTAATCTCTGAAATAACTTCAGGTTGTATCTTTCTAATATTCTTTTGTGGATTGACTGGTAATAACTCAGTAGGTGCTCCCTTACAATTTTTGGGATGTGAGTGTCTCAAACTTTTCAATGTCATCTTTTTAGAGCATTGTTCACATTCTACTAATTCAACTTCTTTTTTAGTTCTTGGTAATGCTTTTGCTTTCGCTTTTGGTTCAGGAATAACTTCTTCTGACGTTGGTTCTTCATTAACTGTTTCATTTTGTTCAACGACTTCATTATTAACAGGTGCTTCTTCTGTTTTAGTTTCATTATTAACATCTACTACCTCAATACTTGACATATAATATATATAGATTTTCCATATGGAAAATCTATATATTATTTAAATAATATCGCTTTTTACGAAAAGTAGACTCAGACTAACATTTACACCGTTTAAATTAATTTCATTTCCTAATGAATTAGACAACCAAAAGTCTAACTGTTTAAAGCTTCTATTTGATACATCCAAGTAGTCGAGAGGGTTCATTTCATTATCAAAGACAATTCCCGCGTGTGGTGCTGAGACTGGCACTTTCTTAACAACTGTGCTATCGCCTGTCCTTAAATTTACTTGATTATAATTAGACAATTGAGAAGAATGAATATAAATATTTCTAATGGGTTGAAGATTAACGAAACCAGAAACATAAGGATTATTATATTGATAAACTACCATTTGATAATTTCCTAAAACTTCATTAACAGACTGTAAGTTATTAACATTAAAACTTCCATTCCATATATAATCTGCATATGTTAGTTTCATTTGTTCATCAGTTAATACAGCGAACTTTCTATCAGCATAGTTTGAATAAATTGTTATTTTATTAGTTTTTACACTGTAAGAAATTTCATAAGTATTTGAGAAATTAGCATTATCAACAATACCATTTATTTTTGCCTTTAATTCTGTCGCTAGTTCTGTGCCAGTATATACTCCTTCGTCCAATTGTAACGCTAAATAATGGACATTAGTATTATCTTCATCTGGAACTAACGGAGAAGAATAAAAGTATAGTATATTATTTAATCCTGACTGTATTGAATACCACGAGTTAGGTAATGTTATTTCGTGAATGTAGCAATGTACTCCGTTGTCTGTTTGTAATGTTTCCGGCAATTCAACTTTGAAATTTGATGATGTACCACTAATTCTATGAGCGCTGTCAATATAGACCTTCTTGTAAGTCAACATAATATGTTTGATTAGAAAATAAATTTTCTAATCAAAAAATATTATGTTGCTTAGGACTACGTCGTAAGTCAACTTTTCTATATGAAAAGTTGCTTAGAGCAAAGCTGTAAGTCAGCATTATTAATTAATTGAGAAATTAATTTATAACTTTAATTATATGATTAATAATAAAAAGTTAATTTATGACATGAAGCATGGGAAAATTAAACATTATCAACCTTATAAGAAAACAACTAAAATAACTAATGTTATGAAACAAACTGACAAAATATTAAATAGTTATTATCCTAATTCAAATTTAACTGATGCACAAGGATTGAGTAGAGCATATGGCAATGGTCAGGGTTTTTATATTGATGGTGATAAAATGTATATAAGCGGAACATTTGGAAAAGGAACTTTTGGAGGTGCTATTAATGACATTCTGGCAGATGTAGGACTTCCCTTTAAAATGACAAAATATTCACAACGATATAAAGACACATCAACAGCATTGGATGAAAACAATGAAGTTAAACATCTTATAACACATAGTCTCGGTTCAAGTGTAGGGGCACAGATAACAAAAGATTACCCTGAAAGAGAATTAACTTTAACCACTTATGGAGCGCCGTTTATATCACGAAGGTCTAAAATTACCGATGATTACATTAATTTTAGAAGTATCTTAGACCCTGTCAGTATTGCTGACCGTGGCGCTATAACTGTTTATACTGGTTCATTAAATCCATTTACTAACCACGATTACATAACTGGATATGGAGACCAAGGCAAAGATGTTTCAAGAAGCATTGAACCGGTCAGGGAGATAATATAGTTAAATAAGTACTTAAATATATAGCTATATAATATTATATATGTATAATCAGTTAAAAGAAAACTTGACAGAAAGTGAAACAAACTTTAAACCATTAACACTTGTAGAAAGATTAAGGGATTTAAATAGAGATAATAAACGAACACATGTAAAATGTCTGTGTGGATGTTTCATTATTAGGAGTGTCAGAGTTAGACCTGACTATATTGATTATAACTGGATTACTTCAATTTATAATATGATTGTACCAAAATATATAAATGGTTATGTCCTCATCAATGACAACACTAACAATTGTAATCACACTCAATCAGACCTTGATGAAATAGTAAAAAGAAAAAACGCAAAACTATTTTCATATTATTGTTATGATACAACATAAGAAATATGACAATGAAACAACGGATGATATGATTAAGAATGAAAATAAAAAGTATAAGAAAAGTTCATATGATGAAATTAGAGAGATTGTTTTAGAGAGAGAAAAAGGGAATACTCCAGTTGAAGATAAGATTAAGAAAAAGAACATGAAAATATTTAAAAATAATAATTCTAATCAAAAGGATTACACTAAATTATTCAATTTGTAAATCATAATTCTTAATTATGATTTAGAAATTAATGAAATTACAATTTCATTAATTTGTAAAAAATATATTTTTTAGAAATTAATGAAATTACAATTTCATCAATTTGTAAAACATAATCATTAATTATGTTTTAGAAATTAATAAATGTATAAATTTATCAATTTAGTTTAGTTTAAATTATTTCTAAATTAAATTATATATAGCAATGGAAACTTTTAGTGCTGAAGATATTCTAATTGACAACCTCTCATTCAAATTAAATAAAGGTGCAAGTTATATCAACGACCGTCGTTCTGTCTCGTTTTTTCCTTCTGGGAGTAATATCTACACCCCTTCATCTGGTCAACGTGTGTTGAAAATAGCTTTAAATGCTGAAGATAATACTTGGCTTGACCCGCAGAGTGTAATGGTTTATATGACTGTTGAAAACACTGACTCGTCAGACAATAAACGCTTACGTCCTCTGTCTCCTGCTTATTCCTTTTTTAGAAGAGCAAGACTAATTGCTGGTAATCAACTTGTTGAAGACATTGATTATTACAACCGAAATCATCACATGATGAGTTGCATGATGTCAAAAGGAGCAAGAGACAATGAAGACGCCCAGAGTTTTGGTTATAGATATGATGATGATTTAAACACACGTCGTGCAGTTCCTGCATCGGGTCATATTGGTCCTGCATATGACGCTTACACAATTCCAGGCTTTAACAGAAAAATGGTTGTAGGATTTAAACCGATGCTTGGTTTATTCAATCAATTTAAGTATATCCCGTTAAAAGCGTGTCCTCTTGTTTTAGAACTTGAACTAGTTTCAAATTTTACTGATTGTGTTGTTTCAGCGGGCGGGTCGAGGTTTCCAGAAAGTGGCAACGCAGACTCAAGCCTTCATACAAATGAGCAGTTCTCAATTAGTAATGCATTCCTTCAAACTGATTTGGTAAGCTTGGACAACGACCTTCATAATAAATATGTTGCACACCTACTTGATGGGAAAGAATTACCTATTACTTATAATACTTACATTTGTCAATCTAATCAAGTTCCCGATGGTTCGTCGTCAATTAACACTACTGTTGTTCGTTCAGTGTCTAAACTCGCTACCGCGTTCATCTCTTTCAGTAAAAGCGGAGTAGGTGATATTCACGTTATGAAAGAATACAACAACTTCTATCATCCTATGTATTATTTGAACTACCAAGAAAGCGGATACTACAATCACGACCTTGATTTAGAATTTCAACTTCAATTAGGGTCAAAACTATATCCTGAGTATCCATGCCGTTCATTAACACAAGCATTCTATTATTTACGAAAAGCATTAAATTTACCATTGTTCCATCAACACCATTTATCGATTGAATATTCTGCTTATCGTGTTGATAAGTTTATCTTTGCTATGGATTTCGAAAAGGTTCCCGATAGTTCATATACTGGAATTAACACAAAAGCAGGGCAACAGCTTTTAATTCGTGTGAAACCTGTTGGAAATATGGTATCAGCAAATATGCCAGACACGATATATATAACATTAGTATCAGAACAAATATTATCCATTCGCGATGCAGGTTGCCAGATACTTGATTAACTCATTCATTTTTACTTGAAAACATATATAAACAAATATCATCTTATAATATATTATAAGATAATATGCCAGTTAAACCCATAGATTACTCAAAAACTCATTTTTATAAGATTGTTTGTAAAGATTTGAATATCAAAGATTGTTATGTAGGACATACAACCGATTTTACCAAAAGAAAGTCAAACCACAAACGAGCATATACAAATGAAAATGATAGACACTACAATATTTACTTATACCAGTTTATTCGTGAAAATGGAGGACTTGATAATTTTGATATGGTTTTGATACAAACAGTGAAATGTGAAAATGGAATGGAGGCAAGAGCAAAAGAAAGAGAATACATTGTAGAACTAAACGCTACATTAAATAAAGTGCAAAGACCCATAGTATCACAGCGAGAGGAGCAAGAGAGAAAAAAACAATGGAAGGAAAACAATAAAGGATATGTTAAACAAAGAGACCATCAATATTATGAAAACAACAAAGAAAGATACGCTGAAAACTCTAAACAATATAGAGAAAAACATAAGGAAGAACTGAAAGCAAAGAAAAAACAATACTATGAAGACAACAAACCTGAACTATTAGAAAAGCAACGGGAGAAATACCAAGAACAAAAAGATGTAGTCAATAAACGAAGTAAGAAATGGAGAGACGAGCATAAACCAGAACAACAAGAATATTTCAAACAATATAGAGAAAAAAACAAAGACAAAATGAAAGAATGGAAAGAGACTAAAATCGAATGTCAATGCGGGTCTGTTTATAGACAAGACCATAAAGCACAACACGAAAAGACTAAAAAACATCAAGAATACATTAACGATAATAATTAATATAATTAATTTCTACAATTAATTATATCGATTATGCCTTCAATAAATTTAACAAACTTTGAAAATGTTGTAGCACACACAATTAGCGAAATCAATTCTACAAGTGGGATAACAAACATTAGAAACATATATGCTAATCAATCAGATATAATTGATTTACTCAACAATAAAGCAGACCAAGTAGATACTTACACAAAAGCACAGATTGACGCTAATTTTTATGATATAAATCAATCATACAATAAGACGGAAGTTAATGTATTATCAAATAATATTAGTTCAAATGCTTATTTTATTATGAATAATACAGCAACAATAGCAAGTAATTTAGTTAATGTTTCATCAAATACATTTTTAATAGGTAATCTGACAATAACTTCAAATACAAATTTTAATAATATTTCATCAAATACACATTTAATAAATAATTTAAATTCTACTATAACGACTAATTTTAATAATATTAGTTCTAATACTAATTTAATAAATACAAATATTAATAATATTTCATCAAATACACATTTAATAAATAATTTAAATTCTACTATAACATCTAATTTTAATAATATTAGTTCTAATTCTAATTTAATAACAGGATTAAATAGTACAGTCAGTTCACATATTTCAGCCATATCAGATTTACAGAATGGAGGTTCACTTAATGAAGCAGATTATTATAATAAAATAACGACTAATAATTTATTATCAAATAAGTTAAATACATCAATATTAAATAATACATTAATACATAATATAACAACTAATTCAACTTTCAAAATAGCAGAATTTGGAAATTATAATTATTATCATGAATTATACAATAATTATATTGATACTTATGTTTATGGAAGTTTAACAGGAGCGACAATGTTTTTAAATCAAAGAGGTTTTGGAGATGTAGAAATTAATAATTCTTCAACTTTTCAAAATGATAAAATAATATTAAATCATAATACTACAATATTAAGTAATTTACAAGTATCAGGTTTATTTTCGTGTTCATCTATTTTAGATATAGCAGGTTCTGATGCTCGTTATGTTTTACAATCAGATGGATTAAGTGGATTAATAACGGGAAATACAAATACAATTAATTCAATAATTACAAATGATAGCGCACAAGATACAGTAATAAGTCAAAAATTAGACAAAGTTAATACAACATTACAGACAGTGAATTCGCCATTAATTATTAGTTTAACAGATAATACTAATCCTATATTAAGAATTCAAGATGCTGTAAGTAATCAACGTTTAGAATTTAAAAGAGGTTGTCAGTTGGACTCTTATCAAGGACTAACAGGTGCTACGCCTTATCGATTATTACTTGGGTGGAATACGGGAGATGTCATTATTGGAAGGCCTAATAATGCTTCAAGAATTACAATTAATGGTAATGTTCATACTTCATATAATTTTGCGCAGATGCACGGAACATCATATTTTGAAGGTGCTGTTTATATGAAAGGAAATTTATTTACAAATAATGATTTTTCAACGGATATTAAAACAAAAATAGATAATATCAATACTTCAATAAATGGATTAGAACCATATTTAGAAACATATACACCAGATGCAACAGAAGGTTTTTATATGCATCATCCTAATTTTGTAGCGTGTAGTGTAGGAGATATAACTAATGCTTCTAACCAATATTTTATGGCTGATGGGCTTGTAGGAAAAACAATTTTTTCCAAGCCTATTGATGTGCTAGGTAATATTTATACGAATGCTGATGTTAATTGTGATAATGTTAATATTGCTACTGATGGTAAATTAACAATTGATACAAACTGCGAATTATATAGATATGTTAGTGCTTTTTCATCTTTTGATATGAGGAATAGCGATGCTAATTCTTCAATTAGATTTATTTGTGGAGACCCCGCTGTTCAGTCTAACATAGTCGGGGCAGTTAATATTACCAGTGGATGGACTTTTAACACAAGCACTGTTGATGTTATGGGCAATTTATTTGCTGACGATGTTTATATTAAAACCAATGGAGCATTAAGAAGCAATCATTTATCACCCAACGGTGGAACATTAATAACCGTTGATACTAACTTAGCAGTTCAAAATGCTTATTTAGCAACTAATACCATTCAATCATTTGATTTAACAACAGTTTCATTTTTAAATAATATTTCAATGACTACTGGAACTGATATTAAAATGGGAACAAGTGAAATATCGACTTATTACGATACTACTAGTTTAAGCACTATTGATATAATATTCCGAACATCAAACACAGCTTTTCGAGTTTCAGATGCTTCAAGTACACCTTCAGTTTTATTATCTATTGATAAGACATTTGGAGCTACCATTAATACTGAAAATTTTACAAATAATGCCTCATCAACATTCAATGAAAATGTAAAAGTTGCAGGAACGAAGAAATTGTTATGTAATTTAATTGAACCATCAACAGGAACTAATATAGATTTAACAGCGACAACCGTAACGATTAACGGAACGTTTGTTGATTCATCTGACTCAAGATTGAAATATGATATAGACAATATCAAATCTAATTGTATGAATATTATTAAGAAATTTAAGCCAAAGAAGTTTAAGAGACACGATAGAAATGATGGTGGTAAAACTCATATAGGATATATCGCAGATGAAGTATTGAAAGCAATTCCTAAAGAGTTTGAAAATATTGTATGTCAGGACAGAGAATATTTAGGATTAAATTATTTAGTTTTACCCGTGTTGGTTCATAAAGCAGTATTAGAATTAAATGATAAAATAGATAAACTTGAAAAAGAAGTTAAGGAATTGAAAAAAGAAAAATCTAAATAATAATATATAATGGGTATTGGTCAAAGCAAAAACGAAGAAAATAACAGTATGGAAGACATCAAAAATTTAAGAGTAGATGAAAAAACGAGAGCGGATACTTTAATAATAAAATCTATTCAAGAATGTGTAGCGAGAATAGAAAAGTTAGAAAATCAAAAATCGGACAAACTATTATATAAATTACCTGCGTTGAATTTATGCAACGCTTCATTGATTTAAATTAATAATATTAATATGATTCATTAACATTATTAATTAAACAAATATGAATAAAATTTACTAATAAAACTTTGTCTTTCTTAATTGATGACTTTAATAGTTATTTTTTTCACTTGTAATGAAATAAAATTAACCACATTGTCCCTATACACTAAATTAGTTTTATAAAGGTCTTTATTAAGAAAATAATAAATATCAAATAAATTATTTGATGTTAAAGTACGATTACGAAGATGATTAAAAAAAGTAAATGAGGTAGATTTAACAAATATATCATATTCAATTAATAATTTTAATGGTTTATGTTTTTGATGTAATTTATCTAACTCGCTTAAGTTAAAAATATATGATATGCCGTTTTTGATAATATTTTTCATAATGATATTATCAATTTCAAAATACTGTGAATTCTTTAATTTGTAAGACTTATACACTGGTTTAAATTTATTAATATAATTTTTAATAATATTATTATTTTTTATTTTTAATAATCTAACATCACCTAAATTATAAGATAATACAAGGTTTTTAATGTCTAATGGTAAATCATAAAATATCATAATATATTTCAATCTTTATTTTATTTTAAATGCTTTTTCAAATCTAACATAAAACATATTATTAACATCTTTGGAATTCATATTAACATAAAAGAAGGAGTATGGTTTATCATCTACCGCTTTATGATACATATTTAACAGTTGCTCTTTATCAACAATGGCGGAGTTTTCCTCAATGAATGACATTAACTCTGATACATTCTTTAACTTAAAGATATACAACGAACTAGAATTCAACCTAATGATTGGAGCAAGGACACGATATTTTTGAACACTTAAGCAAAAACTAATGGCGTCGTGTCTGCCTCTCGTTGCCAGTCCATGTAATAACTTGCTGTATCTAACAAATTTAGGGTCGTCTGCAAAATCATCAACAATGATTAAAATTGAATGTAGTTTCTTCATCTTCTGTTCTTTCATATAATGAATTATCTTTCTTTGTGTGTTAATTATTTCTTCCAGTTCTTCAGGTTGGTAGGTGTCATAATATAACTTTTCTTTTTCATCATCAACCTTCATATTATCTTTTTGATATTTCTTGACTTCAACGAAGGTAGGGTCATTATGAACCGACGGGCTAAAAATGAATATACGGGCGAAGCAGTCCCTATAAACATTTAGGATAAGGTTTTGAATTAAAACTGTTTTGCCACCCGTTGATGAAGCAACAACAATTGAGCGAAAAGGTAGTTTTGGTACATGTTCATATTTGGATTGTTTGAAATCGTAATCAGTTATATTTATTGGTTTTATTATTGGAACATCAGACATAATAAAATAATATTAAAGTTATTTAGAAAATATTTTATATTTATTATTTTATATGAATAGAAGTTATTCGGATTATATTGATATAATAGATAAAGTAGAAAATATAGAACAAGTAATAATAACCGATAATAAAATTAAGAAATGTTGTTATTATTCATTAGAATTAATTAAGTTAGGAATACAATATATTAAAAATATAAATATTAATATAGATGGGAAGAAAGAAAAAGAATAAGTCCGAGCCAGTTGTTTCTTCGAGTGATGAAGAAAAAGAAGAAATTGTTAAAGAAACATCAGTTATTGAGTTTGCTTGTCCAATGTGTAAAAAGATGTTAGAAATGAAAAATGAATTAGAAATTCAAAAGAAAGGAAATTGTAAATGTTCGTGTATTCCGACAAGTTTCAAACTAAGTAAAAACGATAAACGAATAAATATCGATAAAACCAAAGACAGTATCAATTTAGAAACAGATGTTCATAATATAACTTTTAAATGGGGTCGGCAAGCATCACCATCCGATAGTGGCGATAAGGAAACTCAGGAAACTGTTAAACAAATGATGAAAAAATAGTATTTAAAGAGTAGATTTAACATAATTGCAACATTTAGTTTTAAAAGTTTAGTTTTATAATTTAGTATATATGGAGGAACATTTAGCGAACATTGACAGTAGTTTAGAGTTGTTGTTTCCAAGATTAGAAAAAGTGTTGGAGCAAAATGAAAACATACTGAAAATCTTAAAGAGCTTGAATATTAAACCTACATATGATAACAATAACAATTATCAAGCAAAAGAAGTAGATAGAGACAGTAGCGAATACAAAAATAAACGAAACATTTATGTTAAAAAACTGAATGAAAAAATCATAAAAGAACCTAAACAATCAAGTCTGGATTACTATCAAGTCAAGTATAAAGAAGACACCAAGAAATACGTTTAATCATTAACTAACAAAATTTCGTGTCTCAAAAGCGGTTTGTTTATTTCTGCTACTTTGTAAGTTTTATTACCCATAATATCATATTCAATTTTATCGATATTGAATATTTTATTAGACCATTTAGAGTTATACTCCTTTCTGTCGGTGTAATTACCCCTTTTCTTTTGAAACACTTTTACCTTGTCGTTCTCCACTATTCTGGGATACTTTCTTTTGTTTTTTTCTCGTAGTTTAAGATTGACCTTTACATTTATTTCATTCTCGTCCTTGTGTGCTTCAGACGGTGTCATCCTTGTTGATGAGTGAGATGTGCTGTTATACTGTTTCAATGCCGGCGTTAGGGCGTCGGTCCATTTCATGTTGTTAAACCTAACTCTATCGTGAATTTTGTTTTTCATCGTTCTAATAAAACGCTCGGCCACATTTGCGTGGGTCTTCGTAACGATGTGGTTTATTCCTTCACTGTTGAAGAAATCCTGAACGTGATTTTTAGTTGCAAACGCTCCGTCGTCATCAGAATACACGGACATCGGATAACCCATCTTTTTAAAGCTTGCTCTCAACGCCTTCAAAACGTTCTCTCCGTCTCTTTCCTCCATCGGTATTACATCTGCTAATTTACTGAAGATGTCAATCACGACTAAAGCATACTGTGGAACGTTCTTGTCTTTTGCTAAAGGAGACATATGCATTATGTCTATTTGATATTCATATCGTGCGAATGGAGCGGTATAGGAATTAGTTCCTCTATAATTTTTGATTTGTTTATTTGGCTGTTTCTTTAAGAAAGACTTTACATCGTCTAATGTTATTGTTGGGTCTTCTTCCTTTGCCTTCTTGTGTGTCGCTTGTGTGCTTCCGAAACCCTCGTCTAAGTCGTAATAGATGTTGCTGATTATTTGGTCTTTTGTTAATCTCGCCATTATATTAAATTGTTAGAAAATATTTTTTCAATAAAAACCCCGCCCCTTAACATAAAATAAAAAACTACTTAAAGAAATATTAACTTATTATATTAAGTGAAAATATGACTGAAAATGTCGGAGTGATTGCTGACTTATCAAACTGGGTGCTATCAGACGAAGAAGATGATGATAATGACAGTTATAAAAAGGAATTAGATGACGAGTTAAACAAAATAAAGGATTTCGTCAAAAGACACCCTTTGCCATCAGTTGATGAAAACGAAGAATTCTGGAAAGATGTTATTAACAGGTTTAGGGATAATAGCGGATTAAACTTGATGACAATATACTCATTTGTTAGGTTTGACATCATGAAAGAAATGTATGAAAACCTAACAGATGAAAACATCATAAAAGACTGTGGTAAAAAGTTAAACCGAGATGGGCAGTTTAATGCTATGATTATTAACCACTATATCTTATCGGGAGCGATACGGAAACTAAACACAGAAGACAGTCTAGTAGATGGACAGATGCGAATTATTGAATTCTGGTGGGATGGAATAGGTGGATGGAAAGCGTGAGTGATTTAGTTTAATGATATTATTCAATTATAATATGATTAAACCTAGTTTTTATAATCTAACAATGAGGTTAAGACATTTAAATTAAACCTGAAACCCAGACCAGCCGACCAGCAACCCCTAGCCAAAACTACTTAAAGAGAAAAAGCCTTATATATTAAGAGAAAAATGAGTAAGGGTAAAATGTCAGAGAATAATTTTATGGATGAGAATTGCGCTAGCTTACCTGAAGGCTTAGTTTCAATCATCACTACTTACATTAATGGTAGTGAAGGGTGGCGAAGACTGAAACAATGTGATGCTTTAAGAGAATTACAAAGGAAATGGAAACCGTCTATTTACACTGAACGAGTAGGAGAAAGTAGATATTATGTTGAGATTCGCAATAAATGCTTAAAAGGTGATAAAGCGCTTTCATATGCGTTGAAACCACCAAAAGAATTATTAAGAATGATGAAGTATGATGAAGAAATACAGGTTGGAATAGTAGTTAGTTCAAAAATTATGTATAATAATAATATTTGCAACAGTCGTTCTTATTCATCATCTAAACAGAATAAGATTTCAAGTAGAGCGTCATTACAATACCATATTGAACAAGCAGTTGAAGAAACCAAACAGACTATGAAACGACACGAAATCATTACTATCGAACATGTTGCAATTGAAATTTATAGAAAACAGAAACAATGATTTCATGGCTTAATCATAATATTTAATTATAATATGATTAAACAGTGTAAACTTTTATAACCTTTCATTATACTGTAATTTCAACCTATAAAACATAACTAGACAATCACATAAAAATCACATAAAAAGAAGTTGTTAAGATATATTAAGAAATGGTTGTGAAGCAAACTATAATGAATAATTATGGAATGACAGAAGAAAAAGCAACAGAAGACTATGGTGAATTCTTCAAATGCAACAGATGTCTTTATGATAAAACAATTGATGAATTTGGAAATGTAAAAAGTGGAAGAAGATATAAATATTGTCAAGAGTGTAGAACAAAAATAAATAATTGTAGAGATAAACGTCAAAGAAACAAACGACCCACCAACACCCCAGAACTTGATAACTACTAAAAGGGCTACCTCTTTCAAATGAAAAAAATGTTTGCCCCTAGCCCAACAATGAACAAGGCGACAATTTACCCAAATGATTACCTTAACGAAAACGATAAATAAGCTCCCTAAAAACCCTCTTTTCAAAACGAATAAGGGGGAACATAGATTTGAGATGAACATAAAAACCAGAACAGGCAACCATCAACAGGCTTCCCCTCAGGGCCCCTACTTTCTCCATTTTTTCCCCCCCCCTCCCCCCCCTCCCCCCCAAACAACGTACGTGATGCCTTGCATCTCGCCAACATCGAACGTTACCGTTACTACCCCTCCCTCCCCCCCCTCCCCCCCAAACAATATACATCTCGTCAAGATCGAACGTTGCTAGCCCCCCCTCCCCTCCCCAAACAAAGTGCATGATGCCTGACATTTCGTCAACCTGCAACGATTCTGGGTTTGCTGGCAGGGACATGACGCCCTCGTGGCGTGCCCACCAAAAACAGCAACAAGGGAAAACAATACATTATATCACATATTCTTAAGCAAATGGAAGTAAACAAGAGAGAACGAGAAGGGACACACAATTCGAAGATGGCCAATCATGAGATAGAAAGAAGCAAACTAGAAACACCGCGAACAGTGGCCTTACATGATCTAGAACCTGACTGGCTTGGACACCACCCAAACAGGCTCCTCTTCTGGTGGGTGTGGTGAAACATGGCCCTATGTTGATCATTTGCGCCATGTGTGTGTGTGTGTCAAAATCGGACCCCAAAATGGTCGGCTTCCTCTTCGTGTCCCTTTTCGTACCATCCAAAACGGGCCCATCTTGTGAGAAGCCATCTGATTAGAACTGCTGGGCACTGCTTGGGCCTTCAGACCTCTCTCCTCCAACACCAGCCATTCAAAACCCACCCTGTCCTCAGATATGTCAAAAGCTCAAACAATTTAGTGGGAGAAATAAACGGAAACCCAACCGCTCATCCAACCACCTAAGGAATCGGACAGCTGGGAATCGCCAAGAAACATGCTGGTGTTATTCTTCACCCGCACGCCAAAACGAAATGTCAGCGTCCCATCTTGAAACCAACAGTGGATGGACAAAAACACTTCGCACCAGTTGGAATGGATGAAAGCATATAAATGGTAAACCACCTGCCAACTGGAGCAGGATTTTGTCCATCCACAGTATCATATTTATAGGTGTGTCTCCTATAATTGACAGGATCGGAGATTCCTTCATTTTGAACAGCCCAATTTCCTTGCTGGCCATCGAGGGAATGATCCCTATTCTGAAAGTGTCCTTCCTGCTGCCAAAACACACAAAGCCCCATTCGTAGGTTCCCCAATTCTGAGAACAAACCTTTTCACGCCTTTTCACTTGCGGGCCCTTTGGTGGACATCGAATTACGGATTTGCTGTATGTCCTGCAACCATTTTCCAGGACCATAGTTCCCCCCAACCCCAAGCACCGCCTGCAAGCGCAGCTCAGCGACAGGCGGCCGACCGCTGCCATAAGGCCATGGCAAGCTTCTCAAAGGCCCAGGCGGGGCTAAGGGGCCACGATTTGCTCCTAGCCCTGGGGTGTCAAGGGGTCCCAAGACCTGCTTTGGGGTCTTAGGGTTGTTGTTAGCTATTGCAAACTTTAGTTGCGCTCCCCAAACAGACTCGTCCCCATTGGGGGGGAAATTCGGACAGCTAGCAAAGCTTGGCAACTAGTTTGTCTCTTGGCGGGCCGAACTCGAAAAGAATCGACCCCTCTACATCATGACATTCAAGAGGCGGCACGATTGAATACGACCCCATAAGCGTACAAGCTTGGGTAAATCTGAGCGCCTACTTTCCAAGGCTGACAGCCTAAGGGGGAAGGCTCACCCACGCATTTGACGGGAAGGTATCGGCTCAGTCTTGGCCGCAAGTAAGTGGTGGGTTTAAAGGCATGCCTTAATACCCCCAGCTGATTCATCGCTAGTTCCCAATACGAGTTCTTGCAAGCGGTGTGACTGGACCAAGTTGCAAACAAAAACACCTCCAGGTGGACAGGAACCTGTGCGGCTTTGCTTCAACCCGTTCATGTCAAGCTGTTGCGATTGCTAACGTAGAGTGCTAATGAAACGGTGATGTAAGGGAGCGCTTCCTCAACAACACCGTCAAACAACATAGTGCAAAGACGCACAGACTGAACGCGTTCATTGCAAGATGCATGCATGCTGCACAAGGCATGAACATCATGTAAGCCATGCGACGAGCATGTCAAGGGAACACGTGTCGGCGAATTATTGAGAACACAACAGACCCGCAGCACCCAAGCTTGAAGCTTGCATCTTGCAAGTGTAGCTTTAGCAAAGGGATAACTGCGGTAAACAATTGCTCAAATATGGCAGCTTTCTGAACCCAGCTCACAAATCTCACCGCAGCCGCTGTCTGCAAACAGGGGACTCTCAAAATTTGCCGGTCGCCTTTTGGATTCCCGTCAAATGCAACCAAAAGGGAGTTCCTGAAAACAGCCACGCTAATCTTGAAAAATCAGGTCGGCCCAGGAGTGATCTGGGAATACCTCCAACAAAGGCTGCACCCATACGTGTTGCCAATTGAATTCACGCAGGGCAAGAAGGAAAGACCTTCATTTTTGCAGTTCAAGCGCCCAAGTGTGGTGTGCGTGCGCAGCAAGCCACTTTTTGCCCACGGCAGTTTAGTCACTGAGCGATGCAAGCGTCCCAGAGGGCGGAGGCAAGTTGATGGTAAGCATATTTGAGTCCAACAAAATTATTAGGCACTCCAAGAATCTACAAACACGGGAGTTTTGGGGCCAACAACTCAAGATCACAAGAATTCGCATGACATTTAGCGGGTGACCTACACGAACAAAGGTCCTTGGTGAAGAAGATCGTCCAACGCCAGCTCGAAGATTCCCAAAAACCGTGTTTGGCAACGGGAACAACTCTGCATTGCGCGGCAACGCTCACACCGCCATCCCTCCGATGAGATGAAATGCCCAAGCTGACGTTTCCTTCCTATGCTGACAGGATCATACATACAGTAGGGATGACATGTTGAGAATGTGTCAAACGATTTCATCAGGCAAACGACGTGAACCACTGTCTGATACATTGATGCATGATGCTCGAAGACACGGGTTATTTTCAAGAAGGCCCGTGTGAACCTTTCCAACTGGCCAAACTGGACACCCCTCGTGTTCCTCTTCAAGGCGGCCCAGGGATCCAAAAGGAAAGGACCAGTCACCCAAGCCGAGCAGAAAGGGGCTGGATGTGGAAAATGATATTCCTTTCTGCCTTTAGAGGAGAAACCAATATGGCGTCCAAGACAAATTCAATACAACAGTCGGCCAAATCCCAAAGGGACTGCACCAATCCAAGTGCTTCCTTTGCATTAGATCGATGAAGCCCTTCAGTCTGTTCCGTTCTGGAGGTTTGGTCTATTAGGAAACCACAAAGGGAGCACGGGGTAAATGCTAAAGACTTACTTTGAGCCCAGGAAAAATCAAAACCTCAGGTCGCCACGAACATCTGACAAATTGACAAATTGAATGGCGTCGTAGGGAGGGAATAGACCCGTTCCCTTTGTGCATGCTCCCAAAAAGAAAGGAATAACTTTGGTAGCAATCCTATCACCTATGGGCCTATGGGTGTGAAACTAGGAACCCCAAAAAACAAATGGCGAATTGTTTTGGTGGTGGTTAATTGTTGTGAAACTAGGAACCCAACAAAATAGATGGTTAATTGTTTTGGTGGTGATTTGAACACCTTTAGCCAAGAAAATGCTCCTAGTTCGTCTTCACATCTTGGGACGGAAGCGAGCTGGAGCTGTGCAAAATGGCGATATCGGAACAATTTGGGCCATGGGAAGAACAGGGCAGAGACCATTTTTCCCTCACGAGAAACCAACAAATCTCCGAGTTTTCCCAAACGAATTTCAAAATTTGACTGTTTGAGGGAGGCTCGTTTCTCTAACCTCAGACAGTCTCGCCCAGGTGAATCAAACTATGGGCTGTCCGTTTTCAAATCCCCTGCTACAAGTGACAAACTTTGAGTGGGCTAAATACGGAAACCCCCACTAAACAACTAAAAAACTAAGGGACGACTGGGAATTGCCATTGCAGTGAACATTCAGGGGTTCCGGAACATGGAGAATCTCGTCTACCAAAGTTTGCAAACCTATCAATTCGGGACCAGTCACTGCCACAGCAGGGCGTAATCTCCGGGCAAGCGGTTGCAGGACGGTTGTGTTTGCTGAGTTGCCCGGCATAAATTAAGAACTCTTGGGTTTGTACATGTTCCCGGGAAACCAACTAAAGAACACGGTGCTGCACAACTTGCCTGTGAGTACGGACATGAAAGAACGACCCTTTACCAACCACTTTTGATTTATTGTAGCATCTTGGAGGGGACGGAAGGTTCATATTGGCCAGTTAACACAAGGAAAGCACTTGCGAATACAAGTGGCTGCCCAATTTGAGAGGGCAACACGCTCCGCCGGGACGAGGCATGAGGCACAAGCGCCCAGTTGGCATCCTCTTGGTGCAACCGAGCGAATCGTGCCTTATGAGACTGAGATATTCTCCACCGAAAGCGCACACTGGTCAGTCAATGCCGAAGTATGGCATAAGATGAAACAGGTGCCTTGTTTGCTCTTGACACAAATATATTGATAGAGGCATTCATATGGACAGGTAAAGGGTGTGGTGTGTACGAGAGAGACAGAAGGAAAGAAAGAGAGAGAGAGAGAGAGAGACAGCCAACAAGTGTGTGCATGTCTGTAAAAACTAGGACCCCCCTCCAAATAGTTTCTCATGTTGGTCACCTGTTCAAACCGTCCCACACGGCTGACATACACGCACACATGCCGCATGCGCGCAAACGTGTTGGTTGCCTCCCAGCTTGCTATGTGCCCATTTCCACTCAGGAACCCATTGAGTTGGTACCCATTTTCGGCTTGCTGAAAGGGACACCATCGGTTTCCAAAATTGACCGGCCAGCGGCAAGTCCGGATGGTAGTTCCCCCTTCAAAAGGGTCGCTGGCGTACGTGACCTGTTGGGCGGTCGAGAGCAATTCGGCGAAAGGTGATGTTCAAAACATCCAAGGGACGCAAATGGGGATCTCTGAACAGATCTTCGGGTACTGCAACTTTCAGTCGTTCTATTTAGGGAGAGTTGGCAAAGCACGAAGAGCCGCTCGCAGCTCGAAGAGCAAATTGTCTAAGCCATTGTGCCAAAACTGGGTGGTCCGTTTTCAGATCCCTGCTAAAAGTCCAAAAGTTTAGGCGGGTTAAATAGAAATTACCACTAAACCAGCACCAATAAATAAGCTTGTGTCTTGCAAATCGCTGAGTACTGTCAAAACATGTTTAGACCAATGAGCTTGCTTTGGTTCTGACGAGCAACATCCTTCACGGGTCACGCCCCATGGATCCGAGCGCTTTCCAAGCTGGAAACCCATGAGATCAACGCCAGCGGCAACGCCACAACTCTTGGAGTTGAGCAAAGCGGAGCACGGCGGCACCAGCAGTGACCAAAACCCGCCGATAACCAATGTCTCTATGTATATATGTATATATGTTAAACAGGCTTATGCAGTACAGGCTATGCGGTTGGCAATTGTGTAGGAATTGCTCTTGCCCATGAAACATGGCCAGCAGGGTTTTGGACACTGATCAGCGTGGGAAGCCCCAGCGGGACCCACCATACCGTAGGATGCGTCAACTGGGTTCACGCACGCGTGCGCCAGCCTCTCCGCGAACAGATGCCTCTCACTGGCTGGCCCTCATAGGATCCCGCGGGGAAATGGATCACAGACTGCAGCATTTGTTTAATTGCCCTCGGTCCACATGGAACCCACCAGGGTGTCCCCTTCAACGGAAAATGGTCTTCCAGGACCTGTCAAAAATCCATGCTTGTGGATGGGAGGGTGCTGTATTTCACACGCCGGAACTGTGTCAAGTCAGGATCCTTCAGCGAGATTGCAAAAAACAACCCCGAGTTTCCCAAAGCTTCCCAGAGGTTGCAGGCTTCCTATATGCTTCCTATATGCCTAAAGCTTCCCTCCCATGGGACCCATCGCAGGAGCCTCTGAGGACCCCGAAAATGGAGCCCGAATTTCGGGGCGCGCTAGCTCCCGCCTTGCCTTGTCCAAAAGGTCAAAAGCAAACCACGCGAATCCGAGTTCTGTTTCAAACTTTGCCAAAGGCCATCTTGCGATGCCCCATGCCCCTTGTGATGTTTGAGGGAAGCCTGCGACAGGACGCGGTGCTGTGCAGCTGGTCTTTGGTAGTGGCACTCTGAGTACAAGGCAAGCCGCCAAAGCTTTGAGCTGTCCGAGACTCGGAGGGGCGAGCGACCAAGGCAATGCTAAAAGCTCTGCTTGCCTGCAAAGCACAGTTGAAGCTATTTCTCACCAGCCAAGCATGGCTCAAATGCACACATGCTTATGTCAAAGTAGGAACACTGAATTGATTCATTTCTAAAACTAAACACCAAGCCACGCATAGGGAGGGGTCTGAACATTGAACAAAATTATTTCTTTGTGGATCGTGAGAAAACATAGGCAGGGAAAGCATACTGGGTTACGAAACTGAGCTGAATCGGTGCAAATTGCGAGCGCGATTGAGCATGGCCTGACATACACAATGCGCTTTTCTCAGCTACATTGGCTGCGCCCTTTGACCCCATATTTTTTTCCGACAACACGGGCCATCGGTGTTCCTTCTTCCCTATAGTCCAAGACTCCCTGTGGCCTAGTCTTCCACAGCGGTTCCTTCCGAGATGCTTCATTTGCCCTGCGCAGACACCTCTCCCACCAATCGACATGAGCCCTAGTCGGTACTTGGTGTCACCGGGGGGGGCACCTGGCCCCATCCGGCCAACCAGCGCGCAACGCGTGTGGCCGGCCGGTGAGACCGCGGAAAAGCGCCGCACTAGCTTGTGCGCGAAGTGAAGGGCGAAAATCCCTGAAAACAACACAGATGGGGAGTCTGGAAATGCACCACGCTTGCTCCAAGTCCGCAGGACAAGGCCAGAACTAGGCCCGGAAGTCGAACATGGATCGCCGGGATAGACGCCGAGCAAGCGAGCTAAAGCTCCGAATGCACTGAGTGAATCAGCCAGTCACATGGCGGAAAGTGTCCGAATACATGTCTGAAATATGCAAAACATCATCTTCAACAGTTCGACCGGCATTCAATTTCAGATGCTGAAGAATGGGCTGCCAGAAAATATGCCCAGCAAACTACCGACCAAAGGGTTTTGGATCTTTCTGACCTAGGCAGCTACATTCAGCATTGGCCTTTTGCAACAAAGGCTGTGAAAGAGGAAACGGGGGCCCGAAGCGATAGGCTCCGATTTTCGGCGTGAACTCGGCTGTCTTTTAAAGGGTTCAAAGGGAAACCACCAGATGCCGCCGCTTCGAATTTTGTAGAAAAATTGAAACCCCCCCTTTTCCCCGCGTGTCGCGAAAAATGACTGCGGTCAGCCCCTCTCTGGCTCTTCCCTCGCACATTGTGCACAGCTAATTGATACTATATGCCCTTCACTTCCTTAGGGCAGCAGGACGACTGGAGCCAGCCCTACCAGCCTAAACCATTCTAAGCCACCCTGAAGCCTAAAAACATCTTCTTCTGCGACGCAACCCATCTGCACACTTCCTTTTCCGGCCTCATTCACCTGACTGCCGGGAAGTGTTCAAATTGCAGGTGCTGCCAGTTTGCACTGTGCCCCTCAAGGGGCAATGTATCCCCCATGGTTCATACAATCTGTCCCGTGCACACCACTCGTTTTGGGAAATGTAAATGAAGACATCGGCTTGGTGAGCTTTTCCATGACCTCCCAAATGATCCATATACTGGGTACTGCAAAGTTGGACCAAACCTCAACGGATTTCGCTGCATTCCTCCTGTACGAATCTTGGAGTTGGCTCAAAACCACCAAGGAACAACAGCGTCCTCAATATTTAGGCACACACTGTACAGCTTCTGGGTCAAGACCCGAACAACAACACGGAGAAGATCGAAGGTCGCAGTGATTAACGCGGCGCATGACCCTGGCCTCAGGAGTAAGGAGCCTAGACGAACCTTCAGTTTAGTTCCATCTCGGTGGGCGGAGGGTAGTGATGTTCGATCCTCTATTTGTTCAGCATGGACCATAGGCTCGTGGCTGTTGAGCACGGCTTTGCTCTCAAGAAGGGGGGAAGCCAACATGTGTTCACTGCGTTTGCCCTTCAGAACAGACATCCGCAGCCGGTATGAGAGAACTAAAGGCAGGAATAGTTCAGCTGTTCTAAGCGCACCCACTTGCATTGCCTTGAGACACATGCAAACACACACACACACTCTCCCTGGGCGGCGTCTAATGAGGAATAAGCGCCAAGCAAGCGATACTGAGCCCCCACACTCAGGCTTGTTCTCCTCCGTCGAGAGGAAAGCAATGCCAGGTTCATGAAACTCCCAGTTGCTGCAGAAGCTCAGCTGGGGGTGTCAAGACAAGGATCTCCTGTTAAAGTATGTTTCAATCGAACCAAGGAAACATAACTTGTCGGCTCGAGTTGCTGATGTTGAGCCACTGAACAAGACCACGCGCTGCAGCCACCCTGTGTAGAATGACCAACTCGTGGCCATTGCAAGCACTGCCTGAACTGGGCAGCACAAGAACGGAATCATGAAGCATAATTCAGATGATTTATTGCTCAGGCTACCGTGAGGCACATTCAACATTCCGCAACGCACTGCGACTAGGTAACACTAGACTACTTGGGGCTGAAATAGGCTATAACCCTTACAACCTTGAGCATTGACTATCTGATCCTAGCCCCTCTGACACAGAAAGCACACATCTCAGCTTGGCAACCGACAACCGATACACCACATCACGCCTCAATCGTAAACACAGGCGATAGAGCCCTTATTACCTATATACCAAAAGGCAAACACGAAACCCACTTTGCTGCCCTCAGGATTGATCAACCCTCCTTGATTGATAAGGGGTCATAGGGGGGATTTAGAGGGGATCCTCTATCAATCTGCCAGGTTGGGTTAGCCTGGGGCTGGCATTGCCATAGGGAAACTCTGTAAGCATTCGAGTTGCCTTGAGCACATGTCCCCGGCACATCTCTTTACCAAGCAGGAATGACGTGTCTTCAGCCAGGGATAGCTCTTGTGCAATCGTGGATACCACGAGTTTGACTGTGCGCGAACAAATGCAAAGAAGTGAAAAAGGCGGCTGTGGCAACTACTCCCCACCATTGAGCAAACACCCCAACCAGCCCCATGTGCCTTGCCGTCGCTGGCGCGCGTCCTGGCAACATGTATTTTGTTGTGGGAGTGGGCCATATTATTGTTTTCCCACAACTGTATTGACCATCATGCTCATCCCCATATCCATACGACAGTGCTATAATGCAATCCAAGGCCATCGCAGGGTGCCAGTCCAACAAGTACACTACGTGCAGGACAAAGCTTTCAATCGAAGTCCAACATGCACGCCCAAGCATTTCTTGCATGAACATCAGGTTTTGTTTTGGTCGCGCTCAAAGACAAAGTGATTTGGGGCCCTCCCTCCATTGAGGTGAGTTCACAGGTGGCCAATCCTATGCATTGATTTTTTTCCCAAAGCAGCCCCAGGTCTTGGCAAGTTTCCCCGCGGGTGTTAATCGCTTCTGCCCCAAAACAGTCCTTCAAGCCGGAATACTAGCACACATAGAACGTATGCGGTTGATTGAAACTGTTTATTTCCGGATTTCCGGAAACGCCCTCGTGACAGAAAGAGCTCTCGCAACAGCTTTCGCGGAGGCTTTCGCGGAGGCTTCCGCGGGGGCTTTCACACCACAAATTAAACCTACACGAATACTTCCGCAACTCAAAAGACGCGGCGTTTCACAAAGCAAAGCACGCAAAGCACGCAAAGTGCGGTGCAGCTCCAGCTCGCAAGGGCAGCAACCGATGTCCGGAAGCTGGCGGGGAGGTCCATCGACGTTCGCGAAACTTTCGCGGATCTTACGCCGAACACTACCGTTGCGCTCAATTGGACCCGAAGGCTTCAAAACTCCCAAAAGCTGCTTTCTGCTGGAGGTTGTAGCGAGTATTCTTGCAGCAACCCTCAGGCCGCGCTTTCCTCTGACTAACTTTGGTCTATGTGCATTCTCTGCGCACTGCTGGCAATCACACATATTCAGCTTTCCATCTTCCGTTTAGCAAACCACCCTTGCACAAAACTTGCGCGAGAAACACGATAACATTCACGACCTCCATCGCGAAGCTTTCGCGGAGGGCAACACTAAGACAAGAAGGCCCTCCCCTTCAGAAGACAAGGAGACAAATCCCATGTGTTTTGGCCATGGGTCAAAATCCCGTACCCCCAGTGAACATCCCAATCCCCACTAATAGGTTCTGAAATGGGTGTGCACCGAAAGCACAAAAATCGTATCATTGGTTTTGACCCACAGCCATACGGTGGATGGACAAAATCCGGCATCACCCAAGACACCTTGGGAAAACATTGTTTGTTGGTATTTACAGGGGAATCATCATTCCAGGGTGTCTTAGGTGGTGAGAAATGGATTTCGTCCATCCACAGTATGCACATGCATGCATACTCCCAAATCCGATCAAATCCAGCCCTCACGGCCGCCCTGGACCTGCGGACTTGGCAAGCGAGCCAAGGCCACGTTTTGGACATGGAGGTTGCAGCCATCCTCGGCGGAGCTGGCGGTCCCATACAAAATTATGAAGAAAGCAAAGTGACATGTGGGGTATCAGGCAAAAAAAAAACACACCAAAACCCCCCAAAAAAAACATCATCATTTTCCCAAAAGAAATTTGGTGGACCCGACATGAGCCGGGCTTTACGTGAGTTTGTCTCCGAAGGGAGCTGAGCTGCTCGAAACTGGTGAGAAACCACGCCCGAGCCATTCCGAGAAACTGAAACCAGTGGAATCCACCTCTGCTCAGAAGTGACCCTGAAAGGAACCAGAAGTAACTACAAACAGGTGCCAGAAAGTCAAGCCGAACCAAAGTGACCTAAAGGAAAACCATGAAAAGGACACCATGCTGACTTGGTCATTTCAACAAAGCTGAAAATTCCATTTCACCAAGTCAGCAGAGGCGAGGAATATATCATGCAACTCGGAGCCGCGCACGGCTTTGCCGGCAGCTGCCATGCTCGGGTGCTTTCCCGCCTGTGCGAGGGGCGGACCAACAAAGTCGCGCCTTTGGGGGCTCCAGGGTTGAACCCAAAAATGACAAGACTCCTAGAAGTTCAGGAAATAATTCGTGTTGATCATGTCCTTTAATTGTGCAAAGGCTTCAAAGCGATGCCCAGGTGCTGATGGCGTTAAACCCAATGAGAAACCTGCGTTAGTACGTAGTCAAGCAGAAACTTCTGTGGCCGAGCCAAACACACGTCCTGACCCCCAAATGCTTGTGTAAAACTGGTTGGGGCCTCTCCAACTGCGTGATTTGTATTACATTCTTTCAGGACTCTCAAAAGGATCTCTCGTCTGGACGTTGAGAGGGGCTTATCCTCCACGAGAAGTCCATGTGAAGCCTGGCTCGCTCCAGGCCAGCCTAAGCGCCTTCGAGGGGAGGTCGAGAAGCATATATGGCCAGTGGGTGTGTCTTTTGATGGCACCCTTTGGGTTGGAGCTACATGCCCCATTTTCCGAAAGGGCTCCCTTAAGACACTAACGACCGATCCAACAGCAGGTCGGCGATAGGAGCTTGTGGAATTGCCGACATTTTATGTTTGAGGGATGATGTGGATGTCTAAACTTGTGGGATGAAAACGCCAAAGGCAGCACGGCAGGTGAACCCATGTTCAACGAAACATAAACACACTGTGATGAGCTCTTGCTTGAATGCTGACTCAACTCGGTCCGGATTTGAGTTAAAACCGACTATTCCTTTCATTTGTTCACTCCACAATGCTTGCTTTGGTTTGCAACAGGCCGGAATCGTCAGCGCTGGAACGGGTGCTTCTATTGTCTTGCTGACCTAACACGATGACAGATTCACCCTTCGAAGGAGACTGAAAAAAACGTTCAACTGCACCCTTTTCCGTCACGGGAAAACACCGGACGCAACAAACGATTCTCTGATCAATTCGGGGAAAAATATGGACCAGGCGTTTGCAAGAACAAACGCGCTTCTTGATGAAGCGGCTTCTTCGAACGGAGTGTCCCCCAAGGAAACCATTGTCTCCTCTTGTTTGAAGGGACGTGCTGTTGGATGCACGAGTGACAAAGGCAGCCAGGGGCCGTTCGACTCAACAATCTGAAGCCCAATAAGGCAAGCTTCACGGTCCTGAGGGACCCCTTCTTGGTTCCATATATACATTTGCAATGCCATGGGAAACCGCCCAGCGTCCATACGCCTCCGCCTCCTGCTCCTTTTTCGGAGGTGCCTGAGGTGACACTGGGCCATCCTCGCCCAGCAGATCCATCCTGCCGAAAGCAAGAACTGCCCATCCCTTTGTGATGTCCGTGAACCTGTCTGCCTCAGACTCATCACTCATCGTGCAACTGGCCAGCTCAGGGATATGGGGGCTTATTAAATAAGAGCCCTTTGCTGGAGGGTCTGCAAAGGAGGGCTTGCTATTCACCATCCATAGGGAGAATCCGAAAATCCGCCGCTTGCTTCCAACTACAATGCAAAAAGGGCAAAGCGGCATACCCAGAAGCGGATCCAGGGCTGTGGGCCGTGAAGGGTGACAAGGCAAACCTGCCAAGCGGTCCGACGGCTCCAAACGATCTTCTAAAACATAGGCCATGTTATTGCCCCGGTTCATGTTCGCCTGCAAGGGAGCTCCAGAAGATTCGAGCTGATTTGGGTATCCACGAGGCAAACGAAGGGTGCTGAGAGCTTTCAGGAGGGTTCCGGTGGGTTCCGGAGGTTCCGGGGCTTTTGTTTGCTTCAATAGCAGTGACCCTTTGAGGCTTTGAAGCTTGGGACAGCCGGGGACTTTGGAATCGAAGCCCCCTGGTGGGTTCAAATATGTCCCATGGGAAAGGACCTACGCGAATCTTGGGTGAGGAACATTCCCAAATGGCTCAAAAAGCGCACCATGAGGTAAATTCGACGTACCCCGAAAAACATTCCCCAATCAAATTCTTGCCCAAATCTACACCCGCAATCGCACATGTTTTGCAATTCGCCCACCTGTTGTTGTTGTGGTCATGTTTAGACTTTTTGATGTTCCTCCACAATTTGGGGGTTGGTCACTTTTAACGCTGTTTGCCCGCGTCTTAGTGGCTACAGCCGAGAACGTCTCGATCAGGACGGACAAACCAAGCAACAAAGCATCAAACCACAGGGCTTCAACCAGCATTCCGGTTCCTTGTTTGCTAGCACCCCAAAAGGTTGTGTTTTCCTGGCCCGATTCTCTCATCAGAGTCACCCCCTTGTAATGCAAGTGAAACACAATCTGACGTCAACCCACACAAATACATTTAGCCCCTCTACAAATATCCGTTTGGTTTGTCCGAAGGTTAACGCCTCGCATTTTGTCCTTTCTCTTTTTGGGTCTTCGTGAAAACCAAAGTCGATACGCCCAGAGGCCTGCTGCGCTTCAAGGCCCTTTCCAGGACCTCCAAAGCGGCACGCGGCGCAGGCCGGGGTCGTGACTCCATGTTCGGAGGGTAACAAGCTTGCGCCTTCGGGGACCCGATGTTTTATTGGAGTGTCAAGATCGTATTTTATTTATGTCCAGGATGTGCCTTACCTCAAGAAACGTCCGGGTTTCGTGTGAGGAGGGTAATTCATCTATCAGAAGTGGGATTCTCTGGGCTTACACAAAGTTGCAAACCTGAGCCAATTACAACTATGGACTCAGACACGGTCCAGGAAAGACATGCGGGCTCCTCAAACATAGGAGCCCTAACACTGACTGGTTGTTTCAGTCGCCATTCAAAAAGAGGCTCCTTTTTGGCCAATGCCCAAGTGGAAGGCTCCCGGGCTTCCTGGCATCATTCAAAAGCGGGGGTGGGGCCCTCGTTTCACAAATAAACAAAGGCTTGTGATTTGTAAGCAAAGCATAGCAAAGTCAAGGGCGCGAAAGTAGGAGACTCCCTGTCAGCTTTCGGCTTTCGTGGCCAAAGAACCAGCCAGACAAGCATATCACACGGTACGGTGGATTTCTTGAGTAGTGCAACACCCTGAATAAATTACAGAGGTTGTGGTTGACTTGACATGTTGAGGAAACATGCGTGGGCCAACTTGGAAAACACACACCTCCCCGCCCCATCTCCCCCAAACACATCCAAGTAGCTGCATCGTAGATGGGGAATCTCCTCGCCTGGGCCGATCCGAGAATACCATGGTACGCCCCCACCCACCCAACAGGAAACCCAAAGGGGTCTGTCTCACTTTGAGGGTACCCTGTTTTTGTTGGTTGAAAGGGCCACCAAAAGGGCAACCACCCATTTTGAGGGCTAAAACAAGACATCCGCAAAGAGTCCGTGTCCAAATAAACTGTTTGTCACAAGGTTCTTGGAATCAAGTGACCACAGCTTCCGACCAGCTTCGTACCAAAACACACGTCGCCGGAAAATGGCGACACTGCTGCTACCTTGCGTTGATTTTGCTGGCTTATCAGGAATTCCATCACCCAATTGCCCAGTTGCCATGGAGAATCAACTTCATTGTTGGTTGAACCTAGATATCCCCCTGTCAAAACACAAGGAAACAGGTTGGGGCCGAACGGAAACTGGGACTAAGGATTTCATGCGAAGGCGTTCAGTGGCATTTAGTGCCCGCGCACCTTGCCCCATATCATGGCGTGATGCCTCCCTCGCAATATCTCGTGTTTCAAAGCGGCGGAAAGGGACTAGGGTGGCCCACATGAAGCACTTTGAGTGTCTGATGATGCCATGGTATACTTGAAAAGGGCAACCGTTCACCTGTTTGTGTGCGCTGTGAGTGTGTGATGTTGGGTGTGTGTGTGTGTGTCATGTTTTGTCTGTGTGTGTGTCTGCGAAGCAAGACTGTAAAGATGCGGGGTGATGTACCCACTGTCTCCTCTCGAGGAGCAATCAAGTGTGTGTGTGTGTGTGTGTGTGTGTGTGTGTGTGTGTGTGTGTGTGTGTGTGTGTGTGTGTGTGTGTGTGTGTGTGTGTGTGTGTGTGTGTGTGTGTGTGTGTGTGTGTGTGTGTGTGTCTGTGTGTGTGTGTGTGTGTGTGTGTGTGTGTGTGTGTGTGTGTGTGTGTGTGTGTGTGTGTGTGTGTGTGTGTGTCTGCGTGTCGGATGGTGGGTGGGTGGGTGGGTGGGTGGGTGGGTGGGTGGGTGGGTGGGTGGGTGGGTGGGTGGGTGCGTGGGTGGGTGGGTGGGTAAGTGGGTGGGTGAGCGGTGGGTGGGTGGGTGGGTGGGTGGGTGGGAGGGAGGGTGCGGGTGCGGGTGCGGGTGCGGGTGCGGGTGCGGGTGCGGGTGCGGGTGCGGGTGCGGGTGCGGGTGCGGGTGCGGGTGCGGGTGAGGGTGTGTGCGTGCGTGCGTGCGTGAGTGCGTGCGTGGGTGTGCGTGGGTGTGTGTGAGTGCTTGCTTGCTTGCTTGCTTGCTTCCTTGCTTGCTTGCTTGCTTGTTTGTTTGTTTGTTTGCAATAGTGTGGGCAACACAAATCACAACGTCCATCACCCGCTAATCCCCCACTTCGCCCACTCCCCAAAGTACACCTATTTTGAGTAATTAGTTGGCCTTGAGTCTGAAATGGTATGGGTGAATGAGGGGGGAATCTTCTAGATACGGCTTTCTCAGACCAGAGGGCACTCCCAAACCTCTGAGCCTGTTGATCCCACGCATCTTCGTCCACCCGCTCGGTTTTGGCAGATCTAGGGTGCCCGCGTCAACACGCGCTTGATACCCGAAGTCCGAGAACTTGTCCAAGGCGTGGAAAAGCTGAGGCGAGTGAACCAACACAAACGCGCGGCTACTCGAGGCGGCTTGGAAAAGTCTGGCTTTTCTCAACCACTACAAATGGTTGGTTTTATTGTGGGGTTTCTTTAAACAAAACAGGTCTTCCCTGCAATTTTGAAGCGGGGACCCTTAGAGCACATGCTTTTCATGGGGATCCATATCCGTCGACCATGTTTGAGGGTCTTCCGATTGAAATACATAGCCTACTGAAATGTCTGTCACGTGCATGGCTCTGTCCACAGAAAAATGAACAACAAGTCAGATCTCGACAAAATACTCTCTTGTCCACGTGGCATGGAACCCACCAGAGGGTCCCTTTTGAATAAAAGCAGTCCAAACCAGGACGCGATTCGTGAGGTCCCATGGCAACGTGGACACGAGGGTAGTTGAGAATCCTGATTAGTGGCCCAGTGGCCAAGAGCCAATAGCGCAACTTGCTCTGTTCATGTTGAAGGAACAAGTCACTGAGCAACTGGCCATCTTTACCCAGCAGCCAGTCGAGTGACTCATTTAGGTAAACGAAACCTAATCTATGTTCAACCAATTGAAACAACCGTAAATGACCTATGGTTGCGACTCCTTACTGTTGGGTACAATCGCCGCATGTTTCCAAGATTAGAGACCCAAGGAAGCAGGATTGGTCAAAGCACACGACTGACAACTTCCCTGTGGAATTCCGAGCGGATTCTAAACATCGATTTGGGAAAGCTATGGATCGACTTCGTCCACCGCATGCTTCCAACGGGCTAAATGAAGGAAAGGAATGGGACACAATTGTCCTAAACATGACAATGGTCGCAGATTTCTCCTTAAAAATCGCTCTACCGAAACACAACTTGAGTAGAACATGGAAAATCCAAGACAAGACCCATGACAACAACGATGACCCCTGGAAGAATAAGAAGCAGAGCAAGCCAAAGGCCATACTCTCTCCCCATCCGGCCACTGCAAAAGCATGTCACGGACTAATCTCTTAATGTTAACCCCAAATTAATCAACCCCCGTTTTTCACTAGGGTGTTCCTGGGTTTAGTGAGAAATCATCACTTGCTGGGGAACACCCTTATAGACAGGACGGGTGTATTCATCCGGGGTCCACATTCAGACAACATGAGTTTCTTTTGAGGGTACCCCTTTTTTCGTGTTTTAAAGCAGAACCACAATCAAAAATCACCAAACAACATTTATTGTTGGGGGGGGGTTCTCAAAGACAAGGGACACACCCAAATGGCTTCGACCACCTCCGCTGAAGCCTGGGACGAGACTCCCTTGGCATTCCGCTGGGTTCGCGGGCTCCGGTGTGCCACCGGCGGCCCGTGAACTTGGCCAAGTAGTGCAGGGCCGAATTCGGAAACAGCCAGGACCTCACTCGACCGAAAATGCGAAGGCCGAGCCGGGCCTGGGAACAGGGGATTCTGGGGATTCTCCAACCCAAATAGCAACGCAGAGATCTAGGGGTAACTTCCATTTCAATTCTTTCCAGGGATCCTTCGTTCTAGAAAACCACCAAAAACCCGAGGGAAATCGCTGCCTTTTGAAAAGAACGATGGCTGAAAAGAGTGGGGAATCAACCTCTAGAAGAGAGATGGTTGGGAATTCTCCCACCCAAGGAAATAGCAATGCTCTAAGAAAGCAGATAGATAGCTTCTGGTGCAACTTGAGGGATCTGGAAATTGCTGTGTTTACTGGTGGAATTGGAAACAAAACACAATATGATGAGCCCAAGAACAAAAATGTTCGGGTGGGAAAACAGCGCTGGTCACCCACAAAATGATCTCTGGGATTTTATGAGGGTTCCTGGCAACTTATGGGGGGAGGCAAGCCTGTCCAACATGATTGTCGACACTTGATGTCTCTACCAAAGACTGATGGCAAAATCTTAAATGCTCATTGTCGCTTCTATTTCTGATTGGGAAGTCGTGACGTAATCTTCATGTACCTGATCGGCTTTCATTGTGGCTCAAATGGGTTGTTCGTGCCAATTGCTCCCAAAAGCAACAACAACTTTTGACTTGCTTGTCATCACATGATCGTGGAAACGTGAAAATGCAAGGTGACTTGCATGCTTGGGGTCGAGACAACTAGTTGTTTAGACCAAGCCAACCAACCCTGCCCAGCCACCAAGACTTCTCGCAGACTCAAGTTGAGGGCACGCCGAATCGACCTATTCGGCCGTTCACAGTGGCAATCTGCCCGCAGTCTGTGACAGTCAGCCGTGCAACCCGCCGCGGGACATGCTGAGCTCTGCGCGGGACATTGAAGTTCAGCCTCAAATTGCCGCGCCGCGATTCGCGGTTCAGCGGTGCGTCGATCTTTTTCAAGGGAAGCCTTCAAACATTGGTGCGGTCAGATTGATTCAAGCGGCCATTCGGCGCTTGTCAAAAGCTATGGACCCGCTATAAAAGGGACTGTGTTTCTTCGAAATTCGGCAAACATAATGTGACGTGGTCAACATAGTGTTACCTGCACTGAACGTGGACAAAACAGCGCGCCTTGGTTTCGGTCAAGATTGAGTCCCTTGTGCCCCATGTTCCAAAGGGGCACCGAAGAGGAGACCAGCCTTGAGATCGCTTGCACCAAGGGGTTGCCCTCGGCAGTTTGATAGTGGAAAACCAAGCGAAACAACACAAGCAAACGCTAACGCTGCGGGGAACAAACTGTGCTTGTGGGGAAACCAATTGAACAAACCGGGGAAAACGTGTGCCACTGAAATGGGATGGTTCCAATATTCCTATGTTATTGAAGGCCCAAGAAGAACTTACTCAGAGTTCACCGGCCTTTAGGTAACCCCTTTTGGTTGCTGGCTTCTCATGAAGGCGTGTTTTCTTCGTGAGGGGGGGGGTAGCGTAGCATGTTGAGGGGATTAGCAACAGCAAATGTGGCGCTAAATCTCTTGCAGTACTTGAATGAGGGTTTCCAAAACTAAAGGAACCCACATGCGGATAGCCTTTGCAAAGACCACCCCAACAAGGTGTCCCCGATGCTAGAGAGTCGCCAAACCTCCTTCACCAAGGCCTGCAGGACAAAACGCTTCCCCGGGCTGTCAACAGCCATGGCGCTTGTATCTGATGAAGCAGCGGATGGTCCTCGGCAGGCCAAACAGAGTTCAATAATGCTACATCTGCATAAATGGGTGTGGCTACGCAGCATGGTTTGCCTAACTCTCACAGAAACAACAACTGATTGATTCCCACGTCCATAATGGAAACACAAGCGCATCACCCCCCACAAAATGAATTTGGCCCTAAAAAGAAGTGGATCGCTGTTGTTCACAACCAAGGGGGTCCACTAATTACTTTGGAACAGACCCAAATCAATCAAACCAGCAAATGCAGAGTGTCACAACCCTTAGGGACAAGGGGTTCGACGGAGAGCCCTTGGAAAGGTTTGCGAGAACATCGGACCGCTAATGGTACGACCCTGCGACCCTATGCGATGAATCTGGATCTTACTATGACACTCAGGCCCAAATGAAGGATTTCCTGTGAAGGATCCGGCATCGAGAGTGAGGTCCGCCTTGCCAAGGTCTCCATATTTTGCCCAGCTGGAGAAATCGAGGCAATATGAGGCAATGAAGCACTGCTGCCTCCCCACGTTATGTACAACAGAGCAACCCTTGGTGCTTTCGGTGCGTGATAGTTTCTCCTTCAGTTTGTGGGTTTGCCAGGGCATAGCCTTGGCATCGGCGTCTTTGTGCCTCAGGTTCTCCTTGCTTGCTTACAAGGAACTTGGAGTCCCCCCCTGAGAAATGGCTGGTTTTTGAAAAATAACGATGGCTTAAAATAATGGAGAATCAACCCTTAGAACTATTGCAACTTGCAACGCCTTGTCTCGATGGTTTCAAGCACCAAGAAGATCCTCTGAACAGCCCGACTGAAAGTGAAGACGGAAGATTCCGCACATCAACAGGCGCCCTGTCCCAGCCAAACGAGGGTCGTGAACAAGCTGTTTGCGGAAGCCCCGTAAATGGGTTCGGGGAGCGCCACCATCACAAAAGTCAGCCTGTTGGAACTCCCCAATAATGAGCTTCCAAAGCTATACAAAGTATTCCGTAGCCGCATTTTAGGAGTCCCCAAGCAAGCATTTGTAACCTTTTGACGCTCTGATTTGAGGGGAACACAGCGATTACACTTCTACAGGCCCTTCTTCTTTCAGCCGAAAAGAGCCTTGTACTCTGTTTGGGACTGTCCCGAACCTTCACTCACCGAGTTGTTGATTCGTCCATTGGTATTCTGAGTCGCACCTGCCAACTCATCGATTCCCTGAGTGCGCCGGCGTGGGATTCACGTACTCGTAGAAGGTAAAGCTTTCCATCTGCTCGTCGCGGGTCACCCACCTGAACGAAGTCTCAAACTGCCGTGCTGCAAACAGAACGCCGGGAGATTCCTCAAGCCACTACCGTCAATTGGGAAAGGGCGGGGCGAAGAAGATTCATTGGGTCCAAATTGGTGACTGGCTCACTCACCTTGTGGCTTCATTGCAGGACCAGGCGCTGTTCCCATCCGAATGTCCATAATCCCGGTTGGAAGACCATTAAGGGACCCTATTTGCAGAACCCAAGCAAAAAACGCAGGAGTGCCTTTTGAACTGTTCAGTCGTGTAGGATAGCGACTCAGAATACTTGACAGGATTTCGGGACAATCTTCACACACATTGTTCCTCGGTGTGGATTGTCTGTGTCTGTTTCCTTTCAGGGTACTCACGGCAAGAACAAGCCTGGCTCAAACTGCCAAGCACTGCTCCAAGCTAACAACCAAGTACGAGAAGAAACCGTGAGACTCACAGCCAGCAGCACGCAAGAAAGCAAGCAAGCAAGCAAGCAAGCAAGCAAGCAAGCAAGCAAGCAAGCAAGCAAGCAAGCAAGCGAGCGACTATCTCCAACATTGAAATCAAAGCAAGTCTAATCGTGTGTATTGACTCCATTTTGCCAGCTAGAACATGATCAACATGAAACCAAATGCAGCACTACAGCAAAGCAACAGTAAGGCCCTTTTTCACGCATCCCCAACAGCCTCTCCATTTCTGGGCTCTTGACAGCTGCGCAAAACGTCGAGCCCGTTGCTTCATGTTCCCACAGAAGCCAAGCCCAGCGACCCACAAAACGGATTTTGGCGCCTGGACGGATTTGGTGGCTTTACCTGGCCGGGCGAAACGAGAAACAAAAACGCCTCGGGTCCAAGATGGTCTAAGGCTTTGCGGAATGGGGGATCAATTCATTTGATGTGAATGAGGTCTCTGAGTCGCGAATTCTGATTCTACCTGAAATCAAACCATTCAATCATGGGTGAGGTGGCAAATGCCCTTGGCCCAGGTCACTCTCACTCTCCAATTGGACCGGCTAAGTTCATTTGACCTGTTGTGCTTTGTTGCCCGTACCAATAGTTCCATTCCTAGCGTGAAGCCAATCGAAGGGCTGGAGATCTGTTTCTTCGTGGCTTCGAAGGACGTAAATTGGATGCGAAAGGAACATGCAGGAACCACACGGAACTACGCGGAAGCCTAAGGACCTAAGTACCCAGACGAACAGGAGCTCTACGGCACCCTGAGAAACCCCAATGACCCTAGGGATCCTTACCAACTATGCCCTTTGAGCCTGAGGTCATTCTAAATGTTTGAGTCACTGGCTTCAAAATGCTTCTGGAACAGAAGAACAACACGGAAACAAACTAACACACATGGGTTGCAACTGTTGATAATTCATGTCGAAACCTGGCAGCAGAACCTCTAGTCTAGTTCATCTGCAAGAGTTTGGAAACCAGCCAGTAGTTCCCTCATGATTTCCGCGCCTGCGACCAAAGGCAAGTCTTGCAAAAGGGGAGGTGTTTGCTATGCTTCCCACAACGAGCCGGGACCAATCTACCTAGAGAAGGAAACTCCCAAAATTGGACTCCTCCCACATTAATCCTGGCTTCCCCATTAGCGGCTGGTACAGCCTGGAACTCATCCATCCAGGTTCCGCCGGTCTTCCAATTGTCAGGGCTCTTTTCCACCTGAGTGGGGGATGCAGGAATGCTTGGGTATTGCTTTGGTACCCGCTGAAAATGGCACAGGTTCAAACACAAGCTGCCAACAAAGATAACTTTGACACACACACCAAAAAAAAACCTAACAAACCAACAGACAAACACCAAAACAAACACACAAGCAAGCAAGCAAGCAAGCAAGCAAGCAAGCAAGCAAGCAAGCAAGCAAGCAAGCAGGCAAGCAAGCAAGCAAGCAAGCAAGCAAGCAAGCAAGCAAGCAAGCAAGCAAGCAAGAAAGCAAGAAAGCAAGAAAGCAAGAAAGCAAGAAAGAAAGAAAACAAGAAAGCAAGAAAGCAAGAAAGCAAGAAAGCAAGAAAGCAAGAAAGCAAGAAAGCAAGCAAGCAAGCAAGCAAACATGCAAACAAACAAGCAAGCAAGCAAGCAAGCAAACAAACAAACAAACAAAAACAAACAACACACTCACACAATTTGCATGTTGCGTAATGTCGCCCCAGAATGCTGGCAAACACTGGAAACGCAATCAAACGATCCACCTTGGCTAAGTGAGCAACTCTTTCAAAGTTGTGCGGTTCACCGATTCGGAGCTGCTGCTGACCTTTACAAACTCATTGGCTTCCAACTGATAGATTTGGTCGATGATTTCTATACCATTCAGACCAATGGCAACTCTACAAGCGAAAGCTTCAAGAGTTCCGAGTTCCGGAAGGTCCGTGGACATGCAAGCTGGGTCACTTGCGATCGCGTCGGATCACAGCCTCTTCACTAGGGAGGGACAAGTTGGCAACAGACCCTGGAAATGCGCGCGCCTTCAAAGCGCAATATGCCCGGAAAGTAACGGATTGCTGTGGCTTCTGCTGTGATGACAAGCCCAAGCTTGCAGCCAGAGACCGATCCCTGGTTGAAGCCTGATTAGACCGCTGTTGGCTTCTCGGTCAATTAACGGGCCTTCGCCTGCCATCCTTCCTCCTGAAAAATTATGTGACAATTTATGCGACAGCCTCGGTCAATATGAGATCGAAAACCACTGATTTCTTCGGTGTGCGCCCATCTTCGGGCTACTGTCAAAATTGATACGCACGCCATAGACACATACTCTATTCCGGACCAGCGTCCATCCCCGACTCCGATGCATTGGAGGGCACTCCACAACGATATCATGTTTATAGTAAACAATACACATTTAAAATGCAAGTGGAATTGTAAACTGCAATTGCAACACCTAGCTGCAAATGGCACCTTCTAATTCCAAGCTAATTCCAAGAACCCACAACTCAACAACTCAGCACAAGAAAGCTGGAATTATTGTTTGTGCCTTTCCAACACCACACGGGACGTCCATGGCAAACTGTTCCTAAAGCTGGACAATGGCCCTTGGATCCATCCGATTCTCTGAGTCCCCGGCAACAAGCAGACCTTGCCGACCATCTAGCAGCGAGTTTGGCCTCGCGCCAAGGATCTGGAGGTGAGGGCCGAAACGATGAACCCAGGGGTCACCGGACTTTTCCTGTTCAACAGATTCCAAAAGTGGCATTTGTTTGCAATGTATTCGTGTTTTTCCCCCTTGACACCGCCACAACTTTGGTCAGGCCTTTCGTTTGGCATCGGGAGCTTGGAAATGAAACGCTGGGTCACCCCCCTTTTGGGGAGACATAGAGGGCCGCGACGCGAGGCCATCCCCCGAAGGTTATTCAACGGGCGGCCTGCACAGGGCGCCTGGGTAAAGCTTCGCCACTGGGTTTCTTTGTCTCTGCCGTGGGTCAATAGGAAACCCAGCTTTGCCAAAGAAAGGCAAGGAAAAATCAAGCCTCGAGGCTGGCCTCAAATCAGTCGAGATGCGGAAGAATCAGCACGCGAAGTGTTGTATAATTCACATACCTGGGCAACTAGTACATGCTTCAAAAACGGACATACGAAATCCTCAAGGTAAGCGACATTCATCCGGCACATGAGAAAGCTCATTTTGCCCGAGAGCAAAGAAAGTCGTGAGCCTGCTTCTTGGTCTTCGCGTCTCTGAATGTCAGCAACTCATATGCAATCGTCCAACTGGCCCCTTTGGCCCCTGGCGTGAAGCAGTCTACCACATGGCGGTGGATGTAGGCCTCCGAACAAAAGTCGCCCGGACTCGGAGCGATGGCAAACAAATCTCGGGTGCAACTAGAACTTGCAGGCGAAATGGGTGCGTCTTTATTGAGGATACCCGTTCTAGTCTAACTTTTGAAGGGAAGCCAAAGCGAACTCCACAAATTTGAAGGTCACCCATTGTACGACACCCAGCTGACTTGCTGCAAAAAGCCAAAATCCGCTATGGGGGATTGTCGAAACTGAGTTCGTCTCAAGGACCCACTGCAAACAGCAGAAATTATATTTATCCTGGCTAACACTAGAAACCTTTTGTAGGCGTGTGCGACAAAGAGCCAAATGAAACTCATCATTTACTATCGTTCACACATATGCTGGACACCCGACAAGAAACTATTCAGCTGCTCACCTATTCTCAACTTGGCTCCAAATGAGTTCCCGAATGGTATCTACCTACACATTCCGTGGATACCCTTTTCTGTGATACAACCGAGGTGTCCGTTCCCATGACGATTCCAATGGCACCACAGAAGGTAGCAATTCAAAACCCAAAGCTCCAACCCTTTGGGAACTCACAAGAGACTGTGCGAGCGTCGAGGGCCCGCCTCCCGAGAGCCCGGCAGCATGGGGATCTTGGCATGAACCTGATCCCAAATCAGTCTTGTTTGCCATGAGTTTGGCCAAAAAGAGAACTTTGGTGACGCAAACCATGAAGAAGTTAACAGGCTCACAGTTTACCAATGCGTGAGCTCAGCCAAAGGGCGCCCATTCATCGGGAAGTCCTCCGGCACCTTTGCCTGAAGCCAAGAAAAGCAAGAGGACCATCTGGGTGAACCCTCCTTTCAGGCATCCTTTTCTTTGGAAAGCCAAAACGCAGGCGGAAAACGCAAGATGGAGGGCCGGAAGAAGCTTCCAAATATGGGTAACTCAATTGACTTGATTGAGGCCACCCCTGTCCGGGCTTGCTTGAAGGGGCAATTGAATTGTGTGTTGCTGCATTTGGGGACAAGAGCTTGATAGAACAAGGGCCAGCCAATAGGGTGAGATCAATTTGGCGGATCAATGTCAATCTTCGCTCGGACGATCCAGTCACGTGAAAGCACACTGCGGAGAGACACTTAACAATGACATTCAACCAGAGTCATGCTATCGCGGCGCTAAGACGGCTATGTGTTTGTTTCTATCCTGGAATATATCAGAAGGATGTAACACTCTTAAAGTCGGATTGTGATCCCAAAATTACTCAGATGTGTTTTTATGCGACAGCATGCAAATATGAAGCTAGAAACCCTAGGCTAAGTGGGTGCTGAACACATGCACGGAACAAATTGGCTGCTCTGTATTCCTTTGAACACGATTCAAACGAGTAACGAATCTACTGTGATTCTTTTGGTCGCCACTGAAGTTGACCAAAACCAGAAACCCAGAGTGTTCCCCTTTTGCCTGATCCCTTCCGCTTTTTGACGGTTCCCCCAACCGAGATGTCTTTCTGCCAATGCCCAAAGTCCCCGCTTAAAGGGAAGGGACTCACGGCATGTGCTTCAAAATCCTGGAACTTGAGCACACGAGCCCCCGGCAAAAAGCAGCAGCTGCGAGGCCCTCTCTGAGTAGCTCTGGGAAACCTTCCGGCGCCCATGGCGAAGGAGACGCGACGGAGGGCTGGCTAAAGCGAACACTTTAGAATGCTCAGATCACCCTTGAGCAAATTGTTCCCTTTGAACAACTTGAAGACAACTTGGAGGATGTGCTTTGAAAGGACCCGGAGCGGGGGCTGGCAGAATCCTATTTCGGTAAGTCTTTCAAGCCAACAATAGCACTGCACGTGCAGATCAGGTGTAAAACAGCCTGAACTGAGTTTGTGGAACACACATGAAACAAAGAAGGAAGAGAAGCGCCTGTGGGTCTCCTTGGAAGCCAACAGCAAGAAACTGAAACGTAAGCCAATGGCGCCTCAAGGTCCTTGACGACTCCCTTTGCAGAGTAATGTGGCCAAACAGATCGAGCATGTAGGTGCCCACAGAGAGGGAATGGTTTCCCTCAAAGGCAACTCCTAGCCAGGGTAGGCTACTCAACTCGCTGTGATGGCCGGTTCAGCCTCGATCAAAGGCCAGTCTCAAGGGCTGTGCAATAGGGAAGCACATGCCCTCACCATCACTAATACATTAAGAAGTCTAGTTACTGGACCACAGATACATGTGTATAGGGAACTACATTATATATATATAAATATATACACACACATTTATGTATGCAATTCACTCGTGATCCCCGCCAACAACTTCTACACATTGGCTTTCTTCCGGTTCCCATGTCTGTTTCAGACTGGAGAAGGTTCGTTTATGAGGCGAAAGACGCATCAAAAGGAAACCACCTGCAAAGGATCCCGCTCATGATGAGCCGCAAACTCGCCAACATCCGTGCCAAGCAGACAAAAGGCGCCCCCTAAAAACCTGCCCAAACCAGGTGATGTTTAAGTCCGCAAGTCACATCTGATCCTGAAACCACAAAAGGTCAATAGGTACCCCCCTTTGTATTCAGAATTCAGATCAACCGCAACCATAGGAGAAATGCAAAGGGGATCAACATATGTGAGTTTGAACCAACACAATCCTCTTCAGGTTGGTTGACATCATTCAAACAAAGAAACAAAGCAATTCGAACCATTTTCCAGGCTGGTTGACATCATTCAAGAAAAAAAAAAAAAAAAAAAAAACAAAAAAAAAGTTTGAACCTCACCCTCAACGTGAAATCCGAGGACTTCGGTTTCCATTGGGCGCAATGGTCAAGGCCCTGGGCGCCTCTGGGTTGAAGGGCAGCCACTGCGAGGACAGGTCCGCCCTCACGGGAGCGGATGGGTGGCTCCAATGGCTTTCTCTCGAAACAAGATGGCCAACAAAAACAAACGATAAAACAACAGCAAACCACGAGAAAAAAAAAGCTGGTGTCCCTCCAAACAAAACAACGAAAAAGGGCTGGTCGACAAAATGAAGACACCAAATAAACTTGGCCCTCCATGGATGTCCGAGTAAAGTAGTTATTCAGTGGGAACGTTCTTGTGTCGGACCCTTTTTCGTCGTTAAGCAACCCTTTGTGAGATCGGCGATGCGATGGATCGACGGTGACGAGTCATAAAGGATAGAAGTGCACGATACGAGTAGAGTGTGTTTGCACAACTTGTCTCACAACTGAGTGCAACGCTCCCACAAATTCATTGTTCTTCTGCAACTCGTTCGGATGAGCGAGGACAGAAAAACTCTGATGTGGTAGAGAAACGTGTCACAAGTCTCTTTGCCAGGCACAAGCGGGAAAACGGCCGTCTGTTGTAATAAAGTCGGGCGCTCAAACTGGGCTCTTTCGTCACTTGGCTGGCTGGGCTTCGCTCTGATGATAGGTTTGGCAAGCTCATGAGATGTCTAACACCCGGTCCCTACTGCTCCCTTTCCCAAACACTGAAGAAGTGGTGGTTGTTCTTGTTCAAACAAGAATATTCAAGCTTAAAGGCTTATTCTGACATCGCCTCAACAGAGCCAACGGCAGGAATTGTGATACATAGACGTGGCAGGTTTGCAGCATGTCATAGTTTTGCTGATGTCATCAGCGAGAAGAACGCGCAACAAACCAGTTCTTCGGCCCACGACTTCGCACAACAAAATCAAAACCGACAGCCCCAAATCTCAATCGATTGGCTTGGCTGGCTCCAATCTCGCGGTGGGTCAATCACATGTTCAGGGTCCACCAGAAACTCAACCAACCAGTGACCGACTAATTTACACAAGCAAACTGGCTAACAAACTAAGCAACTAGCCAACTAGCCAACTAGCTGGCTAGCTAGCCCACGAACCAACCAACCAATTAACCAACCAATTAACCAACCAACCAACCAACCAACCAACCAAGCAACCAACCAACCAACCAACCAGCCAGCCAGCCAACCAACCAACCAACCAACCAAGTCAACCAAACCAAGAACACACAAGAAGCAAAACCCTGTTTGAACGTGTTCGCCTTAGCTGACTTTCGCCAGTAGACCTGGCAATTGGTGAATGGTTGTAACTGTGGCCGCTGGCTCCCAGTTCATAGCCAGCATCTTCTCCCACCTCAGCGCTTGCAAACTGAGTTTAACTCAGGTGATCAGTTTGGTCCTCAGCTGCAGGAGCCCTTCCTGGTTCTTTCGGGCGTTAGCGCAGGCAAGGTTACTTAGGATGCTCATCCCCCTTCCGCCGAAACTGTGAGACTCGGTACTCGGCTGGCCGTTGTAACAAATCCAGTTCTGACAAACTAGTGGAGAATGCTTTGAAGTGAGCTCTGCTTCGAGTGACTTGAAACACGGTGAACACAAATGTGTGGCTGCCATCAGTCTCGCAGTCTTGAACATTGGCGGACCATGTCCGTTCTTGCAGGGGTTGACAACAAAACGGAAGGTGTCTAGGGTTTGTTTAAAACTCCCACAGACATTACCCCAGAAAAACGGAATGGACAAAGCAGACAAAGTGTTTTGGGTAGGCCCGCGATTGCACCAAAATTGCAGGTGTGGGAATGGGTTCCTCAGGCAGCATGCAACCTTGCTTGTTTCTGTAAATTTGCCAAAAATAGATCAACACGCACACATGACAAATCACAGGGTTTCTCTTGTTGCCTACTTGCTCTATTTGGGGACTCCTGCAACCGTTTATGATGAGTATCAAGACGGAAGCGGAGGCACGACAGTCCCCCACGCCAACCCAGCCAGAATGCAAACACACCCACACATATTATATGCAAATGCAAAAACAAACGCATACTGTGAGCAAATTCCCCTCGGCTGGGTGTGTTCATAGATATCCAACAAAACAACACACGCTTCTCCCAGTGCGCACTCTTTCTGCGAAGAAAAAAACAGTCCCATCCTTCCGCAGCGAGCAGGGCGTCAGAACCCATCCCGGATGCCCCGAATATTGCGAGTAAGGGAACCAAGAAACCCTCTAGGCCAGACTTCACCATGGCTTTGTTGAAAATCGTTGGTTCACTCGCAACATGGGCATCACCCAAAGCCGATCTCGGCTCCCGAGCGTTGCTGGGAGGTCCGTGGAGAAACACACGTCGATCCAATCGCCGCGGCGCCTAGAAGCTCTCGAAACATGTAGGATCTTCGCATTAAAAAAAACATAGGCGCGATTTTAAGACCCATCCCATCCATCGGCCGGAGTAGTAGAGTTTCATGGTTTGGAGAATTAAGGATGCATCCAGTCTGTCAGAATTCCAGCGCAAACACCTTCTCCCATGCCGTCTGAACTCCTTGATTGCTGAGCAAACCCCATTGACAGGGTCTTGAGCAAACCCTGTCGACGGGTTGTTTGCAATGGGGACCCCTGGGATTCAATTTTGCCTTGGGCTTTGCTCAAGTGAACCCTGGTGACTGACCTCGAAGGAAACCACATCCATCGCACCCCGAATTCGTAATGCCCACCTTTGATGAATCTTAGATTTTATCCATATGGCGTTCTCCCGAACCGGTTGAAACTCGCCCCTCAGCAAAGCACACATAGATGTCCATGTTGAGGTCCGAGAGCTCGAGCTTGGTGTAGCCCTCCTGCCGAAATCTGGGTATGGCTCAAAATTAAAGAGCTGGGGTTACGCGGATTTTGGCCGTTGGTTCCATCTACCTTTTGGTGCCATTTTGGGATTCCGCTTTGTTGAGCCACAGCCATATGATAAATCTGACTGAAAGACTTGGCCCGTGCCTCATCCTTTGTGGGGTGTGGGCTGGGGTGGAGTCGGCTTCTTTTCTTAAAGCTAACAATAGGCTTAGCTAACATAGCTTTTCTAAGCTAACAATGGCTTTTCACAGTAATTTTGTCAGTTGATCACATGGTCATACCCCTTTCTGGGGGGGACGTTCTCCCACCATGCGTCAATGGATTTCATGCAGCCCCGAGGAAAGCATGTTCAAATTTCCTGCAAAACAGCCCGCCAAAGGACATCCCTAGCCGCCCATGAACCTGCCATTCGATCCTTCACCGGAGCAAGGAACAGAACCTCCGTCATAGGTCGCTTTGCCCCAAAAGCACAACGCACTATATATAGACTCCTGCCCAACACTCCATGACCTTGACAACTCCGACATCAGCCAGCAAAACAAAACACACATATACGGGTCCTGCACAGGATATGTGAAAGTTAGCGAGTCCCCCAAGTTTTAAAAGGAAACTAGTGAGTCCACCGAAATGACTCCTGACCATACTGCATTTCATTGGGACATGATTCGCATGATTGCAGCACATGGAGGAATCAGCAGCCGCACCTTCTCAGTGGGCAGGCGAGCGCGGGCAGCCTTGGTTGGATGTCGGACTTTACCCCTTTCCTTCTGTGGATGGACGAATTTCTGCACCACCGTTCAGAAACCTGGAATGATTCGATTCCCATGAAAATACCGACAAAGGCTATGGTTTCAACCATGGTTTCATTGCGTGCAACCTAGTTGTTGCCTGTACTGGCTTTTGAGCTGTTTCTTGTGGTTTAGTGGAAAAATCTAAAAACCTGAGGGGATGGCTGGGAACCACCAAGGATCTTGTTTGTGTTGTAAAGTGCAATACCCGCTTTCACAAATCCCTAGATTCCAACGGTTACACAGCCATTTGTTGGCCTGAGGAGCAACCAATGTGCTGCTGGATCGCATGAAAAGCCAATAGGCACGACCATCGACCCTGGCTCTGTACATCCCCCCCACACACAAAACATCCAATCCCCTGAAGGTTAAGCCGCACATCTCTTGACAGGCCCTCACGGATGACTCGCCCGCTTTTTTCAGAGCGCCCTTTTTTTGGTGGTTTTAAAGGGAAACCAAACCGAAAACCCACCCATTTTAGGGTGGGCAACCAAGACATAGTGCTCTCTGGTCATGCGCCCACACAGGCTTCCTGAAATGAGGGGAACTTCTCGCAGGTTTCAGAATCAAAAGAAAGCCTGTGGATGGTTTAATAAATTAAGAAACCCTGGTTTCTGAGGATTCGCCTGTAAATACCAACAACGTTATGGAAACAAACCACGAGTATCATTTGGGGGTACCTACCTCACATCCCTGAACATGGAACCTAGGTGCTGGGTGGAAGACAATTCTCTAAAGACCCTCTCATTATGACGGGCTCCATGTTAGACAGGGTAATGCTCAGAAAGTGGCCAAAGACTTGCTGGTGCTCAGTAGGGAATGAGGGAATGACGCCCTATAACACCGTATGAACCATCCCCTATGGTTTCCTTTGGGGGGACTGATTCCCTCATTCCCTATCCCACCAGCAACAGGTAAACCCAAAACTTTGACTTAGCTTCCCATCTCAGCCAGCTGCGATTTCGCGCATCGGAGGCATCACCTGCCAAGCAAAGCTTCTTGTGCAGGCTATCAGCTGTCACCTGGACAAAAGCTCGTCCGTCCTGTTGCATTCCTTGTAGAATCGAAACAGTCGCTTGGCTAGATGAAGGCTAGATGTTCTATCGCCCCGATTGAATTGTGGGCTGATGTGGGCTACAAAATGTGTCTACTACAGCGTCAAACATGTTTTATCGGATTGTGGGTTTGGTTTGACTCGTTTCACAACGAGGCGAGGCAAATCAAAGGAGGACCGTCTTGCTTTGCCGAGAATGCAGCTGTAAGGCAACAGAGCGTCGCTTGCCGATTCAACAGTCGCGTAAGACATGCAACCCCGTGCTGCTGAGCGTCATCAAAGCCCCCTGTACCCAAGATCTTCCGATCTCATCGGGCACCAAAAGCAAATCCCCACGGAAGCTGGCTTGTGCAACACTTGCGTTTGCCTTAAGGAGATGCCCCCCCCAAGTAGCACGAGCAACAGTGTTTCACGTCCTGTAAATTCCACCAGCACATCATCCACGCTAAACTACCCCGCGCCCAACGCCATAGCAAATACTCAGTTCCAAATCCCGAAGGCAACGCAAGCGGTCGCAACTTTCCCAAGTTCGAATCCCTATATGGTACAAAGTTAACATGAAGAGGCAGCGACTTCAACAAGTCTGCGGGCGGACTCGTTTCTGCTTGCTGGCAGGTTTGCATCCCGTGCCATGAAATCTGCGATTGCCGCAATCTGATAGTATCAGTACATCTCCAATTGTCCGTTTGTCTGCACACAAATTGAATGCCCAGCAAACATATGCGGAAGCGAGAGCACCTGCTCCAGGAACTTGGACGCTTCCACCTGGCCATCTTTTGATCGCGCGATAAGAAACGCCATGGGCCAGTGGGTGAAAGGTTAGGTGTTTCCCATCAAAGCGGGGTTTCAAAGCGCATGGTTGCCTCCAGCAACATTCTCAAGGATTCCTTTTGCCCTTACTATAACCCATATGTAGCCCAGGACCAAGAGTGGCCAAAAGGGTTTGGGGGCTCACATGGTTTGGGGTGGTTTACTAAACAGGCGGCTGGTTCCACAGCCTGGAGGTTTCCAAACACAGAATGGCGAGTTTACACAAATCCCTGAAAACTCATGGTTCCTGACACAAACTAGGTCCTCCAGTAGAGAGGTTAGAATAAGGGTACCCTGGGTACCCTTTTAGTAGGGGAACCCTCCCCCAAAAAAGGGTAAAAGGGCACTACTGGGGGACCTAGAAAAGCTCCAAGAAAGGCAAACACAGGTTCCACTTTCTCAAACAACATCGCAGGGCTTCCCACATGTTTCCCTTCCAGCACAAAAGGCCAAAAGAGTGGGCGTTTCTCAATTTAAGTTCATCAAGTGGTGTTGGCTCGAAAAAAGCGTTCGTATGCCATCGTTCCGTGATCCAGACGTCATTTGGATCACCCGTGTCTGGATCGGGGGTCTGGGTCCGGACCTCTGATCCGGATCAGCCGCCACAACTGTGACATAACAATCCCAAGAGAAAGTCCTCCTGAGAGGCCCATTGTCGCAAATCTGTCGAGGGGCCTGTAGACATGCGGAACATGGGCCCCTTGCTGTCATAAAGGATCATGGCCCGCAGAGGAAGCTTTCGACATGTCGCGCATGTTCATGCATTCAGACTTTGAGCTCCTCGTATTCAATGCGATGTCCTGAAACCAAACCGTAAGTCTATCATTATGATAGAAGCAACATACGAGTTTGTTTGTTTAGCCGCTCATTGTTTGATATGGATTCATACATTCAGTCGTACTCCGGCCTCATCTCCAACTCCCAACTCCTTGATCTGCTCTTCCGCCTTGCGAGCTTGGCTCGAAAAAACTGCCAAACGGTGTTGTTCGTCGTTGTTTCAATTGTCCGAAGCCGCGAAGCCATCGAGCTAAATGAAATACAAGCAAACTCCAGAAGGTGTTTTCAACGACCGACGGAAGAGATCCAACACAAGGAATGGTTTCTAGGCCGGAGCCTTTTGTACCATGCCCGGGAAACCTGTACGGGGTCTAACAGACCTAAGAATCAGATTGACCGCGTTGAAGCTGCGGCTCAAATTCATAAGCCAGACCCGACAGTCAAAGGAGCGGCTACTGCTGTGGTAGACATCTATATCCATCTGTACGAGTATATCAGGAAAGGGCTGGGAGAGTTTGCATGAAAAATGGCATTCAATATCAGGTTGTTGAAGCAAGCACACACAGCCACGCGCAACCCAGCACACACCATTTGTTGTTCAAAGTGGAGATACGTGTATTGTACGCGCATATATATGTAGAATATGTGCATTTATGTTCATGTATGAATGAACCCGCTCTCCTCACTCAGAAGTATACGGAGGCACTTGCCGAACCACGCTGCACCTCGGATGCGGCATATGAGATGCCTGAAGGGTAACACGCAAACCCCCACTCCCTATTCTGTTGACGCAGAGCGCCGCTCCACAGCCCCTTTTGGCTTTCCCTTGGACAAAACAAGCAACTCGGATTGGCGCTCGCCTCGATGTAGCGGCCCATAAGGAGCAGCTGCCTGCAGGCAGCCGTAGCTGAGATTGAAGGAGACCCGAAAACACGAGAAAAAAAAGAAAAGAAAACAAAAGAACACATGGGGTGTGGGTCAAAAAAAATCGGTACGCAAAATGCAACCCTGGGAAAGGGAAACATGGACTAAAACCTGCGATACCCTGGTGCTGTAAATTGACCCATACCCAAATAGTGCGTTCTAAGATAGGTCCAGTAAGGGTCGTGGTTTCTTGACACCTGCTCTCTTCCTATTTGTTTTGCACGAGAACAATCACTTCCTCCCCCGCCCCTCTGCGCAAACATGAAGCAGCCTGCTTCCTATGGAAAGCACAAAAGCCCCCGGAGCCCGAGTCTGAGAAAGTGTTTGCTTCTTCTGTTTCGGTTGCTGGCTGAGGGGGACAAGTAACGCTCGGCATGAATTAGCTTCTTGGGATGCTGTTTGGGTGGAAAGTCCGAGGCTCCCATGGGATTCCTTGATATTTCAAGTGGGAATAGGAAGGGAACAAGGAGACTCTTCTTGGTTTACTTGAGGTTACTGGTTCAAAGCCTTCGCTGCAAGCATGTCTTCCAAACGGCTTCCAAAGACATGGCTACACCTTCTCGCAGTTTCGCCACGGGTTCGCCTCGCAGTGTAGCGCTCGCCTTCCGCGAGGGACACCTCAAGGCCGGAAGGGGGCCATCTCTCTGTCGCTCGAGTCGCTTGGTTCCAAGACGGGTGTGCCATGTTGCTCATGGATCAAGAAACCTCGCCCATGGACTTCGTCCAGGGTCTAAGTTCATACAGGCCATATCAACCCAGTAATTCTTGAAGTAATCAAGTGGAACTCACACTCATATTTCCATTCATTGGCAATATTGATATTCATGGAAATCATGTCTGACATGTCAATTCATTTGCTGCCATGGTTGATGAGCCAATGTGCTTCTTTGGGAGTACAATTGCCTGTAAATATTCGTGGATAAATACTTTCGACATGTCGTGGTTGTTCTATGCTTTCGCTGTAATTTACATGCGTTCAGAAGGGTAATATCTACCCTTAAACAAATAGAATCTTTCTGTAAAACATTTGTGTATTCGACAAACAGACTTTACAACTCATTCTATATAAGTGGATTGGCAAACCAATACATGGGTACCCACATCAACCCACCAATGCGCAGACTTGCAGACGAGACTCGTGTGCGGTTGAGTAGTGTAGCGGCCCTCACATCAAACAACAATAATAATAATCATCAACCCACCGCTTAAACTCCCAACATGGAAAGCTCCTAGAAGGCCTCTGTACATGGAACCAGGTCTTCCAAAGGGGTCCGTTCGGAAGCTTCCATCTTCCAAGAAGGGTAAACTCACAAAGCACCCCGTCGGAAACACCACGAAGCCACAGAGAAAGCATCGGTTTGGGCCCCGCGCCGAGGTGGCCGAAGGAAGCCGCGGCAGGCTTCGGCCCTCCTTTGAGACTTGAGCGGAAGGACAAACAACCACTTTGGCGGTCGATGCCAGCCGAAGAAACCAGAAGAAACATAGAACAACCCCAAACTTGACGGGCCGTCGTTCCATTGACACGATCCCAAAGAGCACCCTCGAAAACGGCAGAATACCATTCTGGGAGTCATGGGTTGGTCGGTTGCTTGGTTCTCAAAACTCTTTGAGTACAATCATGGGTTCTAGATGTCAGAATCTTGGGATGGGTGTTCCAAAATGTTTGAGTAAAAAGGAGTGTGTCAAAGATACCATGGATCCACCAAACAACCGAACTGGGAGATCAGTGAGAACAGAAAGGGCATTCCCATAATGGGCTATCAAAATAGTTGAACACATTCATTGGTCAAATCATGGGTAACAATGCAGAGCTGATTCCCGGCGGCTTTCTTCCGCAAGAAACAATCATGAATCACAAGACCCTGGCAAAATGCGCTAGGTTGTAGGCTGCCCCTACTAAAATTTAGCGCACCTACTGTTGCGAGTGGATAGGGATGATACTGTAACTCTATGTTCGGGCAAAAACGTGCTTAAAATTCCTCTTTTCCTAGTGAGTGACAGGCAACCAGGAGAATTTAGCACTTGCCAGGGTTTGCTTCTTGATTCCAATTCTGTTAAGAAGGACACCCCCATCAACGAAGATTCCAACAAACAGGGCTAAAGGCAAACTCTGCTGGAAAGTGATAAAAGGAAACTCTCTCCTTTGAGGGTCAAAGGGAAACCAACGAGTTCATGACTCCTTTGGACCCAGTCAATAAGCCAGGTCCCATGGATCAACTAGGGCGCCAGTGGGCCCTAGTCTGGATGCGTTCCAATCATTGAAAAAGGAGGCGTGGGCGACATCATGTACACGAGTCCAAAGTCGGTCATTCATCCCTACTCAACTCCAAAGAGATGCGTCTCCACATTAGAGGACACCCAAAATTGGAAAGCAGCTTTGAAGGCAACCAAAAAGGAAGTCCGCAGATCTCGGTGTGAAAAATGGCACGTGAAATTCAATTGAGGACCTTTCCTGAACCGTTCGCCAACCCAAAGAGCAAATTCATAGACATCTCCCAGCGGGACTCAACATGGACTCCCCAACATGGGGAGGGCCGTTTCCGCAAAAGGGCCTCTCCCTATTTGAGATCCGCCAAAGGACGTCCTTCTTTGAGGGTATCCTCATTCCAGGGTGGCTTGCGACAGAATTTCGCCCGGGGGAAGCCACTTCTATCCCGAACTTTTGCTTGAGACAATCCTTCAAGCAGCTTAGCGAAATTCAATTTCGTCGCGGGGGGAAGCCACTTAAAATGATCCCGAACTTTTCCTGCAGACAATCCTAAAAACAGCCTTACTGAAAATCAAATCCGAGGCTTCGAAGATCGGGCGCCACTCCCGTTTCGCCCTCCGTCCTCAGGCGCGGTATCCGCACCTCGGGGCCCGAGCGAGGATTTCAGGTGCCAAAGCTGACCGCGGCATTTGTCCCAAACCAAAACCAAAGCAAACCAAAGCAAAACCGAACCAAACACACAAATAAAAGCAAACCAAACAAAACCAAAACAAAACAAGACTAAACCAAACTAAACCAAGCAGAATACGAAACCGACAAATGGTTTGCTTCTTCCCGAGAACGGGAACTAAACTAAAGACTCCAGCCATAGACGCCAACAAAGGTGCTGCTAACATCAGGACACGTCGACTCTTGCTGGCAAAGGCGCGAACATCTCCGCGCGAAACGAGCGCCGTGAGATGTTGTTTCGAAACTTTGAGTCGAAGCTAGACCTTCCCAAGGAAGCCGAGCCCATGACCCCTATGCGGCAGGGGTGACTGGGTTCCCCGTTCTAAAGCTGCGTTGGATTTCGTGGTTTCCATTGAAACCATCGCCACTTTCGGTTCCAAAAATGGAAATGGCTCGGACACCCGGGAAAGGGAAGGAACAGCCGCTCGAAACTCTCGACTTCTCTGGCCATGCGAATGCTTCCGAACCGAGCTTCACAAGGCTCAAGCACAAGTGACTCAAGTCCCGAAGCTTCGGAAGGCGTGTTTTCTTGAGTTCAATGCCAGTGCTCCCAACTCCAAAGAAGCTAAGATCTGTATATGGCTCCACTGAAAGGGGCTTCATGGAACCCTCTTGGTATAGATCAGTGAAGTGATCCTCACCATTACTCCACTTTAGTGTTACACTGGAAACCAATCCCAAAAGTATTTTTGAGAACCCTTCCAAATGCTAACCGCGATGGCTGGGAATTTGCTCCAAGCTTGGCGCCGCTGAGACCCGCAGGGCTCTGCTCCTGTGCCCAAATGGGTGATCGATCCTCTCTCGGGGAATACGTTGAAAGCAAGAAAACGACACCAAAGCAACGCCACAACTTGCCGGGGGCTTGCGGTTGACTGTGGCTGACCGCAAAGTGCGGTCAGTTTGCTGGCCAGATGAGGGAACTCCTAGCCTGCCCACATGAATTCCACCAGGTCCTTCGAAGAAAAGGATAAAGGCCACAAGGGCGCAGCCATTCGGTGCGTAGAGCTGAAATGCCAAACATATCCAAGCATGCCCCGGCCGGAAGCCCGGGAGAAGTCTGCAGTGAATGCATGACGCCAAAATCGGGAGGAGAGCAAACTGCAAGTTCGGAACACTCGTGACAGGCAGCAACTCCAGAAATCTGCCAGCCTCAAGTCCCGTCAAGTCCAATCCAGGCATCCCCATTCCGAACCGAACGTCGGGGAAACAAGTAAAGCTCAGCCCCGGCATAAAGCAAACTTGAGCTCACAGGCGAATTCGCTGGCTTGGCAGTCCCGTTTTATCGGTCATACGGAATCATGGCTGGGTGGATTGTTGGGGGTGGGGGTCTAGAAAGATCAAAATAATATCCATCCTCTTTTGAGCACAAAAGGTTTAGCTCATATTCTGGGGAAGATTGGAACAAAGTCCACAATACCACCCATTTTCTTACACATTGATGTGAAGAAAAGCAGACACAAAGAACGCGAAAGAATCCCCTACTCGAAGCTCACGTGGCTCATTTAGTTCCTGGAAAGACTGAACGGAACTGCGGCAGTTTCTTTGCAAAGGTGCACCAAACGAGGGCCATTGTTGTAAAGGAAAACCCAACGGGCGCCACCCCCAGATTAAGGGTTCCCCCGGTTTTGACACATACACGAATGGCAAGGTTTCCCCGCTCACGGCAAGCCCTGCCTCTGCGTTAGCATCGGCAAAAGTATCCTGGGAGTGCGAAAGGTACATCTTGGTGCCAAATAGGAACCAGTTTTGCTTCTTGAAAAGCACACATGAATTGCCGGAAGGCTTCCTTTTGGATAAATCAAGACCCACGGTGTTCTAGATGCTAACGGTCCAAGAGTCTAGGCCTATCACCCTCACGGCGAGGAATCGGTCTGGGCTGAATGCCACAGGACACCCTGCGAAGGAACTCAGGAATCATTTCAAACGGGACATCAAAGGTTCCCCAACAAATGAGGCTGGGGTCAATTCCATTTTCAAGCATGTTAAAACGACTATCGCAAAACACTCTTGTTTGTTTCCCATTCAAGGAACCGGCTCTGCTGGATTGAAGCGGTTTTCTCGCCTCACGTGGACTATCATTTTTGTCATCTTGGTCGAACAACGCGTCGCCGACCATCGATTCAAGACTCTGCCCACTTCCAGTCCCGTGTCTCCCAGGTTGTCTCTCCTTAGATGGTTCGGGGTCTAGTTGGCGCTTCATTGAGGGTACTATACACACGTAGCTCAGGCCATGTACCATAAAAACTAAAATCCCCTGCAAGTTGTGAGGGGCAACCCCAAGAAAAACAGGGTCCATCCAGGAAGTGTATGCAGCCCTCTCAGGGCAAAATCAGTTCTCAGCAATGGACACCCAAAAAGAGATGCACAACTCATGCAACAAATACCTGAGAGGCATGATACCCTGTCCGATCCCAAAGAGCTGAGCACGGACCATGGGAAGACAGCATATTGTTTTAGAGTACAGGAAATCCAGAAATGCGTGAGATCATTGCAGATTTCAGGCAGTGACTCGCACCATACTCAATCATTTGATCTTGGAGTTCAAATAAACTCGGGCCAAAACTGGAGGTCAAGCCAAGCCTTCAGACGCCTCCAAACGGGGACCGAGCCACTCGGTTCGACTCGAGAACCCGAATGTTGGCCATGGGCCTACGGAAAAGTTCATTCCAAATGGTGGCGCATGTCTTTTTTGTACATTCAATAAAAATGAAAGGATTCTTTCTAGGGACGATTATGCAACTCAATGTTTGGGGCAAAAACGTGCCTGGGGTTCCTCCTTTCCTATCCCTAGGGTGAGTGCAAGGCAATCAGGAGAGTCCAGCACTTGCCAGGGCTTTGCTTATTTTTCCAATTATGTTATTGAAGAAACCCCATCAACGAAGGTTCCAACACGTTCAGGTGTCCCTGATCAGGCGTCCCTGAATTGTCAGGGTTAAACGGCAAACCCTGGTGGAAAGTGATAAAAGGGAACTCTCTCTTTTGAGGGTCAACCAGCCAACCCCGGCACTCGCTTGTGGGTCTGAGCTGGCCACGAACTTCTGTATCTCGTCATAGGAATTGAACGTCTGGAGCAGTGCCGTGGGTAACATGGAATGGCTTACTTCCTCACATCCACTTGATTGGTAACCTGCCTTGACAACTTGGCTTCAGAACTAGCAACATTGCTAGCGGGATGTGGTGGCTTCCATATTCCTTCGCTGCCTGAATTAGTTGCTTCTTCTTGTAGCACCGTGGATTCAGCGACCGCAATCATAGTCGAACACAATCATCATGGGTACTCCAACTCTCATGTTCCAAACAAAACGGCCGGCCAAAATGAGCACACTTAATTTATCTTAATTTTTGAATGCTCAGTACTCCAGTGATGAACACCCCCCCCCCAAAAAAAAAGACAACAACAACGCAAAGTCAAAGGAAATGCCATTCTTGTGACCCCCTTGCTTAGGTTCCATGTTAACTTGTAGAGGAGTAATTAGCTTCACATCCAAATACCGTGACTGCCGGGGCTGCATGCTGCTCACACGTGCTGGGGCCTTCTTCACCTTTTCACCCCATGTTCATCTTCTTGCTGGACGCATGGGCTTACCCGACGCAACCAACAGAACCGGGTGTCCTTCTTCCCCATTGCCACTGGTAGCTGAGTTTTGGTGTTCACACGACACTGTAGTGGTTCTGCTTTTCATGCGGAACTTTGAGATCCTGAAACATGTCGCAAAATTACAGTACCTGAACACTCAATAGTCACCCTCGCTTCAACTTGGCATATAGCTAATCTAGGGATCTAGATCCAATTATGGCTCAGTCTCTTTTCATAGATCCCTATGGTGCCCTGCAGTTCCCTCTTTATTGGCAGATGGAGCAGTGGTCACTTGGGGCGATCCTCGCTGTGGCGGAATAGCAGCAAGACTCAGGAGGAGCGCTTTCATCTTTGAGTCGGTTGCAGTGACGCAAGACGCACAGGCTGTCACAATATGGTGCAATGTTGCAACACTGATATAGTTTGTCTTTACATTGTCAAAGTACGGGTTTTGCCAGCTATCGCTCAGCATGCCAAGTGCTTCCAGAAGCATGTTGCCTGTGGAAAAAGCAGGTAGTAATTTACAAGAGCCGCTGTTTGAACCCGGACGGAGCCCGTTGGCTGGAATGCCGCCAATATCACCAGAACAAACCAATGGGGCAAAACCCACTGACCTGCTCCGACACATATCCTGATAGCTTTCTCCATTGCGAGAAAGCGGCATGTTGGCATGACGCCAGGTATCGAAAGCTGTTGGATACGCACCCCGACCCCCAAGGGAATGTAAAGGCCTCCTCCTTTGCGCAGCAGCTGGTGATGGTACCTTGGCGACCAAAGTGACCGGTGGCGCATTTCAAGCTGCCAGCTGCCCAAATTGCCCAGGTATCTCTCACTGACCCGAAGAAGCCACCCCCCGAGCAGCGTTTTTTGGATGAGCTCGTGTCATTGCAACAACATTGAGTAAGACCATGGTGACCCCTAACAAGTAGATCTGGAGAGTTTTGCTGAGTGGATCTGGTTTGGAGAGAGTTTAGTATTGGTATTGGGTAGTTCAAATTAGGTATTGGCAATTTGGGGGTCGGCTGGAGGGGTTGTATTATTAGGGGAACGTTTATTTTTAGAAAGGAGGGTTTGCTGCTTGCCTTCAGCGCTCCTTCCCTTTAGGTGTTTTGTCGTTCGAAAGTTGCACTCTGAGCGCTTTTCTGCAAATCAAAGGGTTCCCCCTGTCCAATTTGATGCCAAACAACGCAGTCTGAAACAGTTCTGGCCCAACTTTTAATCGAGGGGCGGTTCATTATCTGGGGGCAAGGATTACATCTGGGACGTACAAATGGTTGATGCGTCTGGACAAGCTGACAAACAATACGTTGTTTTGTCTGTTTCAAATGCTCTGGGTCTAGCGGCTACACTTCAATCAGACAACAGTTTATGCTTCAAAGCCGTTTTGAACGTACACTACCCGGGCAGCCGCGGATGGAATTAACAAGCGCGGTTTGTGTAGCAGGCCTGGGACGGTCAACTATCACACCGTTTTAAACTTATAACAAAAGGGTTCCCAGGTCCAAAATTGACCGCACACAGTTCGCAGGGCTCTTCCTGAAGGATTGTAGGGGGAAAGGGTTGTAATCGCTCTGACCTTTAAAAGCGCAACTTTTGTCTGGCCAGTGTAGTCAACCTTTGGCATCCCATCTTGGATTGAGCCCCACGTCTGTCATGACAATGCCTACATTAATGCCATTTACCTAAGGAGCACAGGCTTTGTTTAAGCCCTCAGCGTACTACGATGATCCCAAACACTAACTCAAGTCCAAACGCTTGGGCGATGGGCAAACGTTTAAAAGGGTTGCCGAAACGGAGCTAACAAACAAACTGGGCAACTTTGACTCGCGAAACATGGGTTTACCGCGAAATGAGGGATCCTCGCAAAGGGGTGTTTTAGTTTCCATTCAACACAACCCTCACAAGGGTACCCACCCAAAGTAACACACCCATCTCAATGCATCAGCGAGAAAACTCGGGTAATGTCTATCTACTACCGGTAAACCCTGGATTTCTCTGGACAAATCGACAAATGCTCTGTGCCTTATGGTTCCCCTTGGGGGAAATTGTTGGTTTAGCACAGAGGGACCTATGGCACATCAGAGATTGGCAAGGCTTGAGCTCTCAACGCTCGCCGGTCTAAAACCTAACTTGGCCCCCTGCGGCACGGCCAGTTTTCATGCAAAGATCGTTGACTCAACTCAACTCAGCCACGTTTTGGATAGAATGCCAAAACGATTATCCCAAAATATGTTTCGGGCCATTCTCCCAAACCCAAGGGAGATGTTGATTTTCTGTCTTTCAGAAGGGCAAGGCAAGGTGTCCAGTGCGCCTGGTAGAAAAAGGATCCTTTGGGGTTGGCCATGTTCAGCTTCCCGCTAATTGGTGGTTTAAATTTGTGGCTTGGCCGTTAAGGAGGGGTTTCCCATTTACCCTTTACAAAAATCAGGGGTTTAAGTTCCAAAGCACCAATCCAAACCACCACCTGAAGCCATAAAACAAAAAGGGACCAATGGTGCCGTTGGGCAAACCCTAATCTGATTCGGGCCTTCGGTGGCTTCAATCAATGCGCACCCGCGGCAACCATCTTGACGTTTTCAACTTGATGAGCTTCCGATGCTACTCGAAGAACTCATGGGTTTGGGCTAATCATGGGTTTGGGCTTGCAGCTTCTTGTTTACGTAACTTCCACAACGTTGGGGGTCCGAAACTTCGAGACACCTTGATAGACTCACCTCCAACTGCATGTGTGTAACAAACCCTGTGGTGTCTCAGGCACGAGCCCATGACGGAAGCCTCAGAGCGCGGCAGCCGTTAGAAGCAAACTCAGTTTCGGACCTTGACTGAGTCAAATTCCTGTGCCTCGTGGACAACAAAACCTCTTTCTGCGGCTACGCATTCAAACTCAGTTGGCAAATGCCGGCAACTCCAATTCACCCGCACGGATTCAACTCAGATGAAACACGTGCCTGGCCAATGATTCCGCTCTGGCATTCGATGCGCCGAAAGCGGCTGCATGTTGCTACAGCTGTGCTTTGGGGTCGTCGCTCCCTGGACAGAGTCCCCGAAATCCGCGGACGGTACCAGGAAAGCTTCCAGAGTTCTTAACATGCACGGGCAATCAAAAACAACTCTACCTCCCACCTCCGCTGAGAAGCAGGCAAGTGGCGGCTTAAATTCAGGCAGTCGGCGAGGATCCCGTTGGCAAAATCAAAGCGGGATGGGCTGTCAAACTAGAGATGGGAAGATGACCTGTCAGCCTGTCGCTCTGATGCCTGGAGCCAAACAAATCGAAGCAAGCGCAGAACCATCGACTGGGAACATCACAGGCTCTCAAACGAAGGGCATCATGAAGAATAGTTGCCTCTAGGACAGGTAAGTTGCTTGTTCTTCGTATTGAGAACTTGTTGCCGGAAGCTCTTCAGTGAACTTCAGTGAATCGTCTCTGTTAGGGATCGAGCATCCCACATCTTCAGCAAGATGCCTAGTTGTTTCTCCACGAGGAAACATTGATTTTCACAGGTAGGGCACAATTACCCCTCAAATCAAGAGTGCGCGCCTTTGGCGCAACCCATCCCCAATTTGTCAACAGGACATCGAGCTTATCTTGGTTGCTGTTGACCGCTCTGCAAAAATGTTAACTTTCTGTGGGTTCAAAGGAAAACCGTTGATTTCCCACAAAGTTAAAGTCTAATTAAAGATCCAACCCAATAGCAATCATCACTATGTGTGACCGTTTTGTTCACAGAAGACAAGTGCAAGGCCGGGCAAGCCCCTTGTTGTGAGATCACCCTAAGAAGATCATCGTGTCATGTCGGCTTTCACGACTTGGCTGCCCTTGAAGCACGGAGGAGCTTCAGGGAGATCAACGTTGCTATTGCAGGGGGGCATCAGAATTTGCAGCTGCACAAATCACCCCCCCCGGTTTGCGTACCCCCTTGAAAAAGGACACTCTTGGGAGCTTCTGGGACCTTGGAAGTCACAATGGGTGAACTCTACAAGCATCGAGAGGGGGCGGTGGAACTCCGAAGGCTCTCGAATGCATCAAAGCCTTGCTTGCCCACACGTGCCGTCCTTCCGTACATTCTCTGAGGTCCCAAAAGCGAGAAAGCGCCATGTTCCAGTTGATTAAAAGACTCTTCCGGGCATGAGTCCCAAATCCGAACAACTTCCAACCAGCAAGCTATTAAATAAACCATCAAAAAGCGCCCAAGGACCAAAGACGAAACTCGAATGGTCTAGTCTCTTTACACTCATTAAAAAAGCAAGCACACCTCCCAAAAACATATTATAGGAACTGCACAGTTCTTGGAAGACAACTGTCCTTAATCGGTTCCTTTGCAGGTTCCATGTCTTTTTATTGGGGAGGGTAGTTACATTCAACATAAAGCCATTGGCTCCAAATCTCCTCGCATCTGGCGTAGGCGGCGTCGCCGATGATGCGCGCCGCCCTGTCCGGCAGCGCCTGTGCATCGCTCAAAAAAAGCGCCCGGAGGCAGCGGGCAGCTTTTCGAGACCAAAACTCTCACTTCCTAAGTGGATGGCCCGAAAAAAGTAACCAAGCTTGTGGTTTGCCACCCAAATGGTCCCCAAAAGTTGTTCAAGTCCATGAATTCCGAGAGGGAGAGGAAGTCAATCTTGACCTCGGATAACTAGACTACGGGTTGATTCCTACAGGGGTGTTGTTGTTGTGGTGGGGATCCATCACTGTTGGAACTGGGGTCAACATTGGGTTGCTGGTTCATGATGGGCTTGACACTTAGCGATGATCCTGCTCAACCCAGGCAACCACGTTGATGTCTTTCCCTTATCCGAGTTTAGTCATTAGTTGCATTTGCCCGTAGGGAGCCCGTATTTGTTCCAAAAAACCACTGAAACTAAAAGAACAAATCGACATGACCCATTTCTGGGCAAAACCGGCCTTTTGGGGCTCCAGGTGGGCAAATACCGAGACATTTTTCGATATGCAAGTCTGAACTTCTCAGTCCAAATGAGAATTGATCTGCCAACAGTCGTTGCTTCGCCCGTGCCTTTTGTCCAGAGTTTGGGTGGGTTTCCCAACCCTTGGCATGTCAAACGCAATTTGCGGCACGCAATTCACCAGGCCGAAAGTCAAATATAAACTGAGAAATGCTTCTTGCGACCTGAATTCAAAGTCTACGAAGGAGCACATGAAATCTTGCCGGTAAGCAATGGCAAGGTCTGCCAGTTGACCATCCCCCTTTCAGGAAAGCTACAGCTACGCGAACAAACATCTCGAACCCCTGGCACCCTTTAGCTCCCTCAGAGGAATGGCCATAGCCCCTGCGTGCGCCCAAAATCGCACTCTTACAAATCCCTCTATATACCCGGTGTACAGGTTGATACCCTACATTAAAGGGTAACAATACATTGCTGGGTCACACACATCGCATGTGCCCATTTGAGAGTAGCCAAACGGTACACCCAAGCTGTCGTTTTGCGGCGGTCCTTGCTTTTTGCCGCGCGGTTTTGAAACACCACGGTGCAGGAAGCCCGCCGCGCCGAGCGCCGCGCGAGCGAAGCCTTCACGCCAGAAGATTTGTTCACTCGAACCCGGTGCGAGGCAAGAACCCAAATGCTGGGTGAACTCTGAGCCATTGACAAGCCAATTGGCCAAAGGTCAGCGGCTCGAAACAAACTGATATGCTGACAGGGCACCTTGCTCCACATTTCTCCACATTAGTTGAGGAAGTGACACCACCTTTCTGGGTGAGAGCGGCCCGCGCACTCTCAGATCCACTGGCCTGCGAGCGCTGGCAAAACCCATTCGCTAGAATAGGTTCGTATCAGGTGTACAGTAGGTCCGCAGGTGTATATAAGGTTTATATCATAAGCTTCATTGTTTTAATCCATTTCAAACCAGCTGGTGGAATTCCCCGGCTCAAATAATGGCTGGGGATTCGGGCGATGCACAATCGCTTGAAAGGATCAGCGAGTTAAATGTGGCAAGCTGATCTTCGGGAACCTTGACCAAAGCTAAGCCAACAAGGGAAAACCCAAAGATCAAAAGGTGGGCTGTGGACGCCTGAGCAAAGGGAGTCTGCGACTCCGACAAAGCAAGTCCCGAACCGGCAGTAACCTTGAGTGGTGCCCGCATCCGAAACACCTCTCTGAATCGAGTCCTACCAAGCCCCTCACTAGTGCAACCACAGGCAAACACCAACAAACAATAAACAAACTAAGGAAATCTAGTAAAGTTCACTTCGGATTCATCCAGAGGACCGTACTATCAGGGATGGTCCCCAGTTTAGGATTCCTCTGACTGGCATGGTCCTCCGGAAGTTAACATTCAGTGCTTGCAAAGATGACCTCCCTGGTCACATGTCGGACGCGCGCAGTCACGCATGTCGGGGCAACACCAAAGCGCGAAATAGGAAATTTATGGCTACAGTGCTCAGCAGCCCAAACACGGAGGTGCTTGTGCTCGCCGAGGAAACATCAAACGTTGATGCTGGCTTTCTGATAGTTCACCAACTCAAAAAACTATTCCTTTAAAAAACAACCTTCAGCTGGTGGAACCCTGGCACAAACCAAATCCCCCTTTGAGGTGGCTATGATTCGTAGCGACACTTTGTTCACTTGGCACCCAATCCTTGGATTGCCCAGGTGCACGTCGCAACATTTGCTCTTCAGCCACGCCTTCAGCAAATGCCGCCACCTGGATGGGCACCATATTGTCCATCAGGATTTAGCATTGATTAGCAAACTGGGCGTTAACAAGATGTCCGTTAAAAGATCTATACTATTATAGCATGCGACCCTTCTGGAAAGCTCTTTGCCCATCTCGTTTTCTCTAGACGTCATGTGGAGGGTGCTCCACTGCGGCCTTCAAGGGAGATTACAGGGAACCCTGTCTAGGGCCGTCTTGAATTTTCACATTTGTCCAAGTCAGTGCCTTGCTTCCAAGTGGGCAAGGGCCCACTGACTTTGATGACCATTGTCAGAACCTTCCGCTCGACCCTCTGCTTCATTCTGAGGGAAAAACGTCAATCCCCTTGAAGAGGCTTGTTGCGAGAATAGATAAGAGGCCCCAACGAGTGGCTGACGATAGCGAAAGGAAACAGCCGCTGCCACGAAAAGTCGTCCAGCTGACACAGCTGAGCTGAGTCGATTTCAAAAAAACATCTGAAAGAGTTCCTTTTGGGCTGCTCAGCTCCCATAAACCAAGCGCTTCTCAAACTGCCTAAGGGCCGGTGTTGGACATGCATAGCGCAAGGTCAGGATGGCAAATGCCCAAGTCAGCAAGTCTTAAGTGGGTATGTCATCGAAATCGTTCCCAAGGCTCTCGGGAACGGCCACAACAACGTGGTGACAAAACCAGCGGGTTTCAAACCCTCAGGCCAAACGTAACTTCCATCCACCGTTGGGGCAGGATCTCATGGCTTAAAGATCATCCGGATAATCATCCTGGTCTATTGAAAAGGGTTTGGCTTAAGGTTGGGCCCCCACTTCCATTCAAAAGAATGCCTTCCAGGAAAAAACACAAATCATTTTCTGGGGTAAGGCCCCCTCTCCGAATTCCAAAGGGTCTGGGGTCTTGCCTCAGAGATCTGCCGGCCCTCTGAGACCCCTGCCAACGATATAGCCCTTCCGTTGATCTTTCCTCGGATCCGTGTCACACGAGAGGTAAAAGAAACAGACAACCTGATCCGCACAAGTGACCAATGAGCTTTGCCAACAAATACGGGATCTTGCCGGTCTGGAACCATCACGGGTGAGCTCTTCTTGCCGTCACGTGAGTTCGGTCATCCGTACTGCTAAGTGTTTGGGAGGACTGGTAAAGAGTAACCATCCCAGCCGCGTATCGGTTGCCTCGTCCGTTTCCTTCGCTAAACCGCTGACTCTACAATTATCAAGGTGTTGCACAATTGTATCTGGAGAACCTGACGTGGAAAGGCGATGCAAGTCAACCGTTGCTGCTGATTCTGCGATGCTGCTTGGATTTCTGTAAAGCACTTGGCCAGGCGTGGCGTCACTTTTGCTCGGCCTTGCCAGGGGTGATATATTCGTTGACACGGTGCCGGTTGTGCAAGTTGCCTCTATATCTCCTGATCAGGAAGTGACCATGGCAATGCTGGCCACGCCGAACAGCAGCTGTTGCCCTAACCAGCAAATGCACCACGAGATGATGGTGTCTGCCGAAGCGACATCCTAGCAAGCAATTCCTTCGAAGCTGTTGCAAAACAGCTCCGAATTTGGAGAAAGCAGCCTAAGGAAAAGGGCACATTGACAGTCAGCGCAAAACTACTCAATTGTGAGAGAAACACATTCACACATCCACGCCTTCCCAACCTCGAATGAGAGCACTCCAGTCAGATCGACAGCATTTTGCACACACCTGTCGAATGATTTGGCATTGCGCATGATGACCCGCTGAGCGGTGAATACTTACAAGCATGCTGCTGCTTGGCAGCTGCATGAACTAAACGCGAACTGTCACAATGACGGATCACCCGAATCACGCAGCCGATGAACACCATGACGTGTTCCGTCAGATTAGGCGGGGGATAACATAGTAAGCTGCTGCTGATTTCCTGGGCACTCCATGATGCAGGGGTGAAACATTGCCCCAGTTTCTACCTGTCGAGGTCTGGAAAGTACCCAATGCTGCCTGCCGCCCGTGTGTTTCACGTTCCCCCGAATCCACAGTCCGGGGCCAAGTCCTCTTTCAGGCTCAGATTTCAACTACTGCTTCCCCCAATTGGCCCCCGACTGCAACACACATTTACATACTTCCGGTCCAACCTTTGAATTGAACAGTGGGACTTCAAATGTCCGGACCTATGGATAAGCCACGCTAAATGTTGGGCGACACAAGTAACACAAGGGCCAATAAGTGTCCAGTTGCAAAGAAGTAGGCATGATTGATATGCTCAAGCCTTTCCCGTCCTTGGACCCTCCCATGAGAGGATCTGGATCACTTGGAAGGTGCCGGACCTCAAAATGTTCGCGTTTTCGTTCTTCAAGATTCCTAAGGAACATGTATCGCAAAGTTGCCATCCACAACTCCAGGCCTCGGGTTGGCTGGGAGTATCCCATCCACCGGTTTTTTGGGGGTGAAAAGCGTGGGTGCTGGGGAAACTGGGGCACGCCTACTGTGGATGGACCATTTCAGGGTTTCTTAGGTGGTGCGGGATTTCGTCCCTCCACAGTACGACTCAAATGATCACCTTGGTAGGGGCGTAGTTCATCCCGAGGCTTCCGCTTCGCCTCGGATTGAAGCGAAGTACCAGGAGCTTGACTCGTCGTCTCTCTGGGGTGTCTAGGTCATCCAGTAGAGAGGTTAGAATAAGGGTACCAACTTTTGACTGTAGTTTATTTCAGTGGGGGAACCTTCCCAACCAAGAAAGGGTAAAAGGGCACTACTGGGGGACCTAGGTATATTGGGACAGGGATTCCTGTGTACGATGTTTTTCCACCACCTGAAGCACGAGGACCGTTAAATTGGTACAGCTTTAGAATGGGGGCCGCGCCAACCCACATCTGCAAGAAGGGTTGAACGATCCCTTGCTGTTGGATACGAACTATGTTCCATTCTACGGGGCCTTTGGACTGTGGACTGACGTAAATATTGCTAATTGAGCCTTTCGTAGTCTCTAGGGCACCATTAAACACACCCCGGTCTCGATGCGCATCAGGGACAGGGTACATAGCAAGTATTCGGCACGAAGACCGTTGTGTTCGCCAGGATCCGTTTCCTTGTGGCGAGTGTACCCAGGTGAATGTCGGCCGTGCATATGCATTATGTTCCCCCAAAGAAAGCTCAATCTAAATCGACAGCTGATTTTGAATTCGCGTCAAAGGACAAATGTTCAGGCCGCTTTCAGGCAACAAAGGAAAGGACATCAGAGCTATCTGTTCGTCGAGTTTCGAAAATCCAACGTGAAACATGGCACTGGGCAACGGCATTTCGTACATCGACTTCAACTGGAATTTGTTGCGACCTCCGAGGCTCAGTGGACGGGAAGGGCAACTGAAAGGGTAAATGCCCGTTGAGTCTGGTGTCTCTCAAAACTGGGCTGTCCTCAGATCCCCTGCAAAAAGTTCAAGTTCTAGAGGGTTGGATGGAAACCCAACCACTAAACCCTTGAAACCTAGGAACCTCAGGCAGCTGGGAAATGACGAGAAACTAGTGGACAGTCCCCCCCCCTAAAATCGCTTGCTTCCTGTTGGCTTCCATTCAAAATACCCAACAAATCCATTTTGATCACCTCGCAACGAGGCGCTGCTTCAGCCAAATGCTCGGCAGTGGTCGGTGCGACGCGCTGGAGGCAGTGGCCTCGCAAGAAGTCAGCTTCCCTCGACTTGGTTCAGATTGCAATGATCTTCCAAGACCCTGGAAAATCAGGCCTTTAGCTGATTCTCCATTTCAAGCCAAGCCCTGTCTTTAAGGGTCCTTGGAAGACCAAGCTTGGTACTTTCCAGGTTAGGGACAGGTTTCCCATTCACCCTCCACAAAAGCCAGGGGTTCAAAGCCCCAAACCACCAATCCAAATCGCCAATCTGGGCTGACTCTTGTTGGATAGTGTCCGAAGGAAACAAACAGGACCTATGCACAAAAGCAAATATGCTTGAAACACCCAAATGACAAACTATGTCACTGTAACCCAGTTGGACCGCAGAGGTTCCTGAAAATTGTTCAATCCAAAACATGACCCAAATGGGGACTAGATCAACACTCGCAACCAACGAATGTATGCAAACCACCCAGAAAGCGCCAAACCAAATGGAGTGAAACCGGGGAAAGAGCACAAACTGCATTCGAAGACTTGGGGATACCTTCTGTGGTTCGCCTTGCAGTTTGAACAACACGAGGACTGGCCCAGGTTCAGCGACTTGGTCACGCATACCATACCACATACCACGATGTAAGCGTACTTCATGTTAAATATCAGTTCATGGAAAATAATAGGGAAGCATGGACACGAAACATGCAAGGTTCATAATACATATATATATATATATATTATACATACTGTTTGTGGATGTCAAATATATACATATATAGTTCAACTATATACAGCAATACATCTTAGTAGCAGCCTTTAGAGCGGTAACACATAGACTACGAGGTTCTCTCTTTGTGCCGGGCCAGGCTTCCCATGGAGCTGCAGCTGTAGTAACTGCTCCCGCAGCTTCTGGCGACCGCGCAGTCGCGAGCAAGCTCCGCTTGGTAAAGCTTTCTATGGCTGGCTCGTCTTTGCTAGGGGACCCCCAAAAATGGCTGCTTTCCTGTTGGTTTATATAGCCTTTAAACCACAAGGAAGGGGCCCTGAAGGGGCACCCTCAAAACAGACAAACCCCTCTACACCCAAAAAACAATGGCTCTGGCAGGTGCACGCGCAGCTGCATTGAACCTGCAGATTCATTCATAAACCCGAGTACAGGACATTTGACGAGACATGCGCAGCACATGATATGTTAAGGGCACATGTCCCTCAGTTGGCAGGTAGCAATCCTGGAAATGGTGTCACGATATCCTCTGATGCTACAACCCCTCTAAGTTCATCAGGAGAGCTTCCCTTTTGTCGGGGGATGGACTGAATTTCAGGACATCCCTCTGGTTAGACACTAACCACACAGCTTTGACAAAGGCATATGGGTGCATCTGAAAACAGGAGAACCACGCTTTCCTCTCAAACCATCCGCAGGTGCCGTCACGCACGCATCCAGACTCAATCAGTAGTGGGCTTCATTGGTTCGAGGCCAAGAGAGGTCAAGGGATGTATAGTGCTTGAAGCTGAGTGTGCTGTGATTGGCTGCTTGAATGGATCATTTCTTCTACTCATCTGTTGGCCGAAGACTCTGAAGTGTAAATGCCAGCAAACTTAGCAGCAGTTGTCACAGCCCTGGTTTACTCACGCATCACAAGCCACCAGAATTCTCAAAAAAATCCTGAGAGGTCTCCGCACTTGAAGTGCGGCTGTCCTTCTGAAAACATCAACCATGCACACATCGCCTTGCCAGACATGGCTTGCTGGTTGCTATCGCCTGCCTTGAGGCACTTCGACTTGCTGATTTCGATTCAGACACATAGCTCACATAGCTCCTGACAGCCGGTCCAGCTTTTGCTGCTGAGTCCGTTCACGACACGGAAGCACGGGAACGGGGGGGGGGGGGCTGGCACGTGGCGCAGAACGTCGCGCAGAACATGGAGGAGCTTTTGTACTGAAGTTGGTAGACCCATAGGATGACTGTCGCGAAAAGGACTATGCTAGTCCGAACGATTGGTTGCTTTTGTCTTGTTCATGCCTATAGCATATGCCCGCAAGTGCTGATTTCCGGGTGTAGCGAACTGTTGCATTGGAAAACTGCTGTTAGAGGAACAGCCTGAATTGTGATGGAATTCTCCAAGAAATGCCGTGAATTTGGTTTGGAGCTCCAGCACAAAACCCGGCATCAATATGTTCATGCTCCTTGCCCGCACAGCTGACAGTATTCTGCTGTTGCACACACACACACACACACCCGCGCGCGCGCATGCTCGCATGTACGCAAGCACGCATGAACAAACATTTGCTCCAGTGTCAAGACAAGTCGTTCAGAACTCCACAGGCCCAAGCTAGGTATTTCTTCGCAAGGATGATAACTCTGACCAAGACACAAGTGTTCTCCAAGAACACTCAAAAGTGTCCCAGCCCCACCCTCCAGGGGAACTCAACGAATCCGCGTCCTCACCGAATTGGACGGTGTAGGCATCAGCGATGCTTGGCTCCTGCGGTTCGGAACCAAAATGTGTCGCAACCCTTCACCGTGAGGGGACACATTCTCACACGGGATCCAAGATCTGGGTGAATAGAACTCGCCTGAAGTCGTCATAAGGGACCTTCAAAAGGAACCTTTGAGGTCGCAATCCTCGAAGCCCAGGATAGTGGGTCGCAAGCCTTTTGCGAAAGGTCTCACAACATAAATTATCTCCAATACCGACGGTAGCTGGACATACCGGATACGATTGATTTGGTTTCATGCGTTGGTTCGAACAAGCGGTTTTGGCAGGATCGTCTTTCGCAGGACGGCCTTGCCAGCTCTGTCGCGTGCCAAGTCGACGGCCAAGCTAACTAATGCGGCGACTGGCTTGTTCATTGGCCGGACAGCGTCCCAGCCCGCAGTTCAAGCTAACATTCCCACGCGCAACTAACTCGCCCAGCGACCTTGGCAGAACAAGGAGACTCTTTTTTTGCGTTCATCTTTTTGTGCCACCCAAACCAAAAAGGGAAACTGGTTCCAACTGAACAACTGGGCTAAGGGGCGCCAGGCGCCTTGGTACTGATCAGTTTGATGCTGAGCCTTCGAAGTGGGGATTTCCTTGAAAGGCGTTCCACGCTTCGAGATGGAAGCTAAGACACGGTAAGACTTTGTCTTCTCTGTGCCCTGGGAGTTTGTCGGCGATATTTTAGGCTCTGCCAGGTACTTGAGGGAACACTGTTTATGCCGCATTCAAGCACCTCTCAGGAATTCCAAGGCCATCTGAGCCACCCCAAAATACTCCAGCCGATGAGAAAAAGTCAGGCGGGGTCCTGCAAGATTGGTCGCCATATGTCTTCATGCTGCTATCAGTCCTTCTGCATGATCACCAACGAAATCCGTGACAAAGCCCCAAACATATCAGACAACTCTGCCACTCTCTGCACCTTGGTTGCTGAAACAGCAAAAAGGTGAGCCATTCCGTCGCCAAGCCCGGTGTACCAGCCAGGAACCCACACGGCCAGGTACAAACTACATAGACCCCTGAAAAAACAACAAAAGTACACATGTTTTAAAGGAAAACTACATAGTGTCATGGGCAAAATCCTGCACCTAAGAAACCTGGAATGATTCGATTCCCCTCCAGATTCCAAGAAACGCAAATGGTTTCAACCATAATTTAATTTCGTGGTACGAGAAGCGGATTTCGATTTCAACCATCCACAGGTGTAAGGAATGCGATTCGCGGGCTAGTCCTGGTGTCTTGCTCCATGGGCTGCAGTCGGCGCATGTGCAGGCGCACGCGGGCCTGGAGCTTGGCTGCCAAGGAGGTTTAACGCAGTCGATTCCGTGGTCTGAAAGTCTGAAGGGAACACGTGGGTTTGACCGTTTGACCATGAAGGTTCTGCCGAAATAGGTACCTGCGGTACCTGCGTGCCAGTCTGGAGGAGAGAAGGTGAGGGCATTCGAAACCTGCCGCTTCTGGGCGGGCTTTCAGGAAATTCCGGAAAGGATTGGACAAACACTGATTCAGTAGGCAGGGGATGAACATAGCTGCATAGCTGTATCTCTGAATGTGTATGTCAAAGCTAGGTGGCCACCCTTGTGGAGGATAAAGGGAATGATGAACCTAAATGCTGGCAATCTATATACTTTGCAATATAGGGTAACCGGTGGCCGAACTGAAAGCTAGCTGCATACAGCGGAACAGATTTGTCAGCATTTGGTTTGCGCAGAAGTCAAGGATTGATCAAGGACTCATACTTGGCCTACCTACCTCCGGCCAATACCGTGGTCAAAATCCTGCACAGGTTGGTATGTTGTTGCCCCAGCATTTCTAGGACATCATCCATCCAGCAACTTTGTTCAGCGGAAAGAGCAAGGACGGGGATACTGGATCGCACGTTCGTGTGCAAACGTGGCGCTCCATGGGTTTCAGCCAGAAGTTAAGGCAGGCCACCGAACGCAAAGCATGACAGCTTCCAAGCGAATTCCCTCTAGATGCCTCTTGGGCGCGGGGACAAACCAAAGATGGGGATCCTCCATTTGCGAATATGTACCGTGGAAAGAAAATCAAGAAATACTTCCAGCGATAGATTCCCTTCAAAACGAACAGGCGCAAATAACAAACGTACATGGGATGACCATTGCAAAAGACCGCTAAAAAGATGATGTGTTTCCCGCACGGGAACAGTTACCCATGGTCACGAAAGGGTGCCTTTCACGGAATATTGCTCAACCCCTACTTGGTCCTCCAGTAGAGAGGCTGGAATAAGGGTACCCTTTTTCTGTAGTCTATCTTAGTAGGGGAACCCTCCCCCAAAAAAGAAGCGGTAAAAGAGCACCTAGCTGGGGGACCTAGCCTACCTCAAGGCGTGCCAACCTTGGCGCGACATTTGGGTTCTGAGCTGCGCCTGGGGAAGTTGCACTGCCACGAAGCCCTCGGAGTCCGCCTGGCCGTGGACCAACCGATACACAGCCGTCGAGAAAGGTTTACCCAGGGGACCCAGAGGACCCAGAGGACCACAAGGTTCACCTTTTGGGGCCACTGGAACATGGCAAAACCAACGGGTCCAAAATCCAAAAGGTCGAGTCGAGCCTCTCTTCAAAGGGGGCCCCGGGACGCACATTTTCTAACAAACGAAGCTGCCTGTATGCGTATATCGAACAGCCGTGGCTCAAATTGGGTACCAGCTGGCAGCCCTAAGGCGAAGGCTTTTGTGATGGAGCCTCGGCACTTCGCAAATAAGCGCCAGCTTGATATACGCTGAGGTCGCGAACAAGTTTTAGAGGAATCGACATGCAGCACCCAGGTTTGACACACGCCCACAGAAGTAGGGTTGGCAATGAATAAGCTAGGCACTGCTATCAAATACATTGTGTACCACAACGCTCACTCTCTCTATGCTAGGTGGCCCAGATACCAGATATGGTTTCATGACTCTTGGTTCCACACAGTTGTTTCTGGGAAGACTGCTCAGGGTCTAGCATCACACTTCCCTCGATTTACCCTTCTTCAGCACCTCCTAAATGGACAGTTTGCTCTCCACCGGCGTGCATTTTTTGTGGATGAATGGCCATGAAGCTTTCCCTTGGCCCCAAAGTTGTCCGCGGCTCTGGCTGAAGGGGGGAACTTGCTTGCCGGTGACAACCCCCAGAAAGGCTCAAAATACTGGGCTGATTGTTTCCAAACACTTTGGGAGGTTCGCAAACAAACAAACGTTTCGATATGGATGTCTTCCTTTAATCTTATGTTGTTCCAAAGGTGAGGTTTTAAACTACCGGATGATACAGCAATCAGTCAAAAATAGGTACCCTAAATGGAGCCCTGGTAAATGGAACCAAGGACTGAAACCTGCGGTTTTCAGGTGGTTTTATTTTGACCCATACCCACATGGGATAAGTTACCCAGGGTCAATTTTGGGGCTGAAAGGAACGTTCATCCCCATGTGCGGAGTCGGCCTTGGAATCACCTCACCCACCCGACCAAGACTTCACCCGAAAAGCCAAACATAAAACTTCCCCCGACCAAAGCGTGCTTCCCGCCGAAGCCGCGAGTCCAGCCGTCGCCTCGCCCAGCAAGCGGCCCGTGAGGCCGTTCAGCTCCGGGCGCGAGCGGAGGCCCTGCAGCTGCACCGACTCCTCGGGTCTGGGGAGCCTCGGAGCGGAAGGCCACTCGATCGGCACGGGACCAAGGCCACGAGAGAGCCAGGGCTCACTTTGGTTTGGTTGTTGAGTTGGGTTCATTGGTTGGGTTGGCTGGGTTGGCTTGTTTCCCCTGCAAAACGTTGGATCTATTCACTGGTTTCCCTTGAAACCACGGCCACATTTGGAGGTTGAAAGGGAAATGGAGGAAACCCAATTCAGGCAAAGTGGTCTCCACAGGACATGCTTCTACCCCTGAGATAGGAGGACCCCTTTTTAAGCAACCAAACGCTTGCCCCAGCCGAGATTCTGAGTAGGATGTTGGTTTTGGCGCCGTTGCGTGATTTGTTTCAACATGGCAAATGCGTTGGGATGAGGCCGACGTGTTTGCTTTGGATGTTAGGATGGTGGTTTGAGATGTGAAGGGGTCAAGTCTCAGTGGCAAGCTTGTACAAATGTATGTCGTGTCAGTGCAAGCTTGTCTCAGGGCGCACAGTATATATATATATATATATATTACTGTTTGCCCTGGGTGTCCGAAACTCGTGAACGCCGACTAAGCAAACCCAAACAACCGACCTGCTCGGTCCCAGCAAGCCCTCAAAGCTCCAAAATGCAACCCAAGCTCCCAAAGTCTAGGATTCAGATTCTTGACACTCATTGATCATTCCGATTTCTCACATCGTCAAAATGGGAAAGAACGCGTTGTCTTGATTGAGGAAGACGGAAACAATCTCATGATGTACGAAAACAAGCAATGAAGTTTAAAGCCTCAAACCTCTGCATGAGATCTTCTGCTATGCTGGGCTAATTGGAAAAGCCCACTGGTTTTTGTGCCTCACTCAGTGAATCCTATCTCCGCCAAAAAATCACGATACGCCTTGAATGTCATTCTGTTCACAAGGCTCAGCGATTGCTAGTGGACATGACGGCTACGACCTCATGGGGTTTCCTCCACATCTCGTGACACTCGTGACCCAATTTCTGCCTGTAGGGCAGGCTCTGACTCGACCTCAAGGAGGACGCCTGGCAGGAGCCAAGTTGCGACACGAGAAGTCGCGACTTCTAAAGAAGCAGATCTGTGGAATGACAACTTAAACCTCCCTCCTCAAGGATTTCATCAATGACCCGCAGTTTCACTTAACTAGGAGGCAACGTCCTGCCACTCTAACTTCCAAGCCAGCCTCCGAAAGCTAAAGTTTGAGCTTCTGGACTGTAAGCCTTGCTGTCTCAGTCTAAGATCAGATCTGAACTCTAAACTAATGACCTTTACATCCTCAAACTTGCATGACTACACATCCCTCTATAATGCATGTAGAACCCATCACCCTGTGCATAGCTCGATTCTTGGGCATACAACTATCCCAAGTGCAGCCGTTGTTCGTGCAGCGCCCACCAAGCCTCAGCCTGTACCCCCAACATATTGGGCGGCTGGGCGATTTAACTCAAGCCATTCTCAAGCCATTGGATCCGAACTCCACTTCGGCAACAAAGCGCCGGCCTGTGCCGCGTCCAAGTTGTCTGCCTCCGAGGTGATGCTCATCACGTTGCAGGCCTTCGCAACTAGGACTGGCGAGAGCACCCAGCCTTGAGGCTCTTTAAACATGAAATGCTTAGTATAGTCTACAAGGAGCCAACGACGATTGGTGCATTGAACTTGTATTGGCATTTTGGAGTTTGGAAACCCTGGGAGATGAGAGAAGATCATGTCTTTGCCATGAAGGCGCCACCACTACACTACCTGCAATGTTCCTGCTGGAAATGCTGGAAACCTCTTAGCAGGTGGGTTTGAAGAACCCTTTTTGAGCGGATTGACAGGCATTATATTAGTTAGGATCATACACAAGGTGGCACCCCCAGAATTTGTTGACTGTCACAGTTCCTGGAGACAACTTGGCGAGTGTGTCCCTTGGGCTGGAAAATGCACACCTGCGTTGGCCCCCAAGATCATGGGACCAAGTGTGGTCTCGCAGGGCTCTTGGCAGTTGTGTGGGGTGTGAGCCGGGTGACTGCGATGAACAATTACAAGGGGATGCCACAAGGAAAACAGGACGCAGCATTTTGAAAATTGCGTGAGGAACTCACACGCAAAGCCAAACGGCAGTCGTCTCACATGGAAACCTTGTGGGGGTTTCATAGGGTTTAGGTGAAAAAGGTCTTGGGATTAAGGTTTAGGGTTGGTTCCTGGTTCTTTGAAACAGGGGTATGTTGCTGCTCACTCTCCGGGACATCGCTGTGGCAGCCTGGACTCCATTTTTGCGTGCTCTGATTTGCAGCAGATTCCAAACATGCGACTGCACCTGGGTATGGGTCAAAATTAAAGCACCAGGGAACCGCAGATTTTGGTCCATGTCTCCATTTACCAGGGCTCCATTTTGGGTACATATTTTTGACCCACAGCCACATAGGCAATGGATGCGCTGGCGCAATGGAATGGTGGCCTGATAGTCACAGGCAGTCGCCAAGCTTTGCTGCCGGACTGCTTGGGCATTTCTCAAAACTTGGGTCCCATATACTCCTTAGTATAAGAAGCCCTAAAAAGGACCCGTCATGTTGAGCTGCCAAGCGAGTAAGAAACTGCTCACCTACGCTCATAGCGCCTTCCTTTTCGTCACTCCCTCTTCTGGTCCAACACCTCTTTGGCCTCTGCGATTTCTGTCAGAACCTTGTCCACATCATCGTCGGGACCGCATCCCAATCTATCCCATCGAGCAAGATCTGTTTCCAATCCTTTCGTCTTTGTGTCAAGCTCCCTCGCATGGCCCTTGTCTATCTTGTCATACTTCTCGAGATTCCTCAGGTCCTTGTCCAGAACGGCCCGTCGCTTCATGATGCTCTTCTTCACATCCTCGCAGGACACAGATCTTCCGCCACCACGAGCATGCAAGGCCACATTAGGCGACGTCAGGCCGGGAGGCCGCGGGCACGTGGTCATGACTGGCACCAGCTTGAGTATAAAAGCCGCACTGGACAACTGCATCGAGCCACACAGCCCAGCCAGCAATACCATCACTGGCCGGGGTGGAACGCTGCCATGGCGACGCTCACATCCCATCGCGTCTGTCTATGAACAAGCTTGCTGTGTCTGGCCCAGAAGCACCTGCAAGGATAACCTCTGCCAAAAACTCCGCGCACGAAAAGCATATCATGAGCTCAGGGCGGAAGCAAACAGGACCCTTGCCATGAACGCAGGTCTGCTGGCCCCTGCTTCGATTATATTACCCGAAAAACGGGAAGATGTAAGCATTGCATTGATGCTGCTTGGTTTTGTATGGTCTTTCCTTGGGGGGTATAACCCGGGTCACCTGGATTCCCCGTTGCCAAGCTTGAGGTGTGGGGCAGGCATATAATATTTGCCCAACTAGCGCCTGGGATGATCCACCTACCGCTTGTGCCTTTCGGCCCCTGCTCAGCTAGCCCCAAGCAATCCTTTTTCGTCGCAGAAAGGGCAAGGAACCAAAAGCAATCCATGTTCAGGCATCAAGCGACCAGTCCTTTTTTGAATGTCTAAATGGAAGTGTTCCTTTGGTGTGAACTCATTGCTTGGCGGCCCTCCGTGTACTTCTTGCGCTTCCCTACGAAAGTTATAGACCCGAATCTGCCAGGCGAGGACCTAGCTCGATGGAAAGAAAAAGGATCTGGTTGCGAAACCTGTTCTGCTTTTGGACATCTCAACTAAGAAGGGCCATTACTCTCCCTACACGGCCATCCTTCCAAAGACCCTCCCGCAGGTAGATGGTTGGCTTTCCGGCGCCATGACCTGTTTTTAAGGGAGACCAAAGAAGGTGCTTCAAACAACAGTTCTGTGTATGCATATTCAAGCAAGGGGTCGGTCCAACCCTGACCACGACTATGGCAGCTTGCAAAAAGCCAAAGGTCAGATCTGGTTGGCAAGCCGACCACATTTGGTCTAAGCACGGCTTGTTTTGTAGTCAAGTGGGTCCCAAATGGGAAATCATTGCATGCAGTCACCGGTGGGGACAACATCGGGGGCTAAGAAACCATCAAACATTTGCGTTCCCCCCGCCCCCCCACACCCATCCCCGTTGGCGCCTCGCTTGGCGAGAATAAAGGTGACCCCCACAACCGGATATGCTTGGGCGCTGGCGCCCGAGGAGTAATGTGCAGTTTGGATTTGAGTACGGAACAAGCATTTAACAAAAGGCTCAATCTTCACTTTTGATGTGTACACAGAGTGAGATTCTGAACTTCTGCGGTTCAATCTGCCTTGCTCGATGTCCAGTTGCTTTCCTTTTGTTCTTACGGGGCCAATACGTCATTTGCCAATCATGACGATTTCACTTTGAAGTCAACAGCTAAATTTGCGATCACCTCAAGCAAACGGATCTTGAGCATGTTTGTCAACTGTATAAGAGGTGAAGTCGCTCAAGTCGCGCGACTTGAGCCTAAGCAGCGAGCGGAAAGAACCTACCTGGCCCGCGAAAGTTCACAAGAATGGCTCGACCCGTTTTGGGTCCTGGCGCCCATCAAGGTCGGCTGGCCTAGTTTGTTCCCAACCGGGAAATGTCTGCGTGCCATTGCTGAGCGCATGTCGACTTCAGTCTGCGTACTAGCAGCAAAAGTTTGAGTGGCTCAGCATGTCTTAGCTTGAGTATGCCAGGCACTGATCCCGAAAAGCCTGTTGTTTGGATGCTTCCGAAGATCTTGCTTCTGTTCATGCCTCCTTAAAAGGCAAAGCAAGCAAAAGACATCCCACAACATCCGGCATAGAACAAACGACTACGAGCCCTGATCCGATGAATTTCCTTGGCACTGGCTGCTGCAGAACCTGAGGCAGCGTCTTCTTGTCTCGACTCCGACTCCTCTCAGACTTTTCTCGGTACATCCGCGTCCTCCAGGAAAAGCCGGCCGCAAATGCGAAGCCAAAGATTTAGACTTTGGAGGGTACCCCTGGTTGGTGGCTTCAAAAGCATACTCAAAGGAAAACCGTTTTGTCATTTGGGGGTCCGATTTCTACAAAAGACGAACCACCTATTGACCCTCCCACCAAATTGGAAGTGCACAGTTGCTCCCAATACTTCCATTTAATCGGGGAGTACAAGCCTCCACGTCCAAATCGGGGCAAGAGCTGCATGTTTCCACGGTACACACCTGAAATGTCGGTGTCGGGGTAAGTAATTGGGGATAGTCAATAAATATACATAAGTAGAGGATCGCTGTCAGGGATGAGTTTGTGGGAATGGCTCTTCATAGGATATGCAACCAGCAAAAAGCTGCTGTGCCTCGGGCTTCCCTTTAAAACAACGCTAATCTGGGGAAGTCCCAGGTAGGGATCCTTCATTTGGGAAAATATCTTGTCCGTTCTTCCGGCGCATCGAAGTGGGGGAGGGAGACAAAGCAACACCCCGCCCAGCCCAAGAAAAGATGTGAACAATGCCTGGCCAGCCGACACATAAGTTCAACATGTAAGCAATGGTCAGAACTGGCATCTGTGGAGCGTGGGGTGCCTCACAAGGTTCCGTTATCATGACCTAAGTTCCCTACTAGGTCCTCCAGTAGAGAGGTTAGAATAAGGGTACCCTTTTTCTGTAGTCTATTTTAGTAGGGGAAGCCTCCCCCAAAAAAGAAGCGGTAAAAGGGCACCTAGCTGGGGGACCTAGCCTATTCAAGGGTCGACGACCAGCGCTAGTCGCCTCAAGTGAGTCTTTTGAGCGTGGCACATGTGCGCTTTGAGCGCTGCTCATTCAAGCAAGCTTCGAGCTAGCAAAATGCCAAATGCAACTTGTGCGGAGGATTGGTGGCATGCTGAGCTAAAACAAGCGCCGGGTCTTGACACACTTTGCGCTCTGGAAGTGAACACCCAAAGGCCCCTCCTGGGCGGCGACATTTCCTTCTTCTTCGACGCTGGATTTCGCAACCTCTCCAACCTCACCACGTGCACGCCATGCGCATTGCCAGTGCAGTAAGTCTCGCGGGAATTTCCGTCCTCGTACTTCCCATAAGCAAATGACTTCTGCGAAAAGAGAGTCACACAACATGCCAACAGGCACCGTTGCAGGTGGCCTAGGGGGACATTTCAGGACTGGAATGCATTAGCCTCTCGCACGTCCGTTCAACGCTTGGTTTGCATGCCACGCCAGCCCAGGCACTGGTCACACTGCCTCCGCGTCGAACAGGCAACACTGGCTCTGTGCAACTCTCTGGACAAAGCTGCTCTGGATTTCATTGCCTACGATGCAGATGTTTGAGCAAGCATGAACAAAGGGTACATAAATCCCCCTTCAGTCCTTTAGGCTGAAGGGAACCAGAGTAAATCCCACGGAAAAAAAAAAAAAAAAAAAAAAAAAAAAAACGCTTTCTGTACAACGCTACTGGAAAGCAGTAGCCAGCTGCCATCTTTAAGAATCAAAGCCACCAAACTTCAACAGACCTCACCTCTGGAGAGGATGCACTCTGCAAAAGGATGCACTCTGCAAAAAGCAAAACAGGTCTGTGGGCTCCCTGAGGGAGCCACAGCTCGTCAGATCAAGCATATCAAGTATATCGTGTCTTGCCTGTTGAACAATCGTTTTGAGAAGGGAAAGGGACAATTATCACTCAGTTGCAGAAAAAACAAAACAGAAATAGAAGGTTCACCTTCTGGGGCCATGACCACAAATGGACCAAAATGGGAAAACCAAAAACCAAAAGGTCGATTCGCTTTGGACATCTGAGATCAGTCGATTTCAAGTCACGGCCGGAAGGGTCGGCTGAGGTCCGCTTAGGTCCCGGCGCGGCCTTCTGGCGGTCAGCTTTGGTGGGCAGCACGCCCACCTGAGTCGAAGCCAGGATGCTCTTTTTGGGGAATCCCTAAAGGGGAGATCCAAATGAACACCACAACTTCCCGAGAGATTCAAGTCTGCAGCTGGTATGGAAGGGCAACCTAAGTATACCTGCCTACCTGCCTTCTGCGGAAGAGATCCAAAGTTTCGGGGCTCTCATGGGTAAGCGCGATCTGCAAGGTGAGCTCACCATGGGTATCTTTCTTCCCACACATGTAGACACAATGCGGGTCACCAGTCCATCAATTCAGATCAACTCAGATACAATTGCGCCAAAACACCTGTTGTCCACAACTCTAAAACAATCAATGCTCTTAGAACTGGGGCGGGGGGAACAGTGTCCCCTGCCCCCCGCCAAGGCGTACCTGAAGCTCAAGACATCTCAAAGTGATATGATCTCGAAAACAATATGCGCGTAGTGTCAGCGTGATAAAACGTGATTGCTGGTTGCAAGTGAGCATTTGGAGCATGACTACTGTTGTTCAAACGGGTTTCCGGATGTGGATGTTTCCTGAACAAGGGGATCCCTGCAAACCCAATTGTTTGGATGCTGTGCCATATCGTGTGAGTGAATCTAATAACACCATTGTCTACTGCAATGGCCGTTTGTCATGTTGGCCAAACAACAGAAACAAGCAGAAACAAATGGAAATCACTGGGCAAGCGGGTCACACACACCAGACACATCCCTATCAAGTCATTGTCTGGGCTGTTCGAAACAAAGGATCGGCCTGTCCTAATTCAAAAGCCGTGCGGACACAGGAGGAAGCAAAACCTTTCGTAACCTAAAGGAAAGATCTTGCAGATTGCCCCAGATCTGGTGTGGTTCTTGGCGCCTTTTTGGGACAGATTTTGGCATGTATCCAAAGGAACCCAATACCACTTTCAGTGGGCCCCGACATGTTCAAGCAAGTTGTACTGTCTATAGTCTAAAAGGCAGACACCATGGATGCGCGAGGATTCCCTCTCTGCCCGGAAAATTGTGCATCACCCTGAGACGGCGCTTGATCTAAAGAGCAAAGCCCCCAGGAAAAAACAACTAAAACAACACAGCTAACATAAAATGGAGAAAGGGCAAGCCGCAGCCCCACTTTTTGTTTGGTCTGGCGAAACATCTGCCTGTCCCTTGAAGCCAAGAGGCGGTGGTGAGGCTGTTCCGCGGCCCTGGACTCTGCACCGGAGGGCCTCGAGCTGACAAATGGATGGCCCCTGGCAAACGGAATAAATTTCATAACCAGCGCCATCTATGTCTATCCAAATTCAACGCTTAAGGTGACTTGTTGGTGGCTTGTTGGTGGGTTCGGTTCTTGGTTGCTTGTGTGCTGGATTGGTGGGTGTTGATTGTGGTTGTTGGGTTGTCGATTGGTTGGATTGTGTCTATGTATTGGTTGCCAGTGGCTGTTGGGTGTTGTTTGTTTCCCGGGGGTAGAGTCTGGGACTTCAAGGGGATTCTGTTGACAGGGACTAGGATCGTCTCTTTTTGGCGGGCAACAAACATGCGAAGAGTACAAAAAAGGTGTGGCCTCAAGCACATCTAGGGTCTTTACCCACACCGGGATGCCTCAAAATGGGAAAGTTTCAGTGGAAACCAAAAGGCAACCAGCCTCTTAGAGCGTCCCTTTTAAGCCACACTCGTACGGTCGATTCAGGTCCAAAAGTGCGAACCGGAAATATCAAGAACCACTTGCAGTCCAACGACCTCAAGCTGTGTGTGTTGGGGACGAACGGGCGTGCCAGACATGCATGTTGCTAACATGCAATTAGAACAAGATACAAATCGATTTCCAGCACGCACCTATCGCCGGGCTTGCTAGATGCGCGCCCACAGCCTGACAACCAAGTAGCAGTCATTGAAGGGGTCAATTCATGCGGGCTGTGCAGAATCACCACCCCATCACTCACAAGCGATCCGTGATCAAAAACTGCAGGTTGGCTGCTGAAGCTTGGTGCACGTCAGACTCGGGGCTCTTTTGGGTGCACACCATACCATGTCAGCCTCTTAGAACAAATTGCTGCATATTGGTTGCTTGCCTGTGTGAATTAGGCCGTTCTCCTCTTTTCAAACACAGGAAAAAGGCCACCTGCAGGTGCGACTTGTTTGGTTGTTGCTTTGTCACGAAAGGGATGTCGCCTGTCCATGTCCCAACACGGGGGATGGTAAAGGCCGCATGAGGCTTGGCACGAGTCCGATAAGCCCATAGGGAGGATCTAAGAGACCTCCACGAACAGAGGCATGAATAGCAAAGATTCTTAGATGCCACGAAGCAACTGAGGCTCGACACACTTCAAGCCATCCAATGCCAAGCTCTCCAAGTGAGGCTGTCCGTAATCTCAAGACCGCATTGAAATGGACTCATTGCTTGCTCAAGGGAGCCGCCTCTTCCGATGAACTGGCGCATGGACAAGGGGTGTGGAAAACAAGCATTGTCTGGTGGCTGCTTTCTGGACAATCAGAAATACTCCCTGCAGATTCGCGTTGAACTCAAGGCTCCCATCGGGGGGGACCCCTTTTTGGATTCAGGAGGTTATATGAGTTATATGCGTTTCACAAGGCACCCTTCACCTCTCTGGGCACCCACGCTCTCAGACGTGGACACCGCCGCTGCTGAACGGCGGCGCCCATAGACGTCCAGGCCTCTTGCAAAGACAGTTTGTTTGCAGATTCTGACGCCTGGCCGCCTCTGTTTAGTTGGGATATTGGCCCGGGAGGCTGTTTTGTACATACATACACACATGTAAAAATGTATATATATAAATATGTATATGTATATATATATATATATTGTCACGTGACCTATGTCAATTGTTCATAAATGATCACACAGCTAAGATGCTCCTTCATGATAACAGTTGAAACCTGTTTTTCACGTATGCTGAACGACATGCCAGAGGAACAGGCAAACTTGAGATACGGACGTTCCCTTTTTAAGAGTAGCTTGTTTAGACAGGAGGTATGTGTTAAAATAGGGGGACCTCCAAAATTGTGTTCTTTTTGGTTCCCCTTTAAAACACTTCAAATTGAGAAACCCACACTCGGTCTCTATTGTTTGGCGGGGTTGCCCTTGTTTGCTTTCAACCCCTGCTTCCTGGAACATGTGGTCAACTGTGAAACATGTGGTGGATCCAAAAGCAGTTCGGAACCCAATGGTAGACCCTGTGCATTGTTAGTTTCATTTGACCGGGGTTAACAGGAACCAGTTCCAGCAAGGCATCCCTTTGTTTTGGGAAGCCATGGCTAAGCCTCTTGGCTCCGGACCACCCTTGGCTTCCTCGATGAGCTCCTGGCGGCTCTTTGTTTTGATTGGAACAAAAGGACACCAATGTTGGGAGTCCTGTTTTGCACCCGACGTACCGACCTCATGGAACAGGTGATGGTTTGTGTTGCGCCTGGTTGCAGTATAGTCACTGGTTGGTCTAGACTGATCCAGTCGACCTCTGCCATCTGTCTAGTACATTTCTCGCGTGTGTCCAGCTGTGTTGCATTGTTGCGGCATATCCCCAACACTATTGTAGTATGAATCCTGCATAATATGTCTGCCAAGTGTTTGGCACATTTCTTGGGTTCCTTTCTTGTTGCAACCCGATCGCAGCCGTATTGCAACTGTTTTTGCGCCAAGCTTGCCACGTTTGCCTTATATTGGCAATCTACGCTTGGCTGGAACAGCCAACCTGAATGCTGCCACCCTCAGGCACCTTGCAAAGGGGTGCGAGGCGTTTCAAGCCATGGCTAAACTGCCAGCCTAACTTCAATTGTTGCAGGTTGCTTGGCAACTTCACCTCCTGCAAGCTTCGATTCAAGCTGCTCACCCTCGGGGTCCTGAGACTCTGTGAGCGTTCATTCACTTCCTGCAAGCTTTGGTCAAATCTCATTCCGAAGTTCAGGCTCCGCAAGTTGGAGGCTAGGATCACCCCCTTCCAAGTTCTGGTTGAAGTCATCCCCAACTGATAGGTGCAAGTGCAAACCTGACACGGGTTTAGGCACTGGCGGGGCGACAGCCCATATGTAGTGAGCTCCAGCTGAAGGTCAGGCTCTCAAGCTTCGGTTAAAGTGATCCCGCAGCGCTGTGCTCTTCAAGTCCTTGGGCAGACTCAACTCCTGGAAGCTCTGGTCTGAGGCGTCAAAGGTCAAGTTCTGCAAGCTGACCGGCATGGACACGCCCTGCACAACCTGGGCAAAGGATACGCCAAGGCTCAATCGCTGGGGCAGCATCCCTGGCTGTCGCACTTGGGACTGCAGATCTGCCCGACAGGCCCTGCACCCGCACGGCTTGCTCGTCCGTCTCGCAGCCTGTCTTCGGGTCCCCGTAGTGAGTCGGGTTGGCGAGCGTTGCCACCTATGCATGCTTGACTCTCAAGCCCCCAACGCACTGCACAATGTGCCCCACATTCAAGTCGATCGTCAAAATCAACATTGATCTTGATTGGGTGAGAGTAGCCATGCAGCTCTGCGCAACGTGTTGTAGGTGCACAAGCCCGTGCCCATGATCTTCTGGCACGAGCCAACGCCTATCATCAGCCAAGCTACGGCGTCTCATGGAATGCAACAAGTCTCCACCTTCCTGCCATTGACATCACCAACAGACATCCGGAACGAAAGCAAAGACAATGTGTCAGAACAACTGGTCTGTCCCTCGGGCAACCCGGACTGATGTGTGATGGAGCCACAAAAGCTCTGCAGGCTGGGCAAAGCCAGCCCCTGCAAGTTCTGCTTCAGCTGGTCCCCGAAGCCTTGCAAGTTCCCAGGCAGCGTCACCTTCTGCAAGCTCTTGTTGAATTTGTGCCCTAAATGCAAGCCTTGCAAGGTGATGGGCAAAGGTACCCCTTCCAAGCCTTGCTTGAGTCGCTTCCAAACTTCAGCGTTCGCAAGTTCGCGGGAAGATTTACCCCTCGCAAGCTCCGGTTCCACCTGTCCCTGAGTGTCAAGTCCTGCAAACTGCTTGGCAAGTCAAGCTCCTTCAAACTCTTCCTGCACTTGTGGGGCAAGGTCAGGCTCCTCAAGCCATCTGGCAGCATCACGCCCTTCAAACTGATGGCAAGCAATCCCAACGACAAGTTGTTCAAAGTGGCCGGCCATGACACCTGCAAGCTGCTGAAATCTCTGCCAACTTCCAGACTCTCCAAGTTGCTTGGCTTTCTAAGCCTTCCGGGAAAGTAATCCCCTGCACCCTGTCGTTGAACTCCCCGGCAAGGCTCAAGTTTCGCAAGCTCTCGAGCGTCAGCTGCAGACCGCGGCTTTCTCCCCGACGTCTGTGATCCCCTCCAAGGCCTTGCGTCATTTTGAGGTTCGGGGAAGGGGTCCCCGTTGGGCAAGTTCAATGTCACCTCGTTGCAAGGCATCCCATGCATCCACCCTGACTCAAGTGAAGGTGACCGTCACCTCTGCCCGGCCCTCGGTGGCAGGTCTAAATGGTCTGGGCTACACTCCAGGCGCAGCTCCCGCCCGTCCAGGCACCGGAAAAATGAAATCGAATGGGAAGATGGGGTGGGGTTGCTCAGCACTGCGCGTGTCTAGTCTGTGCCTTGAGTTCTAGATATGTTCAGTAGCATAGTTGTGCCTGTCTAGCTTATGTCTAGCATATGCCTAGCTCAGTCCTAGCCGTGGAGTGCCGTGCGTCTGCCATGTTCTTGGCATATTATGATTTCCATGTCTCGAGCATATCACAGACATTGATGCAATAATGCGAGCAAGTGTACTGCTTGTCCCAAGCTTCACCCTCCCACCAATTGACATAGAACCTGACGTTCTGGGGGTCCTGGTTTGGACCATTTTCCTTTTGAAGGGGGCGGACGTCAGAACCAGAGTGACAAGGCTGGGCAAACATCTCCATCTCTCGCTCTTTCTCTCTCTTGTCAGGTTACGGTACTAGGTCCTCCAGTAGAGAGGTTAGAATAAGGGTACCCTTTTTTCTGTAGTCTGTTTTGGTGGGGGAACCCTCCCAACCAAACAAGTTGGTAAGAGAAGGGCACCTAGCTGGGGGACCTAGTGTTGGCACATTGGTCCGAGCGGTTGGGTCGGAGCCCCAGGAATCGTGGACCTTGAAGACTCTCTAGGCCCGCTGCTTTGAAAACCCCCTCATCCAAATGCTTCCCAAAAAACACACAGCCGCACCCGTTATACCACGTCTTCGCTTGGCATCGCACCCTCGCCTCGCTGCGGTCGATGGGGCGCTCGTCCCGCTCGAAGAAGCCGCCCCCGCGGCCCAGGCCCTGCAGGGCGCGCGCCTGAGAAGGCTGCGTTCGCGTCAATCAGCTCAGATGCCCAGTGGATTTCCATGGGAAAAAAAGGGCATCCAATTTTTTGGTGGGTTGAGTTTAAAGGGGAACCCTTCCTTAAAACAAAAGGAACAAGGGCACCACTGGGCAACTGGGTAAGAGGAAGTGGGTTTGGAGAATCCTCAAAACTGCGCGTCAATCAGAGGAAGTGGCTGTGGCTCGAAGAAGTGGTACCAAAATGGCACCTTGGTACGTGGAACCAAAGACTAAAACCCGCGTAACCCCAGCTCTTCCATTTTGAGCCATCCCCCAGTCGGTTTGGAGAATCCTCAAAGCTGGAGACAACCAAAAGCGCCCAAAGCATGGTCAGGAAGCGCTTCTAAAACCAATGATCTTCCACGTGCCACGGGGAAGTATGGTTGGCAAATCAATGTGTTCACAGCCAGCCCCAACCACAAATGAACGCAAATGAACAGCAACAACCGATTCGAAGGTCAAGAAGAAGAGTTCAAACAACATATCGTTTCTCACTGTTTTGTTTTGATTATATAAGCTTTCACCAAGTGCAGCGGATAGTCACAAGACCAGAACCAGTGAACAAAGCAAGCCCTACAAACACAACAAGTAGCGGTGCTCCGTAGATTGTAGATGCTTTCTATATTTTGTTGAGTTGTTTGCTTGTGGGCTGTTGTTCGCTTGCTTGATTGACTGCGTGATGAATATTCGGTCGTACGCTGTTGCACGTGGGTCCATTTGCAGCGCTTGCTTGTGACCTTCTTGGCAGAATGCCTTTGCAAGTAAATCAAAGTAGGTGTTCCCCACGTCTTCTGCCGTGCGAGGGGATTTCAGGTCGACAATGATGGGCAAATTCTGGCTAACATTCAATTCATGGAAAAGCACGTTGATTTCTATTGGCTCAAGCGTTGAGAAGGCTTAAATGGCGGCCAGCAAATCTGAAGTACCTTCCAATTCCTGGGCCCCCAGCCTGCTGCCTTACCAGCCGCTCTTCACTCCGGATGTGCGAGCACTTGGTACAGTGCGTGCCTCAAGCCACGCGTTTGATGGTGTTTCAAGGGAAACAACACCTGCCAAGCTTTAGGGTCTTGAAATCAAACTGGACTCACCCTGCAAACATGTCCTGTACTCGAAACAACCAGCTTCTCCAAACTGCATGCATACCAACTTGTAAGGTAGCCCACCCTGCCTCCCCAGTCTTTCCAGCAAATGATGATTTTGAACGCGGCCCCAACACGGGCTACGTGTCGTTGAGTGAAGCATTAAAAGTAGGAAGGACCTGAGAGTGCTGGCATGACCTCCCAATGCGACAAAAGAAACACACAAAGAGAACGAGAGAGAGAGAGAGAGAGAAACACACACACACACACACACACACACACACACACACACACACACACACATCACGCCGTTGTCTTCGCCAACAACCTGGTATTGGCGTAGGTAAAACCGTTGAAAAAAACACACCCGGTCGGCTCATGACGAGGTTGTCTCGATTTCCTTGAGATCGAAAACACAGAGGCGTCTGACAAAGCAATGAATGACAGCTCCAAGCGCTGAAACATGAACGCCCCACGAAAGGATCTTGATCCTGATCAGCTTGTTGACCCCCAACAAGTTTGCTCCATTTCGGTCAAAATAATGAAGTATGCGGTGCTGTAGCGACGTTTTCCAATGCTTCTCGCGCGTGCCTTGGGTCTGTTGCTGTCTGTCATCAGCCACAGGCCCCCGGCAGGACGCCACGTTGGGAGTGCCACAGTCGCAAATCCTCGGAAGCGCCCTCATTCCAAAACGAAGGTACCATGAACTCATGGCTTTCCGTTTCAGGAGGCTAATAAACAACTGCACACATTTTGCAATAATCATGGCTTTGGAGTCGAACCCCACAACCGCCGGGTCATCATGCAGGGTCCTAGAGAATCCACGCTTGCGCCTGGGTTGAATGCAACTTTCCAGCCCTTGGTATGGCATTTGTTGGCGCATACTTAAAATGGACAGAACCAAAAACCCAAGGCACAGAGCCCTAAAAAAAGGCACAGAGCCCTAAAAAAGGCAGAGAGCCCTAAAAAAGGCACAGAGCCCTAAAAAAGGCACAGAGCCCTAAAGAAGGCACAGAGCCCTAAAAAAGGCACAGAGCCCTAAAAAAGGCACAGAGCCCTAAAAAAGGCACAGAGCCCTAAAAAAGGCATAGAGCCCTAAAAAAGGCACAGAGCCCTAAAAAAGGCACAGAGCCAGAAAACGAAGAACCTAAAAACCTGATCCACCCGAGGCAAAGCATCCTGTCTCTGAGTCAAAGGCCAGGGTGGTCCGACCTCCTTGTTATGCTTCTCCTCGGCGCCCGGGGGAGCGCCCACGCCCATCGGTATATCTTCGTTTAGGGGTGGCTTTTTTTTTGATGGCCCTGTAAAAACCAAAAAATGGGGGGGGGGGGGTACCTTACAACAATGGCTCAATTCCATAGCGACCCCTGGGGATACCCTACCAAGCGTTTTTTTCACTGAACCTAAAACATTGTGGCTTGAAAAAAGAGTCGGGAACCAGGCAAGCCTTCCTTCGGATGAACATGGGTGGAACAATCAGCGCTGGAAATCCCAAAAGGCTATGGTTTGCATCCAGCGCTTGAAGCTTCGACCCAATCGGCTTGCTTCCCGGTTATCGCACAAAATTGATGCTTGATCAGTGGTTGTTACCTGGAATCCAATTGCAGACTCGAGCCGCACCTTCATGAATGTAGCGAATGGACACATATTAGGATGTTCTTTTTCAGAGTGGAATGGTAATCTATGGGATCACAAGTCGATACAATTCACACTCAAACATGCTCAAAGCAGGCCATGCCTGTTGCATATCCACGGTAAAGACAGCCTATAGAGATCTAGGTGACCGTGGAGTTGTTTTCATTTGGGGGTTTGATCACAAGCTTTGACAAACATGATTGTTAGGGAAAACCACCAAACATTGAATTGTCCACTTTCACCATGGGCAAAAAGCTGCCATGGTCCTTTTGGGCAGGCGAGGGGAATGTTTCGATCCACTCCCCCCGAACAGCAGGGTTTTTTGGGTCGGCCGACCATGTGTTTTCGTTGCTTTGGGGGGAACGAACTGTTGGTGGAGTCCCAACTGCATTTCGTTCCCGCTGACCCCATCCCCGAACGACGCTGCAACGGAGCCGAAGGCGAGAAATTGGGCCTGGTGGGCGTTCTGCACCACAGGGCTTGGAGCGCCACCTAACCGGAAAGGGCGCTCGGCTTGACGACCTCCCCGTTTTGTGAGGCCCGGAAAAATCCGACTTTTCGTCCTTCCCAAGCGCGTGGTGTCAAAATTTGAGTGGCTCCGTTTTTCCAGTGGTTCAGGTTTGGGGTCTAGAGTCTAGGGTGTTTCTATTGTCAAACACATGTCATTGTTTGGCATCCCCGTTCATCGGCGGAACGCAAAGGGCGGCGCCACGGTCTAACAAGATGCCAAATATTTGGCACACCCCGGAGTCCCAGGCAAAATAGCAACTTCTGCATTTTAGTTGGTTGAATTTGGGCCCAGGGAACTAACTGGTTTGCAAATTGACTTTGGTGGAGGTGGTCATGTGAAATATGAAAGGTAACTTGGGCTCAGGAGAGACCCCCAATCCCCGTCTCCTACTGTAACCAAATCCTTTGATTGAATTGCGCAACAAACACTTGAGCTAGTTCTTGGCAGCCGCCCTTGGGTAAATAGCTGCGGCTGAACAAAGCGAACAAAGATCCATCTCCTCATGGGAAACAAAGACGATATGAGGGAAGCAACAGCAAACACTGAATTTCTGAAAACATGTCATGCTTGACCACAAACACCCCATGCAGCTGGATAAGCTTGGGGCACTAGAAAAGCAACACTAGGTGGAAGGTTAAATGGAACAGGTTTGTCCAAGACCCCATCCACCGTTGGTGGTTCGGGAAACACGGGTGATCCCTTGCTCTCTGCCTACCTGGGGTTGTATAGCAGCATAACAATCACGTCATCTTTCGTGTCATGAGAATACTGGTTTTGCGGTGACAGAATGAAGCCGGTTCTCTGGGCCCACTAAAGTTCAAGTTTCGGGATGTACTGATACCGCTTTGATAAAAGAAGACAACACGGCATTGCTTGCACAAGCTGAGTTTCAGGATCCAGCATTCTCATCTTCGACATGTTTCGCATTGGGCGCGCCGCTCGTGAACCGGCATTGCCAAGTCGGTTTGAAGTTGCTGCTCTGAGATCTTAGGCCCAATTTTCACCAGGGGCTTTGGTACTCACGCAAAACCAGCTACTGGGACAGGATGAAGCGCCGGGTTGACTTTTGATAGGCAGTGTCCCGTTCTACAGGAAATACGGATCATCGGGTCCCCTACTGTGGATGGACAAAATCCCGCACCAGTTGGCAGGTGGTTTACCCTGGTATTCATCGAGTTTCGTTGGGTTTCATCCATTCCAACTGGTGCGAAGTGAATTTCGTCCATCCACATCCAACGTGACACGCTGTGCTAAGTCTTTGCCGGAACGGAGCTACTTGAGGCTCGGGCGATCCCACATGCCCGGCTCACATCGCTCGAACCGATTTGTTCCGCGGGTTGGATGGGCCAAGTTGCGTAAGGCTTGGACTAGTGCTTGTAGAAACAAGGGAATATTTGAGCCGCACCCAAACGATGGCCGAAAGACTGGCATTTTTTGAACCCGTCAACGTGGTCCTGGGGCCGCTAAGCATCATGAGAAACACATGCTTTCATCTAGGTCAGTTCCAAAAACGCATGATTGAAGGCAAATCAAAAAGAAGCAATGCAATATCTAAGCGCCCCCCCAGTTTCGGGACCCTTCACTGATGTGTGCAGGCCCAAACTCTTACCTGGCCCGAGACGTCTGCACATCTGCTCTAATCCTCATGGCCGGCACTTTGCAGTGAACCTGGGGCTTGTCAAAATCATGGACCCTCCTCAGTCCCTGTCGGTGTTGATCCGCCGTGACACTCGGGTCCAGCTCATTTCGACTCCCCGTGCCCAGCTGGAGCCGAAAACACGGCGAGCGCGAGGCCGAAGACGATGTTCCGCCTATGGGCTGCCTATGGCTGCGTTAATCAAAGGCTGCGGGAAGAATGGGAATTCCTAGTGATGGGGGGATGGCCCCAACAGGTCTTTGCTTCATGTTTCCAACAGCTTGACAGCTATTCAGTGTACATGGACCAAACATTTGCTGGCACCCGTGCGCGAATTCCAAAAAAAGAGTTATGGCGCCGAAGACGCGACACCAAAGAGGATGGCTTCAAGATTGACATATCCCAAACCAAGAAGAAACTCGCAGCTTTGTCATACAATTTGTGGCAAGCAGGAAACTGATGAGAGTGCTTGTGGAGAAGCCTGTTCACAGCCGTCGCAGCGCACGAGTTCTGTCACCTGAACATCCTGGCCAAATGCAATGCCATGGTTTCAAGCACACACACACATGCATAAGAGGTGAGTGATGGTGAGTGCTGCCCAACAGGAGTGCGTCGAAACGCAACGCTGCTTTAAATGGTTGGCTTCGGGTGTCCTTTTCAACACCATCCCTCAGGGAATCCCTATTTCAGCCACATCCCTAAATGCATGTGGGTCACTTGACTCCCCAAATCCGGGATACGCGATACACACCCTTTGTACATAATCAGTTCAGGGAGCTCAGCTTTCCATTGGCCAAAGACTTGTCCCGGATCCTTTTGCCAGTCATGGCAATGCTGCCTGCAAAACCTCATGAGGGTTTTTGGGGGTAGGCCATCGAAATCTAGGGTCTCGGGCTCCTAATGGTGGATCGAATCCTTAAAAAATACTGTTTCAGGGTTTCGAAATTATATAACCTCTGTCTTCGAGATTGATGCGCCGGTCATACCGTCACACTCGCAGTCAACAGCAAACACTTTTCCCAAGCCACAAGAAACAAAACAGTCATTTGGCTGTGGGTCAAATATATGTACCCAAAATGGAACCCTGGTAAATGGAAACTTGCACTACAACCTGCGGTCCAATTCCTGGTGGTTTAATTTTGACCCACTCCCATCTTGACCATTTTTTTCGGGAAGTCGATCAAACTCATCCGCTACAAGCCGGGCGAATCCATCGCCTCGAAGACCTGAACCGAGTTGATGTGCTCCTGGCGCTCGAGCGAGCTGTGTCAGACTCGTTGTCGGGAAACCAAAGAGGGGACGGTCGCCCCAACATGGGAAAGGGTTCCCCCAAGATACACACACCGCATTTACAAACTGTCTCCGCATGTGGAAGAAAAAAAAACTGGAATGAGCGAAAGCACGATCCCCAACCATAAAAGTGTGCAAAATCATATGTTGAGAACCCTCCACGCTTTGGCAAAAGCATTGTAAAGCTTTAATTGGCTTGGTGCTCACCTTCTGAGATGCTGCAGTACTTTGCACCGGCCACGAGCAACCAGGGGGAATTCACGAGTCAGTGACCGTTGCCAAAAGAAGTACAAGGCAGGAGTATAGCTACGACTGTTGAACATAGACAGCACTGGCTGATACTCACCTAACATCTGGGAAAAGCACCACCCGTAGATGCCAAGCTTTTAAGCGGGGGAAGCCTCGGCAAATGGTGCTTGCATGGTTTTCAAGGGACGCCACAAGGAAACAACCCACTAGGGGCTCTTTACGCAAGCAGCATCCACTCCGCTGGGCCTCGCGGATGGCATCGGCACGGTCCAGCTTCACGATACACCTCGGGAGGATCTCAGATGTCTTCCCCCGGCCAACGATAGATGGACTTTGCCGCAGTCTTTCCGGTGACCTGTAAGTAGGCAACCAAGGGAACCTGGCTGGTTACCCACCATACTGGAAACTGGGATCCACTGGTTGCCATACTCGCCTGCAAATTCAGATGAAACCCAATGAAACACATGTTGTAGAATCTCCTTTTGGGGGGACACTCTTTTTTGGGTGCCATGACAAATTGCAGTCCTGTGCAACAAATGTTTCTCCGGTGCCATCGGCTTCTCATCTGCCTGGACACTAAGTTTCCGGCGGCTCGCCGGGGCGCCCGTCTTTCTCAAAGGGCTGGACCTCGGGCCATGCGAAAAACATATTCTTGCTGGTGCCATAGGCAGGGTACGAGCTGGAATGATCCTTACAAACCATCCCACTGGTGGTGGTTTGTTCAGGGAATCCCGGGGGTTCATTCCCACATTCCCTGTTGAGCACCAGCAAGCAAGCTTTGACAAAGCAAGATCTGTTTGCTCCCGTGGATGTTTCGCGCAAGTTTTCAGCCACGAAACAAAACCGCGGTTTTGGGGAAGCCAATCGCACGACTCGGCGACGGGCCCGGATCACCATGGAGCCGCTAAATCCGCCGCAGAGTTTCTGGAGCGACTCGAGTGACAGGAAAAGGGGAGCGGTATGGACACATGCCTGTCTTCCATTTCACTTTTTGGGGCTCTGGGCATTTGTTTAGCTCCTTTCAGATTTTGAGCGGAGAAACCCAAAAAATGAGCGGAAGCCTAGGCGTATCCCGATGGAAGCTCTTAAAAGGCCTCATGGCACCAAGTCATTCCAAAGGGGTCCCTTCGGGAGCTTGCGGCTGCTAACCTGGAGGGTAGGAATGCAACCGCCAGTGTTCAGTTGTGAGGCTTCATTGTAGTTCTCCAAACATAAGGCACCACTGGGCTTTCTGCCTTTCCAAACGGAAAAATGAAGCAGCATCAGGATTTCTCTTTGCCTGAAACGGCCTGGATGAATTAGGTGGAAGATTCCCCAAAAGCTGATTGAAGTATGTCACGCGCGGCGAATCATGTGCCCACCAAAAAAATCGGACCCGGAAAAGGATGCCCAACCTCTCCTGCCCAAACGGGGTTATCACAAAAAAAAACACGCAAACAAACATTTCAGGGAATGGCGTGCAATAGCTTGCTTCACTAAACTGACTTACTTGGATGGTCAAGTCACTTAATAGGGTACAACCATGGCAACATAGGAACCCACCCAGAACCACTTCCTATTCTTGAATGAACCTCGGTCGGAGCATAGTGCTCTCGAGTTGCATGGCAAAGCAGCAAGGAGAATAAAGCGCCGCGCATGCGTGTGCGTGTCAAATGGAGTTGAATCCCTTTTATGGCTCATACCCGGTTCGCACCAAACCTTTAGAGCCCCCCTCCCATGCAATCAATACAGCGTCCAACACGTTCAAACCTCCCCTCAAGATACATGTTGCGAGAGGTTCCTTTGATGTTGCCTTGATTTGTCCAATTTAAACCTACTCCTTAGAATTCGGGATCCCACCAGCATGTTTTGCCTATGTTTTTGTGTGTCCCTTGAGAATCAACTGAACAAGAGGTTGCAATGTTGGAAATCACCCAAGTCGAGTTTGTGCAGACAATCTTTCCAGACGTGGCACACCAAGTTGTCCCGTGTCCAGCTTTGAGAAAACTTTGAACCAAGCACATTGCATGAACGAGCCAGCCAGGATAGTCCGTCACCAGCTCAACCTTTTTTGGATCAGATCAAGCTTGTCATCCAACCTGTCGAAGGCAGTCATCCAGCGCGCTATTTCTCCAATGCTTGCCCTTTGTGTGGGACCTGCCCTCATAGCTGACTTACCGATGTAACTACATTCTCTTGGCTCCAAGAAACAATATTTTCACAAGACAGCCACAAAAAACAAACACGCACGCACGCACGCACGCACGCACACACGCACGCACGCACGCGCGCGCACACACACACGCTTGCAATAGCAGGCATGGCACTGTCACTTCTGCACCCAAGAACGGCAGAATCAAGTTTAACCGTGGACCACAGTGTCTTCAGCACTTCAACACTGGTTGCGGGCCACAACATCAACGTTCGGCCCCAACTCTCACTTGTGATGCACACTGAAGCAATCCAAACATTAGAGTAAACGCCATTCTGGGGCGAACAAACACCCTCCCCCCCAAACAGTAGATTAAAGGGAAAACAAGCACAGTGTCTGGCTGCAGCCAACGCAGGGAAGCGACGGGCGGAAGGTCCTTTGCATTGAACGTCTCGAACATCTGCAGCAGAAGATTCTCATAGACCTGACGGCAGTGATTTCCACCGGCGCCAGCTTTCGGCGGACAGCAGCAAACATGCGCAGGAACATGTCCCGGGTTTCGACTTGGCTCTGAATCGATTTGGGCTCTGCTTTACACCCGTCCCAAGTCCTATGACTTTGTACACCCACTCATCACATGTGCAGACACCACAGGCTGTTTCGCGTCGGGCATGCTCAGCCAACTTAGAGGCCAGTCCAAGGTACGGCCACAGAGATCCCGCCAGCTCCCAAACAAGATCCTCATAGATGAAAGGGGGCCTTTCCCACAAGCAAGTGACCGCCAACGAGCCCCAAAGCCAAAACCAGAAGCAGAAGCAAAACAAACACCAACAAGTTTGCTCCAGAGGTCCGATCAGCTGTGTGTTACCTTTGGTCGTTACCAGACCAGTCTTCCATGAATCGTCGTTAGCCTCGGAGCTCCCTCGGTTCAACGCTGGAGTGATGTCCGTGCCTCCCTGTAGGGATGTTTGCCAAAGACTTTCTCGCAAACCTCTGCGACGTTGACCTCAGCGCCACGGACGCAACATCAAATGGGCCCAAGTAAAGCGCCCGGCCCGTCCGACGCTCCAGATCCCACCGCAAAACCTTGCGAGCATGTTGCAGGAACGGGTCTTGAGTTGTTTGTTGTGTTTGGCCCATGGTAGGAAACATGTTGGAGGGCTTGCCCTGAACTAAAATAATCTGCATCTACGCCGGCCAGTGGTTGTACAAGGTGGAGGGTTCACCAAAAAAGCAGCCAAAGAAGCCCCACGAGCACCGGAAGTCTTTTGTCTTGACACAACGACTGGAATCACGAAGTCATCTGGCCAATGCCGTCCCCTGAGTCTGCTTGCTCTACGTCTCCAAAAGGCGGACCTCGTCGGAACGCATAATGGTTCCAGCCGCCGCTTCACAAACACAAAACAAAGCAAATGACAGGCGAGATGCTCAGTCTTGGACAAAAGTCGACCAAAAGCAGCACAACGCAAACGTGGAACTGCAACCAAATTGCCATATTTTTGCCACCCAGTTTTTCTCAGTCAGTCACTGCTTAGATGGGGTATGAGTATGGGTATGGGGCCGTCGGGATAAAAGGCAACCTCCACACGCTGTGTGGTCAGGTTAATGGTTGTGGACATCCTGACAAGGACACACGACAGGTGTGTGACGCGGCTTAGTTCAAAGCTATGCATAGCAAGGACGATCCAAGTGGTTGTCTGTTTCCCTTGAAGCGGGTTTCTGCGTCCTGCACACATCCATGGATAAATCAAGAAGCCATGACAAGACGACCCGATCTGACACATTCAAGTTGGGGCCCTCCGGTTCTGATTTCCAACTCGTTTCCGAGTCACAGGCAGCCAAACTTGTGCCAGGAAACAAGCATCGAAAACTAAATGAAGTCCTGTTCAACCAGTTGATGCAGATACTGTAAGGAGCCGTATTTTTAGCGCAGTCCTAGACCCTTGTGGCTCTTGTTTTCTGAGTCTATTGAGGGTTAGACAAGCTTGTGGCATTGAAATGCTTCGCAGCTTGACATATTATCTTGCAGCGATGTCGCAGGGCCTTTTCGAGCAACAATGGTAGTGTTTAATCCGGCGTCTACGTTATGATGTATGATACAATGTATTGCGAGCAAGCCCCGGTATGCTTCGACGAATGGTTCGGGTATGATTCGGGGTATGATTCGAAAGCATTTGTTTTGTAATAGCGATAGTCGTGGTAGTGGTAGTAGCTATGGTCACTGGGCAGCCTGTGTCCAAGTCACGCTTCAAGCCTTTGACGGGCTCGCAACCCAAAATTGCCCCAACCAACTATAAAAGCCTTCAGCAGGATGCTCGGCGGTTGACCTGCTTTTGCAGGTTTGTCGCCCCGCAGAACCTAAGATCCTGCGCCGTGCCTCCATGAACAGCCGCGCAAGTAAGCACGCGCGATGAGCGATGCGAACCCACGCGGGGCTGAGCGAGCGCCGGCATAACGTGCGACTGCCCGTTTCTGGAAGCAATGCGACCGACCAAAGCAGCTCTACGCTTGAAGCAAGCGCGCCGCTCAACGTTACGCGAGACAGCCTGAATTCAACTGTTCAGCAACAAAGCGAGCTGCTTCCCATAACGTCTCGTAAAACTGCCTCGTGTTCGTCCAACGGGCTCAGTGTAGGCTGCAACTTGGTCAGTGCAGCAAATAATGAAAAAAACTAAACTGAGGTGCGATTGCCAGCTTATTGATACGCACGTCTGCCTCCCCAGCCCGTTCCCGCCAAAGTGGGCGCCGTGCTCCAGTGATGCCACCCTTGTTGGCCGGATTCATCGCAGTGGCCTCTGCAAACGGAGCCAATGAGCTTGGGAATGAGCTTGGGGACCCCTAGGGAACCAGGGATTCATTCTCTGAGAACCTGGAAGTTACAACATGTTACAACCACGGCCATGGGCAAAGCCTGCAGTCTAAGGACTTGGTGTAGTGCTTTCTACCCCGGGCTGCTTGCAACTGACACACTGGGCAAAGGGACACCTCACCAACAAATACAAACAAACATGTGAGCGCATGAAACGCCGTGAATCAACGCAAAACAGCATGCTCACATTCGGCTCATGAGGGAATACTTCAACACGGAGGGTCAACGTACATACGTTTCTTTTTTTTGAGGAAACTCACCATCACAGAAGTGGAAGAACAAAAATTGCAGTTAGATCGGCACACCAAGAGTACTTCAGCATCAATAGGATTGGGAGCTTGGCCGCGTAACTTGATGGTGTGTGTTTTGCACATTTGTTTGTGTGCTGGTTCGTTTGTTTGCTCGTTCGTTTGTTCATTCGTTTGCTTAACACTTGTTTTTGTGTTCGGGTGCTGTTTTATTTTTTTGTGGTTTGATTGTTTCCTTATCTGTCTGTCTGTCTGTCTGTCTGTCTGTCTGTCTGTCTGTCGGTCGGTCGGTCGGTCGGTGGGTCGGTCTGTCGGGTGATTGTTGTTTATTTGATATTTTTGTTTGTTTGCGCGCTGGCTTGCTTGATTGACTGCTTGCTTTGTTAATTTATATCATTGTTTGTGTGAGGCCGCGCAAGTTGCGCTTGCACTTGTGTGTGTGTATATATCTTGTGGTTGTTTGGTGTACGTGTGTGTTGTGTGTGTGGTCTTTGTGCGACCGTGCGCTTGTGTGCGTGCATGTGCATTTGGTTGTTTGCTTGATTGATAGCTTACGCTTGCCTTTGGTTTTGTCTGTCTCCCTATGGCTTGTTTGTCTGTTTGTTTGTGCTCATTTGTTTGCTTGCTTGTTTGTTTCTTTGTTTGTTTGTTTGTCTTGTGACTGTTCACAGAATTAATTTCACACAACTGATCGTCACCTTTCGAAACAAGCTTTCTCTGGCGCTTTGCCATGGTAGCTCCTGATAACATCGTCACACAGTGGCTGTGGGAAACAAACATCCAAGAAGCAAGCTTGGAACCTGCAGCAAGCCCAGCCATAAAACGCACAGGTTCCGTGTTCGAAGCACATGGCTGGTTGTCAAAATGCTGCTTCGCAAGTTGTTTGGAAATGATCGTTTCCATGCGGCCCGTATCAGCACGACTTGTGTTTCAATCTCATTGCGGAACCATTGCTTCTAAAAGCACGTGCAGATTGTGTGGCAGGGGCACTAGCGCGCGGCTTTTTCAGCCGGAGCCAGAAGAGCTTGAGCTACTACGGTTGCTATTATTATTGTCACTATTATAGCGTCGTTCATTGCTCCAACGATGCGTCGTTGTCTTGAACGCTTCACCCTAGAGGACAAGAGGATTTGCTTCAATCTCGCGCGGCCCGTGAAACAAAGACTAAGCAATCAAAAGCCAGCGAGTAATTCCGACCTTCAAAGTCACAAGTCCAGCATGTCTGACCGCCCGCCACATGGAAAGCAGGGAAATGCACCTCCCCCCCTTCGCAAGAGGAAACTCGTCTTCCAAAATCCAGTGCACTTCCGTCCTTGGGAGCCCCGAGGCCTCTGCGAATCAGACAGTTAAGGGAGAATTCCTCGCTATGAGGAAAAGAGAAGGGCCAATCAAAAAACCAACTCCAGGGTCCCAGAGGAGGAAGCACCTCCAAAGTGAAGCACCTCTGGTATTGGAAGTGGAGTGATATAGTTTAAGGCCTTCTACCTAGACTGAGACCCATTTGGGCAGGTGTCATATGGCAAGAGCCTCCCACTCTCATAGATACCATCGATTCCATGGAGATCCATCCGCCTCCCAGGTTGCCAGCTTGTCCCAGCGCCAGAAGTGGGTCACCTTGCCCCCTCCCAGCTCCTGGCGGAGAAGATTTGGGGAAGCAACACCAGCTGATCCAGTGTAGGGACAAGCCGAGCCCTCATTTTTTCTTCTTCTTTTTTTAGCGGGGGTTTTCAATGGTCGATGCGATCCGCCTTCGGGGATTTTCCGCCCATGTCTATAATGACAACGAACATTTCCTGGTGCCCCAAAGGTTTCACGGTTTCCGCGTCACGGATTCTTTGAACCTTTGATGGCATCCCCATTTTTAGTACCCTTTGGGCCATGTTGGCTGACCTGCCATGGAAAATTGGTTGGCCACCGTTTTGGCTTGCTTTCAACGTCCACCATGCATTTCACATCTGCGACAAAAGGGGTGCCTGACCGTACAACCGGCACAAGTGCTTCCGTTTCCGCCGCGAAAGCGCCGGATACGAATTCATTGGATTCCACTAAATTATTGGATTCTGACTTCCAGGGCAAAATAAGAATGCAGCATGACTACACACGTCACTCTCTTGTGACCACGACTTTTGGTCGAACTATTTCGACTTGGGGCCCATAGGGTAGCAGAGATGCTGCCACATGAGCTACGGTGGCGTTTTTCCCGGTCCTTTCGCTCGGTGGTGAAGTTCTTGCCGTTCGGCAAGCCGATCTTCGGAAAGATGTCCTGTGCCGAAACTCGCGTCCGAGCCCCCGAAGTCTCCGTCACTCTAGGGGTTGATTCCCCATTCTTTTCAACCGTCGTTCTTTTCAAAAAACAGCTGTTTCGCCAGGGTTTTGGGTGGTTTTGTAGAAAGAAGGATGCCTGGAAAGAATGGGGAAGGTACCCCTAGAATCACAGCCTGCACTCAACCGGAAACCAGAAGATCCCGTGACACCCGTCAACATCCCCAGCATCGTTTTCAACATCCCCCCATGTCCGACCAACATCCCCAGCATCACCAACAAATCGTGGGTAACAAAATCTAAAAGTAGCTGGCGGGTTGACGGGGTCGAACAAATGATTCAAATAAGAGGGCATTTCACCTCCTGCATGATGTTCGAAGAAGTGGTGATTCGGTGCAATTTAAATCTCGGTAGAAAATCTGAAAAGTAGCAGGGGCGTTGGAGGGGGCGGCAGCCCCCCCATGATGTTCGAAGAAGTCGTGATTCAAACAGGGTGAAATGATTCAAGAAAGGGTGCGATAGAATATAAAAAGCAGCGGGAGGGTTGGCGGGGGTGGCTGCCCCTATGATGTTCGAAGAAGTGCATACATACAGACATACATAGATTACATAGATTACATAACATGTCGTATTTTACAGCATTTCCTCTCAAAATTGGATGCTCGAAAAAATGATGATTCAAATAGGGAGGAACTAATGCTGAGGATGCGGGAAGCCAAAGCTAAAAACCAATGCCAAAAAGCCCGGAGAGGAACTGGGAAATCAGAGGATGCGAAAAGCCAAAGCCACCAAAAGCTGCATAAACCAGCGAAAAGCCGCAAAAGCTAAAACGCCACCTGCCGGAGAGGAACTGGGAATGCAAAGGATGTCAAGAAGCCGAAAAGCCAAGAAGCCAAGAAGCCCAAAAGCCAAGAAGCCAAGAAGCCGAAAAGCCGAAAAGCCGAAAAGCCAAGAAGCCAAAAGCGAAATCCCCCCCAAAAAACAACAAACAAAACACAAAATACCCTCCTTCATCTTTACAAGGACTCTCCTCACCAAACTGGAAGTGCTCAAACTCTCTTACCAAATGCCAAATAGTCTTCCAAAAAGATAGTAAGTATATTTGGGCCCTTCTTGGGCTACGGCCTGGGTCTGGGCTTCTGCTGATCGGTTGCAAATGATCAAAGTCCAAACCGACGTGAGAATGCTAGGCTTTTGTTCTACCAGGAGCCTCAAAACCGATGAAAATGTCATACCTACAAAAAACACGATGTTTTTTTGGAAAACACGATGTTTTCGGGAAACACCGCATTTTCGATTTCAAGCATTTTCCCATACATTCCTTCAACTCGTCATCCGTTCTCAAAAGATCTCAAAAGCATCATCTCAACCTCAGAATCTCCCATCGCCCTCCCCATTTGCGCTCGTAACGAAATCAGCTTCGCATTCGCCACTCGTCTTTCGCAACTCCAATCTGAAAGAAGGAGGCCGGGGACCCAAACAGTCAAAAGTACCACGGTTTTATGACACTTGTTGAGCAGCAATGCCATGATGAGGGCGCGCTGGCTTCGAACAGCGCGCAAGCTCAAGGAAAGACCGTGCTTTTGCTCGCGACTTCGTTGTTTTCCAGCATTATTCTCGAATTAGCGCATTCTTGGTTGAACCTGAAAAACCCATAGAATTTCCACGGTTTGCCACGCTTTACTACGGGTTTTCCACGGTTTAGCTACGGGTTAGAAAACACGATGTTTTCCAAAAACACGATGTTTTCGGCTGGGCTGCGGGAATTCTACGGGTTTCTACGGGTTTTCTACGGGTTTCTGCGGTTAGCCGCCAGGATCCCGCCCCATTTTCTAAAAAAACACTCAAAATTTATAAAAAACAATCTGAAGAGGTGTGACCTCTGGTCTTGTTTTGCACCAAAAAGGAGCTTTCGGATTCCAGCACCCCCTTCAAACTGGTTCGGTATGACCTGGCGCCAGTCTTCAGGTGCCTGTTGCTGTGAAAGGTACTTCAAGACTGCTGCCAGCTGCACACCCTGGCTGTCAGGCTCTTCAATGTGGTCCTTAGAATTTGAAGCATACTCAGTATAGAGCGTTGCCCTCAGTTGAGATCTTAATGGGTGATGCCTGTGTGAATTCACTCCCGACCCTTGCCTTTGACCCTTTGCTCCAAATGAGCGTTTGGCCTCAGAAGCCCATTTTTAAGGGGTTTTATCAAAAACACAATGTTTTTCCTGAAAACGCGATGTTTTCAGAAAATCGAGAAAAAACACAATGTTTTAGTCAGGGTACGACATTTTTACAGGTTCTTGAAGCCCTAGGTAAATGAAGAGACTCAAACCAAACAAGGCGCGAATTGAACTGCTCAGCTTCTTTGTCGAACTCTTTTGGGGGGCAGTCCCAGCTTTGCACTCATTCCTGGCAGGCTCTGGGCTGTTTGCTCCAGGGAAACGCGAAACAGGCCACACTTGGTCCTTGTATATCTTCATGTTGGGCAAGTTGGGATCGATGGTGAAGGTCGCCTCGAACTGCTGCACCTGCAATTCAGCAGGCTGCGAAGAGGCCCCACCGCTTAGCATTTTAGGGAGACTGTTGAAACTCTAAGTGGCTGCCCGAGTAGGGACCCTTCCAACCAATGGCCGGACTGCCGCACGAGCAGGCATACTAGAATTCCTGCTTTAGGATCTTGGGCAATACTGGAGACTCTATATCAGGTGCCTGCCCACATCTCTACACCGTCCGCAGAACAATCGTCTGCCTTTGTCGACTGCCCAGAATTTCCAATCCAATTGCAGGGGCCCCCCAAACCAAGCACTAACAATAGCCTTTGCAGCCATGGAGCTCAAAATCGGTTTGTGTTTTTTTGAGACCCTTTTTTGAGCTTCGGGTCCCCCCCCAATTTAGAAAACCCAAATGCGATTTGGGTTTGGATGGCTAAATTAAGAGTTCGGAACACTGAAGCGCAGGCAAAGAAGTAGCTCGCGTGCCATGTGTTGGCCACCTTCGCGTGTCAATCTGGGCCTGGAAGGAGAAGCTGAACCGAAAAAGTCCGGAACTGCACGAATTCGAAAGGAACTAGGTCCTCCAGTATATAGAGAGGTTAGAACAAGGGTACCAACTTTTTCGGTGGTAGGGGAACCCTCCCAGCCAAAAAAGGGGTGAGAAAGGGCACCAATTGCTCGGGGACCTAGGGAATGATAGAGGGCCTAGGCCGGTTCCTGGCGCTGTGGGAGCAACCCCCGGGCGCAAGTGAAAACCGCCCGCTCCTTGCAGGGGATGGGGTAGGCATCGGTGACCATGGAGGGCTGAGTCTGGGCCTGGCAAAGAGCGCACGCGGTGCAACTCTTTCTGGCAAGTGGCAGATTGAAGAGAAGCGAGATGCACATCTTGTTTCAATTTTGACATCAGGAATGCTACAAAACCCCCCGACACCTTGAAAAAGCCGCCATGATCCGAGGATTTTTCTTGGGGGGTTTTGGGGGGGAAGGCCTTCAACAGCTCGCGCACGCGCATCGCGCTGGTGAGCGCAGCCACGAGCCACGCCTCCGGGTTGAAGGCCGGAGGAATCGCCTCCGTGACGCAGGGCGAGATGTTCACCTGGCTGGAGGAATCGCCGTGCCTTCTGCTTGTTACATGAACTCATTGGCGTCGTGATTGATTTCCCTGAAAAAAAAACACGCGACTCCCACATGTTCCCCCTTGTAGGTGGTCAAGTATAGGTCAGGATGAACCACCCTTCAAAGCAGAAAGGAATATCGATGGCTGCCTGTAGGAAAACCTTTATAGCACTACTGCCGTCGCTGAGGCTTGGGCTCACCTGCTGACCTGTGCCTGAGGGCCCTTGATGACTGTAGGAAAACAATAGCGTATATTTGTCACCAGTCGTTATCAGATCGGGGAGTGCCGGTTTGCGGAGACCCTCAACAGTTTTTGCCCGCCGTGACCAAGTCATCGACGAGACCGCGGCCGAACCGCGCGAATTTCTTACCTTGCCAGCGTGGATACGACTTGCCTGGACAGAACTCGTTACGCATGTTTTAGGCGAGGACCGAATGTATGATGTCGTATACTTGTCCGGGTCATAATATCTTCAAGTAAAGTCCAAAGCTAAGACAATGGCATTGAATCCTGGCATCCTAACAATGGAGGTGGAGGACTTTGGCCATCGCCAAGTGTTCTAAGTGGGACCCTGCAACTCATGCGCCAGGATCCAACACGCGCCTGGGTCTGGCCACGTATTCTTTCCCATGCAGTAGGAGTGTCTTGCTTTTTGCTTGGGAGATCTTTTGCGCGCAGCCAATTCAAAAAGGGAAGAAATGACGCCACCGGAAAACTGGGGAAAGCAACTGACGCATTACCATGTTGCAGCGAAAACAAATCATGTAACAGCGGCATGCTCGTGCTCGCAGCCCTTGTTGGTCGGTGTTTAAAGGGAAACCAGACCAGACCAACCGTGACCTGGGTCCAAGATTCCAGGAAACATCCGTCTAGAATTAAATCAACATGCTGACTTCACTTATACTTGGTTTGCCGCAAGAAATACATGGTGTTGCCGGTGATGTTAAGCTTAGCACCTTCTGGATCCTCGTTGAAGTCACCAAGTCTCTTCACTATCCTAAAACAAAAACCTGTGGTTGACGATTGATGCCCATTTGCTCAGGCTTTCAATCACAGGACTCATCACTGTGCACCGCTGAGTCAATGATCACAACATAGATCAAACTGCCCCCCAAAGCAGCAAACTTATATACTGCCAGTGCCAACACACACACACGCGCGCGCGCACACACAGTCACCTTAAATACCATCTAAATCCTTTGAATCTGCCAACAACACACCCATGGACAGAACAGGATCTTATTATATATATACTATTATTTATATATATATACATGTATCTTAATTTATAGATGTATACACATGTATCGCCAGCATCATGTGTGGTTTTTGTGTGTGTTTTGCGAAAAAGACAGTTTCATGCCCCAGGCAAAAACCAACACACCGCACATAAGTACCGCAGCGCGCTGTTTTGTTCAAATCTCCCAGCGCGTCATCGCTGCATGCCGGTGACTGCTAACGAGCGCCGAGCAAGGCCGGTTGGTGACCAGCCAAAAAATAGGGCCTGAATTTCGATGGCGGAGTCCTTTTTGGTTCCCCTTCAAACCCTCCCACGACCTTTTGGCACTGTCCCTTGTCTTTGCACGTTTTGTGGCCCAAAGATGAACCTTTCACTTTCATTTGGGGGGGCGTGCCCCAATTTTCGGACCGATCCACGTCGGCCGGGAGCTACGCGCTTGGGACAAGCTTTGGCCCCCGAATCAAGTCGGTCAAAGCAGAAAGCATCGACCTGGCGCGTGGAAAAGCAATCGTGTCTGTTGCAAAATAACAAGGTACTACTGTGGATGGGCGAAATCCTGAACCACTTTGGGAAACCATTGTTTGTTGGCATTTAATTACAGGAGGAATCACATCATTCTAAGGTTTCTCATGCAGGATTTCGTCCATCCACAGCAAAAGGACATGTCGCACCAGCATCGTTTATCAACTGGTCATAGGGCTTCGTCCATGTGATTTTGTCCATTCACAGTATAGAATCCTTCTAAGAACCCCCACTGAGCTGTGTCTCACAGCCTTTCCAAGTGGCGGGGTCCGCGTTTGGTTTCCTCTCTCCCCATACACGCAGTCAACACCGCGAACAGTTGGGCCCCGTGGGGTAACTTCGCCAGAAAACCGCTAAATCGGGGGAAGGGCTGACTGGGTGAAAAGAAAGGGCGTTCAACCCCACTCGAAACTTGTAAATCTCGCCTCGAAATGCCCCAAAGAGACACACCTGTGCCCTCACAAAAAGCAGAACGTATCAACTCTCCAGAAACGAAACGTATGAAACACGACCTTGAACGAGTACAACGCAAGCCCCCAGAAGCTGAAACAAGAAAGGCATGACTGAACTCACACAACTCTTGGCCATGGTCGCCACAACGATCAAATAGGGTGCTTACCATGTATCTCCCTAAATTCAAGCATGGATGTGTCTCAAACTGACCACACACACACACACACACACCGGCCGAGTCCCATTGAGTTCCCTCCCCAAGAAGGGCCCTCTGCTCCCAACGAGCCCAAAGGCCCGGACCTGGAACAAAAGGGCAGCTGACGAAGGTCGAACCAAAAGTTGGCTCAGGGCATCTGACGCAAGCAATGTCAGTCGCCTTCGAGGTGCAGGTCAGGAACCAAAGCCTTCAGCACCTGGCAAAAGGCATGTTGGACCGTCAGGAATGAAACATCCGTCCAACCTAACCTGACACGAGGATGTCGGTTAAAAACAAAAACAAAAAACGACACCACGAGTTATCCTTCATAGAAGCTTTCCAATGGGCAGTTCCTGAGTAAATTGCAAGCACTCACAAGCTGAAATAAGAAATGAAGCCTCATGAACGCAGCCTTCGTCATGAGACGTCTGTCGCAACACCAAATGTGATGATCACTATATGTTGTTGAAAACCATTTTTCCCGCCAGGGCCGAGAGTCCCCAAGACGTTGAGGAATAACACAAGCCACGTGAAGACCTCCAGCATGACATTACTTGGACATGGTCAAAAGCACCCCAAGCCTTGGCCAAGAAGGCGGACGCCCATAGGGCGGACCCCGTTCCACATGCCGAACAAAAGGGGCGCCCATTCGACTCCCTCAATGGATACATTTCCTCTTGGGGACCCCGTTGGAGTCCACTTTACTTTAAAGAGTTGAAAACCAACTAACCTCTCAGGAAACACACGGCATACTCACTAGTAGTCTGCCGAATGTCAAGTAGCTCATCAAGGAGCAAGCGCAACAGGCATGACAACCCCTCTCCGATGGAGCCCGCAAAAGTGAACCTCTACATCCCAAGGGGCTATCCCTTCCAGTGGGCAACGCACAAACAAGTCTGCGCCCCTGAATGCCAACGCTGAAACGCAGTGGTCATGTACACTAAATCCCGCGCAACGATCTACTGCACAACCCAAACACGGGAATCTGACACTCGCTTCTGAAAGAGTAGTCGCCATTCGTCTTGGTGAACGTCCACATCAAAAATGCCCTCACCAATTTGAGCGAGAAGAAATCTATCCGTGCATCCCTGCGACAACAGAACGATTCCATTCGCCACCACATTTGCGATCGCCGTGAAACACGCCCAAGCAGAAGGACCCCCCAAGCCTATAGATTGGGTAATGTCCAAATGGGATTAGTAAATGCACGCGTAATAAAGACAAATGGGGGGCCCAACAGGATTAGCAAATGCACCTGGAATAAAGACAAGCACCTGCCACCCCCGCCCATTTTTGCAAAAAAGTCAAACAAATCACAAATAAACTCAGGTGATATCCCCAACAGCATGCGGTGCTCTTTGTAGTGCTCGCACCACCCCGCAGCCCTCGCAGAACCGAACCCTCGCGGAACCCTCGTGGAACCCTGGTGGAACCCTGGTGGAACCCTCGTGGAACCTTACCTCAGGGCCGCCCCGGACCACCCCGGAGCCTATCTGGGCTGAGACCCCAAAGCTTGCAGCTGTTGGGGAATCAAAAAAAAGAAACGGTTGGGGTACTATTACCACCATGGTTTAGTTAGGTTACTATTACCACCATGGTTTAGTTAGGTTACTATTACCACCATGGTTTAGTTAGGTTACTACTACCACCATGGTTTAGTTAGGTTACTATTACCACCATGGTTTAGTTGAGGAGTGTCATGAATCCAAATGGCGTCAACGGTGATGTTCTCCCCGGTTTGAGGGTAGACTTTGCAGTCACGCGGACCGTTTTTAAAAGTGATGACATGCTGGGGGGGGGTTCCTTTGGCCACGTACCTGGGTGCTCTTCGCCAAGTTAGGGAGTTGTCACAGTCACCGTTCGGGTAGAATCCACTTACAAGTCCCCCGTAAACGTGGGGTTTATCAACTTGTTTTTAGGGTGAGAGAAAATCGAATTGGCGAACCACAAACTAACTTGGCCGAGCACCCAAGTAGCACCCCAGAAAAATGGGCAGTTTGCTGGAAGGCGTTCCAAATGGTTTGGGGGTACTACCCTCCAAAAAACTGGATTTTGGAGCAATAAACGGCTTTTTATGGGTAGTTTAAGCTTAGGCAGACAGATCCGACCGGGACCGGCCCACGTGTTGTGGAAAAAGGCCGACGCTGCAGTCCGTCATTACGTGGCGTAAGCCTGAATTTCTTGGCTGCCCTCAGATCCCCTGCCAAAAGTTTAACTTTTAGTGGGTTACATGGAAATTCAACCACTAAACAATACAAAGCTAAAGGGCTAGGGGACACCAAGATTTAAGCGTCCTCCCCTCGCTCGCTCACGAAATCTGAGCTGCGGCCGTCCTGTTTCTGCAGCTCCCTTGTTCTGTCCTCCACGCCACCGACGCGGCCCTCAAACTGCGGCTTTCGCCTCCCAGGCCCGCTGCTCCTTTGGGCCGTGTGTCACCTCGCGAATGCCCAAGATCCGTTCGGTTTTGGGCCATTGTTCAAAAAACCACCCAGAAACTCCCGTTTGCCTTTTCAAAGGCTGCCCCGAACACATCCCCTTTAGGGAAGACTCAAAAACGGCCAAAACTGGTCTGGTGTGTTTGGCGGCTGGAAAGGGCAGTCTTATGATGTTTCATTCCCCAAAAAATCAGATGCTTGAGATTTCAGTGACAGCAATCCTAGCCCTGTCAGCCAGCCACGGTTTTCTCAGGACTCCCACGAACCTTTTGCCCCCGAAAGATTCACATCAAAACTCAAGGCTTCATAACCCGCAACAATCCAAATGCCAACCAAATTCTGGGTGGAATACCAGTATAGCCGGCGAAGCCGGTGGGCGGAAATTTCAAAAATATAACACTATAGTTCCTTTTTCTCTTTCTTTACTGATTCTTGTTTTCTTCTTCTTCCTCTTCATTGTTTCTTTTTTCCTTCGTCATGATCTTTGTTTTGTTTTTCCTTGCCTTCCTCCCTTCTTTTTGTCTTCCTTTCCTTCTTTCTGTCTTTGCTCTTTTCTTTATTGTCTTTCTTTCTTTTGCTTGGTGTTGCGCCGTTCTGTCTTTTTCGTGTGCACGTGTGTGTAGGCAGCTATCTATCCATCTGTGTATTTTTCGCTCTCTGGCTCTCTCTCTATCTCTCTATGTATCTATTTAGCTATCTATCTATCTATCTAGCTAAATATCTATCTATCTCTATATCTATCTATGTCGCTCTCTCTCTCTTTCTATTTATGTATCTATCTAACATATCTATCTATCTATCTATTTATCTATCTATATATGTATCAATATATCTATCTATCGATCTCTCTATCTACTATCCGTTTATCTACCTATAAATCTATCTCTCCATCTCTCTCTCGATCTACCTATCTATGTATCTCTCTATCTCTCTTTTTATCTATCTTTTTCTATCTATCTATCTATCTATCTATCACCTACCTACCTATCTTTCTGAGATAACCAGATTGAATCAATCTGGTTATCTATCTCTCTATCTATCTAACTAACTCACTATCTATCTATATCTCTCTATCTTTGTATGTTAGTGTCTATCTAAGCTATCTATCGATCTATCTATCTCTTTTGTATCTACCTCTCTGTCTGCTATCTAAGCTATCTATCTATCTATCTATCTATCTTTTTATTTAACAATCTATCTATCCATCTATGTATCTCTCTTTTTGCTTATCAATCTATCTATCTCTCTTTTTGTCTATCTATCTATCTATCTCGCTATCTATCTCTCTATCTATTTCTCTGTCTGTCTATCTTTTATTTATCAATCGATCTATCCATCTATCTCTCTTTTTACTTATCTATCTCTCTATTTGATTTGCCGCGGACAGGCTAGCTTTCACATCCACAGGGCCACGCTTGTTGCGACTTTCTCTTCATTTGTCTCAGAGATCTAGCTTTCAATTAGTTGCCGTAACACGGAAGCTCCTTCTAAACTGGGTGGATATAAGTATAACCGAACGGTGACCGTTACAACTTACTCACTTGGCGAATTGAACACCCAAAGATTCTGACTGTCAGGCGCTGGCTGACTTAAGCAGAATTTCCTCTGGCTGGCGACAAAAGAAGGCTCGTGGGGCAGACAGTCGCTCAGTCGGTCCGCGGACACGCCTCAACGATGGTCTTCAACACGTCATACCTCTGGATCAAGGGAATTCAAAGGCTGAATGCTTGGGTCCACACTGATGACGAAATCGCGCCGTTACCTAAGACACCATGCTTGAAACCATAACGTTTGTTGGTATTTACAGTGCAATCATCAGAAACCAGGGTTTCCCAATTTAGGTGGTGCAGGATTTCGTCCAACACAAGTATGGGTGGCTGCATTCGAGTAACCCGAAATGAGGTGGGTATTTCGACACATATTCATTCAGCCCATACCGGTGTGTTTCAGAATGTCGCAAATCGTCGGTGCCCTTCGGGGTTTCCGTTTAAGCCACCAAACAGGGGGCACCTCCAAGAAAGACACCCAAAGAAGGGACCCTCTGTAAGAACCCCTACCAATTGAAAAGTTGAACCAGCCGCAGGGCCCCAAAAAAAGGTTTTTGATACAGGAATTCAGAAACAAGAAGCAACATTGAAACCAAACCACCAATTGCAAATTGTTTGTTCCTGAATGGCTACTTGTATGTATGTTTCCGTCAACAACGGACTCTCTACAACCAAATAGCATGGCCCCGCAACCTCCCCCTCAATCTGCAAAATCAAGGGACCAAGAAAGCTGGACCCGATCTTATGTTACAAACCGACCATGGCAACAAATTAATACTCGAGGAACTAAACTGCAACCATATTAATTTGCGGGTTGATTAACTATTAACTGTGGCTTGATTATGCAAAACCTGCCACCCAAAGCTCCTGAATTGATTGTCATGGGTTCCTTTGGCACAATTGTTGTACCGTGGCCCCAAGTAGCAGGGTTGGAAGGAAGACCCTATTGCACAGTAGACATTTGCTCCCTAGCAAAGGGGGAAACTAGGGGAAACCATTAAACTTCCCAAGCGGGCGTTTGATTGTGTTTTAGGAATGGCTTGGATTGGAGCAACCAACGATGTCAAAGAGGTGAACGCATGTTGAAATCCAATTATTTACAAATTGGGGTCCTTCTTCGGCGCTGAGTACCCTTTTCGGGTTGGTTTGAAAGGAGCCACCAGTAAACCACCAAACACCCACCCATGCATGAATTTCCTTGCAGACAATTCCAGTAGCTGGTTTCCAAACTCTCACTTCCGAGCGTTGCCAAAGCAAGTCCCAAAACATGACCAAAGCAACGAGAAGCTCAGCGGAAGCCATGAGGGCCCCGCCCCGCAAGAAGGATTGATTCCCTTGGTACAGAACATGAGTCGCAATCAAAACCGATCGGAACTCAAACGTCCATCTGCTTAAGTCCACTGGAAAACATGAAAAATGCATGTTGCAATAATGATAGATTCCCTTAGGAAAATAGGAGCACATGCCGTTCCCCAGACCCCGCTGCACCGAAAACATCCGTTTCTTCAAGGGTGTCAGGGAATATACCGATCCCCTTTTTAGTACAGGGTTGACATCATGCCCTGAAACAAGTTGGTATTGTGTGTACGGGTACGAATCGAATGTCAGCCCCAAATAAGAAGGTGAACCCCACATTCACGGGGGGCTGATCAGTGGGTCAGAACCAACAACAACTTACCAACCACTAACTTACTAACTTACTTACTAACTACTTACTAATTAGTACTTCTACCGCTACAACTTGCGAACTTGGCAAACCAAACACGGGTTCCTTGGGCTCTATGGTGCTCACTAGAATCCAGAAGTCAAGAATTGACCACCAAAGTACCGAGTCTCAAACACAAAGGACCCCTGAAATTCAACCAAATTAAAATTGGATTAAACAATCCTTAGGTAAAGGATGGTGATATTTCGAATATTAACCGGGCCCCATTGAATTGATGGCTCGAACCCCCCGAACCCCAGCCAGGCCAGCCCTCGCCGAAGAGACTCTTCACAGAGAGCAGGCCTTGGCATCGGCGTAGCTGCCCCATTCGGAGTGGGTAGAAATGCGGGGGACAAAACACTGTGGATCCTAGGTGTCCTTTCAGGTTGGAAATAGATGGGTTTCCCTGGTAGATGAGAAAAACCACCAGGTAAACCAGGAATCGAAACCCATCTATTTTTCCAGCAAAACAACCAAAAAGGACACCTATGCTGTGGATTTTTCATGTGGGGTAGGTGCGCGCAGGGTTTCTTTAGGGTTCCAGGCATGCGGGTTTTTTTGCATGGTGCGCGTGTTTTGTTAAAGTGGGGTAGGTAGGAGCCCTAGGGTTTCTTTAGGGTTCCAAGCGCCGGGCAATGTCCAATTTTCGGAATTCTTCGAGGAAGGCACAAGGGGGTGGGTAGCTGTGAGCCTTAAAGAACCCCCTTGGACCTCCCTCTCACTAAGGGATTCCATAAGTCCAGCCACCCCATGTTGCCAGAAACTCCTCTCAGGTTCTCTTTTTGGAGGCGTTACCTCTTTTTGGCGGGTTTTCAGGGGAAAAAATAAACCTTTGGAGGGCACCCCCTCCTTTCAGGGGAAACGATCTTGAAAGGTCCCACCCAAACTTGCAGCCAAGCCATCCGGCGGCTGTTGGAACTTGGGAGCTTCTTGTCTGTGTCTCATGGATCCTGTTGGCTTCCCTCGTTGAGAACCAAGGGACCAAGGGGAAACAAAGCAATTGGTGTGCTCACCTCCGATCGAGTGGATTAACCAAACAAACTGGGCTGCCCTCAGATCCCCTGCTAAAAGTTTAACTTTAGTGGGTTACATGGAAATCCAAGCACTAAACAATAAAACAACTAAAAGGCTAAGTTGAACCGGATGGCTGGCTTCGCCACCAAGCAAAGTAACCCCAAACTTTTTGCTTAACACCAAGTGGTCTTTCCAGAAAGGCGGAGGAGGTGTTCCCAGGCCCTCCAACAAGGTGCTTTGGATCGGTGTGCGGTTCTGACTCAAAAGCCAGGTACCCCCTCTACCAAAATGGTCTGACGGATTGGCAAATCCAAGTGGAAAGCGTGAAAAAAGATGCTCCGCTGGCAAAGAGCAAGATCATGAAACTTATTGCAAACTTGTGTTTGCGCTTTGTGGATTTGCAAGGCTATGTCCAGGCTAGAACCATCTACGAAAATTTACCAACAGTTCTTGGGCACCGCTCGATTGCGCGGAGCACACAGAATGCTCAAGTCACAGGTCTGGAAAAGCAAACATCGAACTGCGCAGAGTAACCTCAGCTTCCCCGGTGGTTTGGGTTGAAACGGAGACCCACATTCGATGTTGGAATTCAACTCCAAATCCAAACCACCGATCCAAACCACCAACTAAGGATTACCTGATACTGTTGACCCCATACTAATCAACCCCGGTTTACTAGTATAGGAAGTGTCTCTGGGTTCAGTGGGGAATCATCACTTTTGGAGGGAAACACCCTACGATTAACATGGGGGCAACATTACCTTGAACCCTCTTGAGCATTTTGTTGGAAGCCGGCGAAAGCAAGGAATCTTATTTGGAACGCCAAATGCACCGCGTGTTGCGGTTTCCTGTACTTTCTGCTTGGACAAATTGGCTTAATCGGGGAATCCAAGGGGTTGGTCGGTTGGTGTTTGTTTATTTTTCAAGAAACGACTGAACTGGCCAATTTTTTTCGGGGAGAAAAATCGTTCCGGGCGTTTGAAGGGAAAGCCAAAGGGAAGATGCCAATTTTATGGCGCATCCACATCGTTTGCCTTTGGGCTTTGTCAAAAGAAAACTTGCCAAGTACAAACTAAATCCACCAATGCAAGATACATGGACCAGTAGTGATGGATTCCCTTCAAAAACATATTCTGACACGCAACTCATTCAATTGGAGCATTCGGGTGTAGATTATTTTAGGGAACCATCGAAAAGAGTGGTTTTCCGTTGGTTTCTCGTTACAACCTGACAAACCATTCAACAGGGGCGGGGCACCTCAAAAGAAGACATACGGCGGGGGGCGGGGAACGCCAACATCTGCCTCCCTGGGTCACCGGGCAGCCTCCGCAGCAGAAGTCTTTGGTGTGCCCGTACTGCAAACACATGGCCTTGGCAAGTCAATGCAACCTGCATGCAGCAGAACTGGAGCTGATCTTGATGGAGTGCATGCGCCATCAAGAAAATGGTTCCAGCTTCTGAAAGACTGGGCACATGTGTATATATATATGCATACAATAAAGTACACGATATATTTCCATTTGACTCACAATCAAAACCGACCGGTACTAAAATTTCTACCCAGAACCATGTACAGAATTAACAAGGCGGATGTCCGCGCCCATTTATGGTTGGGACCCCCCTCCAATTGCCCGGGTTTTGATTGTCTCAGCTTCTTCATGGGTCCTTGATCGCTTCTCAGCTCCTTGTCCCTTGGCAAATCTCTTGGCAACATAATATGTTTTTCGAATCGCCTCGGCGCATCGCCTCGGCGAAAATCACAATCCCCCATCGAATCCGGCCCAGCAGGTAGACTCGGCCGTTTTCCGTGAGCTCCAGCAGGGTCTCATCATCCTAGCCGCGACAAGAAGTGGTTGTTCTTACTTCGCCAACTTATTGGGGAACACCTGAACGCCTCGACTTTCCTTACACTTCCCGCTTGAACATTTCAGTGGCGATTCGGCGGCTTTCACAGTGGGACATAAGGCTGACCCCTGATTCACAAACACCTTATGTATTTAATATGATTTTGAGGGTACCTGGACCCTCAAACTACCCGTAAAGAAGGGTTATTGACGGGGAAGCCACCAGCAAAAGCACAATTTGTGACGGGGCTGCCCTATTTGGATACATGGTTTGATCAAGTCTGGCTCAGCAGTTACCCCCTAATCAAAAACAACGTGCGGAGTCTGACGCATACTTGGTGGACTCAAAACTGTCAGATGTCATGTCCAAAAGAGGTCCCTATGCGTGTGTGCCAACTAGAGACGCCAAAAGTGGTAGGATTGAAATGACACATCCTTCACTTCGGCCCACACAGGCCTATCTCTTGATAGGGGCACCCTTTTGGGATGGCTTTAAGGAAAAGCAACACCAACCACCTACACCCACATGGTTACCTTTGGATAGCCTTTGGTTTCCGTTCTTGTCATGGGTCAGCATTATGTGTTCGTTTCTGCCTCGTGGTTCACAAATTTGAAGGAGAACAACTATCACAAGTGGATTGGCCGAAACAAGCCCAAACTTGTTGTTTACCACTGACACTTGCACGGGTGTCTCGCTCATCCGAAAAACAAATCGAATACCTTGGGCTCGTGTTTGACTCCTGGATATACGACTGCTATGGGAACTTTTACAACATCGGCCAGCCTCTCGGCAGATCGGAACCATTCTTCCCTTGATTCGCTCCCGGACAAGTGTTGTATCTGATCCCTCAAGGTTTGGATCTGCCCGTCTTTGTTGGTGACTATATTGTTTTCTAACATTTCCGCACCTCTCAACTTGGCTTGCATCGTCACTCTTCTTGCTTCATCGTCTCTTGAAGATGTTCGTTCTCATGGCTCAACCTGGTCCGGAAGTCGGTACCAGCGTTGATCATGGATTGATACTCATTGGTGGCTTCGATCGCTTTCCGTAACGAAGCTGAGATCTCACTGTTCTCCGTTCGCAGTTGCTGTGTCTCGCTGTTGAAATCGTAGGCCGTTGCTTCGAGCTCATTCAGCCTATACTTGCTTTAATGCTTAGCTGGCCCAGCGCAAAGTTGTATTCAGCTCTCATTCAGACGAAATACGAATCAAGACAAGTCAAGTAAAGAGTGTACCCAAAAGTGCTATGGCGACAACGGAAGCTTCACTCGCACAACCTGCTCTTTGTCTTGAGCCAAAGCATTCAAGTCATCCAAGGCGAACTGAATGTTTGTTATCAGTGTCAACCCTGGAAACCTGATTCAAAGGGCAGTTCAAGCAAACATGAATTCCGGTGGCAAGGTTGAATTAGACATGCATGCGCCACCTACCATCAGGAAAATGTGGATTCCAGCAGGAGGCATTCTTCTCCCCCTTCTCACACTCGGAAAGTGTCCTACGCAGACTCCAGTTTAGTTATTTAACTATACGGCCTACGGGTCTCGGAGCGTTTCCGCTTCACGAGGATGCACTTTGCAAGTTGAGCTCAAGGATGCCATGTTGAGTAGGTTTAATGCATGGTCCCACTTGCACACCGGCAATGGTTTCGTAAACACATCCGCTCGCTGCTTGTCCGTTGCTATGTACAGAAGTCTGCAACTTGGATCTTCGAAGACCTCATAAGCTGAACCTAGTTCGATCTTCTCCGTCTTCGTGAGGTGTCGCAATTTGGGGCTATAGCCTGCAGCCACGATTTGGATTACAGCTGAGTTGTCCTGAAAGCACTCAAGCATAACCTGACGGTTCAAGATCAGCTCAAGGAAGCCTTGTGCTGGCAGTGCTTCGCCGAAAAGGCCTGATCCTAGCGAGATCATTTCTGCTGCTGTTGTGCTCCTGGCAGTCGCGGTTTGGCGCTTGCTGCCCCACGCGATTGGCCATAAGGTGTTAGGGCCCTCAATGGACAAGAACATGCCGCTCGTGCTTTTTGTATGTTCGATGCCACTGCAGTGGTCTGCATCTGTGTACAAGCACAGCTTGAGCAGTTCTGGCGGGTCGCCTATATGTCCTTGTAAAGTGTACCCTTTTGACCCATACAGGTAGCACATTAGCCTATGGAGCCGTTTATCATCTGCTCGACTCCAAGTGGTTATCCTACGTGTCAAATCCCCTATCCCTTTCATTGGGTCGGGTCGGCTTAGCCTAGCGCGCCAGAGGATCTTCATCAAGATTTTGCATGCAGAAGTTGCCAAAACCCCTTTACTTTCAAAGTCAGTGGTTGGAAGGCTGCCTTCTGGGCAGAAAGGATTTTTAGCTGCGCTCAATTTACATTGAGCCAAGTCCTCGTACACTGCACATGCATTCTCGATGAAATCGAACATTTCGAGCGACACTTTGGTCGATCCGTTGGTTCGATCGAATTTATGCTGTCTGCCCAGCACTCGTTCAACCTGAGTTGGAGGTTCAATCTCCAAGTGCTTTTCAATCTCCTGCCAAAACTTGTCTTGTTCTGATGACGGCCCTGAGCACAGAATGTCGTCGACGTAGCAAGTTACAAGAAGCTTCCTTTGTGGAAACCAAAATGAAGATGGAAATTCATCAACATGTTGACCTTCCAAAAGCTTCATTACTTCCCTTAGCCTCTGATCCCAATGGTATCCTGATTCTGATGGCCATAAAGGCTTCTGACTAACCTTACACACGGCTGTTTGAAGTGCCGGTATTCAGGAGGAGTCAATTCCCAAGGCAAGATCACCCATGTGGGCACCTTTGTCTCAAGGTACGCTTGGGTGTAGGCCTTTACTACGTCTGATCGTGATCCTTGATGGCGCCGTATGCCAGATTGATGTTGACACCGGTCATTCCGGTCGGAGTGACTTTTGCTTCTTGGAGCACCGCAAGATTGTTGTCTTCCGTGAGGATGTGATCCCCTCGGAAAACTATCCTAGCTTTGAGTTTACGGAGTTCTGGGGTTTGCCAATGCTTTATCGACAAGATGGTCATTAGGGAAGCAATGTTGATATGCTCCTTTTCCTTTTTACATCTTGCCAAAAGGTCCTCTTTTGAGATTACCTCATCGAAAGTCCAGGTTCCGTTAGCTACTAGCCCATTGACGAGCTATCCGAGTGATCTGGCGAACCAGGATTGGAATCATGCTGTGAACCATTCTGTGATCCACCCTTTGACTGTCCTCCCACAGACCCTATGTTGAAAATCTGAGGGACTTGCCCTGTTCCTGCCTGATGAATTTGCGGCACAGGTTGAGCGGCGGCAGTCTGGGATGCAAATAGCTCAAAGGCTGATGTGAGTTGATCCAAACGCCTTTCTAATGCACTTAATCCCGGGTTCGGTGCAACTGGAGAAGCATCCCCAAAAATGTTTCTCACAACCCCTGATAAGTCCTGTGATGAAAGATTGCGTGCACTGATTCCGGTGCCCTGAGGCATCACGGGGCTTGCCTGATGTGAACCGGTGCCATGCACTATCAGTTGAGGGTTTCCGGTGCCCTGCGGCATCACGGACCCGTCCTGCACTGGCTGGCTGGTGCCCGAAGGCATCACAGCAGGCTGCCCACTCGCCTGCAGTGGCGGATTATCCGCGCCATTATGGATGCATGCCAATTCCCTTTTTAAGGATTGATTTTCGGCTTCTAGAGAATTCAACCTTTGCTCCATTGCTAGCAGCCGGTCTGCCAACTGTTGCGCCCTCTGCGTTGCTTCGGCCTCCCTAAGCTGGTGTTCCCTAACTTGGTCACTTGTGCCACGCTGGGTCCTCGTCAAGGCTTCTTTGAGTGCCTGAACCTGTGCATTTGCTTGTGATTCCAAATAAAGGACTCGCTCCTGGGCTTGTCTCAATTGGTCCCCCGATTCATGCTTGGTCCTTTCAAGTGATTCCTGAAGGGCATGAACTTGATTGAAGGATTGGCTTTCCTATCCCTAGCCTCGGCCATTTTGCATTGAGCTTGGGCTTCAGTGACAATCACCCTTCTATCATTCTCTCTCAAATGCGCTTCAGCTCTTCCGACCAGTTGTTGATCCAAAGATTGAACAACCATGGTTGGCTGGTACACTTGGGTGTGATGAGCCTGAGCGTGCGTTTCAACATTTGGTGAGAAGTGATGATGCTGCTGCAACTGAACACTTTGCATGTTGATCCTACTACCCATCGGTTGGGATGATGCCGTGGACATGCTAGCATCTTCATTGCTATTACTGGAGTCTGCGACCTGCGGGGGTGAAAACATCTGTACAGATCCCTGAGCAGCTGGAACTATTTCTGACGGCTCCATTGCTACTTGAAATTAGTCGGACAGGAAAAGCTACTGACGCAATGCCTGCTTGCACCTTGTGGCGCACTCCGGCCAATGGGCCACACAATCCTCAAGAAATCCGACTGGCCTGAACAAATTGTTGGCCGGTGGCTTCCTACGAAGCTTGATGTGGATGCCGAGATTTTGTCCTGTACCTGGCGATCGATGATGCTGTTGATGACCTCGTCACTGTCGTCAACGATGAAGGCCGAACGGAACCCAACTGACAGCAGATCTTGAAGGACTAGCACCTTCCCTCCCTTTCGGGTCCTGGAGTTGTACCTGGCCCTTTCAGAAGTTGTAATGATGAAGTCAAAAACAGACGAAATATCCGGAGTGCGATCGAACGCAGCAACCAATGCGTCTCGCCGTTCTTGGCTATGGAGGTAGGATAAGCAGATTGTCACAACGTGGATACCTTCGCGAAAGAAAGCGGCTTTCAGCTGTCTGATCGCTTCGAGGTTGTCGTGGCAAATACCTTCGTAATCCCACTCTGTGCGTCCGCAACGGGCTCTGTCAAGAACCTGGTGATAGTCGATTGCAATCACACAACTGTCCCGAAAGTCAATGCCGTAGCGCGGCTCGTAGACAAAGGACAAGCCTTGATCTTCCCAAATGCCGTTTGCACACTTGTATACTCCTGTGGCAAGAGCCAAATCACAAATCACCGCAGCGAAGTCGCGCCTCGGCGTACGTGAAGTGCCCTCTGGCCTCGACGCAGCTTTGCTGGTCGCCTGGAGCAATCTGTGCTGCACAGGCTCCGCAGATGACGATGCAGGCTCTTCGGCTCGGAGCGACTCGCGCTGCACAAGCCTAAGAGGAGCAGTTCGATCCGCTGCCTTAACAACCCGAAAAGACACCCGATGATTCTGGGGCTCCTCAGTTAGACGCTGTTGCTGGCCCAAAAAGGCCTGTTCGTAGAGCTGTAGCTGTTCCCAGTTGACTTTTGCACGTGCAAGTCTGTCCCAGGTGCTATCCAGCACAAATGGCGGTTCGTTTGATAAAACCCCCTCGGCCAATCCGTCACGTAGTACACCAAGTTTCTGTGATTTGCCTCTTCGTCCGGCTCGATGCCATCCGAAGAGGTTCCACAGTTCCGGTGCAACCCCCGGATGCTCGACGCCCTCACCCGCCGTAGCTATCGGTCGCAGCTCAAAAGCTACGGCTGATAACCAGACGAAATACGAATCAAGACAAGTCAAGTAAAGAGTGTACCCAAAAGTGCTATGGCGACACCGGAAGCTTCACTCGCACAACCTGCTTTTTGTCTTGAGCCAAAGCATTCAAGTCATCCAAGGCGAACTGAATGTTTGTTATCAGTGTCAACCCTGGAAACCTGATTCAAAGGGCAGTTCAAGCAAACATGAATTCCGGTGGCAAGGTTGAATTAGACATGCATGCACCACCTACCATCAGGAAAATGTGGATTCCAGCAGGAGGCATTCTTCTCATTCTCCCATGAAAATGCGCAACTTGGGATTCCAGGGTGTGATTCATTCTTTCGAGCCCCAGGATCCTTTGCAGGCTTCCCGCCTCATCGGATTCTAAGCTCTTTACAGATGATCGTAATGATGCACATTCCTCCTTCAGTGCATTGTTCTCATCATGCTGTTCAGCAGCTTCGCTCATCTGTACTTCCGCTTCCGTTGGGCTTTCCCGTAACTCATCATCGAGTTGTTGATCCGCGCTTCTGGGGTCACTTGGGGAGCCCCTTGGGGAGGATGACTTCTCTCCCTTACGAGATTTACGGATTCGTGTCCGCCATCCTTCTGACGGTACTCTTGACAGGATCACCGCCGGCATCACTCTGCTGGCTTGCCGCCGCACGCCCAGCACTTACCACGCTAGTGTCTCTGCTCCCATGACCGGCTGATTCCAGCGTTCCTTGAGATGAAATTCCGGCAGCAGGTGCCACGTACTCGAAGATCTCCCATCGGACATTGTCACGTAAGCGTTGCGCCACTTAGCAATATATCTAGATTCATTCTGTATGAAGCTGGGTGCAAGACCTCTCGCTTGGAATCAATCTTTTGTCTCACAGCACGTGGGACAAACCCTACGGCTGATACCCTGAGAAACCGAGGGGTTCCTTTGGTATCCCCAACAACAATGGTTGTGTTGTCCTTCGGAAAACCCGCAATACCTCGAATATCCTCGAGGCCGCAAACTCTCCGCAAGCTCGATTTATTTCTGGATAGTATTGAATCACAATGACAATTGTGAGACAAAACATGTGTTGTCTTGAGCCAAATGGCATTGAGTGCGTATAACTACACACTACATGAGTGGCCCACAAACTATTCATGGAAAAAGCGGGTCCCCTCCTTAAAACACACGCACTCTGTGTCCCGAGTCCCAGCACACCTTGGCGCCGTTGATCTCAAAGAACTTCACTCCGGTACAGAAGCCCGAGTCGTACTTGATGTCGTCCGCCCACTGCGTGCCTCAAAAACCCGAAATCGACTCGCTGCGACTCGGGGGAACTGCTGCCTACTTATATTATATCTCTTCCTCCTCTCCCGAGCAGTTGGAGAATAGAGCCATCACACCGTAGCGCAGGCATCAAGGAACCGGAATGAACACGAGCCTGAGATCTTGAAAGGGAATCTTCAGGCAAGTTCGTGTCTGTGGATAGCCAATCGGGCCCCTCATAACAGGGTTCGCCCAACTTAGAGGATCTCATAAGTGGGTCATAACCCAGGTCACAACTTACTAACTTGGCGAATTGAACATTCAAGGACGGATCGTGAGGCATGGCAAATTGTCATCTCCTGCCATGTGATCTTGTTGAGCAACCCCACCTGTCGCATGTCAGCTTTCCTACTGATGGTTTGAAGGTTTGGGGCTGGACACTGTTCGGCTCGAAGCCGTGCCTAGGCTTCTGGAATGGTCCGTTTTGGCCTTGCCTGCTTCTTGGAGTGCCTGAACCTGTGCATTTGCTTGTGATTCCAAATAAAGGACTCGCTCCTGGGCTTGTCTCAATTGGTCCCCCGATTCATGCTTGGTCCTTTCAAGTGATTCCTGAAGGGCATGAACTTGATTGAAGGATTGGCTTTCCTATCCCTAGCCTCGGCCATTAAGCATTGAGCTTGGGCTTCAGTGACAATCACCCTCTCTCTCAAATGCGCTTCAGCTCTTCCGACCAGTTGTTGATCCAAAGATTGAACAACCATGGTTGGCTGGTACACTTGGGTGTGATGAGCGTGAGCGTGCATTTCAACATTTGGTGAGAAGTGATGATGCTGCTGCAACTGAACACTTTGCATGTTGATCCTACTACCCATCGGTTGGGATGATGCCGTGGACATGCTAGTATCTTCATTGCTATTACTGGAGTCTGCGACCTGCGGGGGTGAAAACATCTGTACAGATCCCTGAGCAGCTGGAACTATTGCTGACGGCTCCATTGCTACTTGAAATTGGTCGGACAGGAAAAGCTACTGACGCAATGCCTGCTTGCACCTTGTGGCGCACTCCGGCCAATGGGCCACACAATCCTCAAGAAATCCGACTGGCCTGAACAAATTGTTGGCCGGTGGCTTCCTACGAAGCTTGATGTGGATGCCGAGATTTTGTCCTGTACCTGGCGATCGATGATGCTGTTGATGACCTCGTCACTGTCGTCAACGATGAAGGCCGAACGGAACCCAACTGACAGCAGATCTTGAAGGACTAGCACCTTCCCTCCCTTTCGGGTCCTGGAGTTGTACCTGGCCCTTTCAGAAGTTGTAATGATGAAGTCAAAAACAGACGAAATATCCGGAGTGCGATCGAACGCAGCAACCAATGCGTCTCGCCGTTCTTGGCTATGGAGGTATAGATTGTCACAACGTGGATACCTTCGCGAAAGAAAGCGGCTTTCAGCTGTCTGATCGCTTCGAGGTTGTCGTGGCAAATACCTTCGTAATCCCACTCTGTGCGTCCGCAACGGGCTCTGTCAAGAACCTGGTGATAGTCGATTGCAATCACACAACTGTCCCGAAAGTCAATGCCGTAGCGCGGCTCGTAGACAAAGGACAAGCCTTGATCTTCCCAAATGCCGTTTGCACACTTGTATACTCCTGTGGCAAGAGCCAAATCACAAATCACCGCAGCGAAGTCGCGCCTCGGCGTACGTGAAGTGCCCTCTGGCCTCGACGCAGCTTTGCTGGTCGCCTGGAGCAATCTGTGCTGCACAGGCTCCGCAGATGACGATGCAGGCTCTTCGGCTCGGAGCGACTCGCGCTGCACAAGCCTAAGAGGAGCAGTTCGATCCGCTGCCTTAACAACCCGAAAAGACACCCGATGATTCTGGGGCTCCTCAGTTAGACGCTGTTGCTGGTCCAAAAAGGCCTGTTCGTAGAGCTGTAGCTGTTCCCAGTTGACTTTTGCACGTGCAAGTCTGTCCCAGGTGCTATCCAGCACAAATGGCGGTTCGTTTGATAAAACCCCCTCGGCCAATCCGTCACGTAGTACACCAAGTTTCTGTGATTTGCCTCTTCGTCCGGCTCGATGCCATCCGAAGAGGTTCCACAGTTCCGGCGCAACCCCCGGATGCTCGACGCCCTCACCCGCCGTAGCTATCGGTCGCAGCTCAAAAGCTACGGCTGATAACCAGACGAAATACGAATCAAGACAAGTCAAGTAAAGAGTGTACCCAAAAGTGCTATGGCGACACCGGAAGCTTCACTCGCACAACCTGCTTTTTGTCTTGAGCCAAAGCATTCAAGTCATCCAAGGCGAACTGAATGTTTGTTATCAGTGTCAACCCTGGAAACCTGATTCAAGCAAACATGAATTCCGGTGGCAAGGTTGAATTAGACATGCATGCACCACCTACCATCAGGAAAATGTGGATTCCAGCAGGAGGCATTCTTCTCATTCTCCCATGAAAATGCGCAACTTGGGATTCCAGGGTGTGATTCATTCTTTCGAGCCCCAGGATCCTTTGCAGGCTTCCCGCCTCATCGGATTCTAAGCTCTTTACAGATGATCGTAATGATGCACATTCCTCCTTCAGTGCATTGTTCTCATCATGCTGTTCAGCAGCTTCGCTCATCTGTACTTCCGCTTCCGTTGGGCTTTCCCGTAACTCATCATCGAGTTGCTGATCCGCGCTTCTGGGGTCACTTGGGGAGCCCCTTGGGGAGGATGACTTCTCTCCCTTACGAGATTTACGGATTCGTGTCCGCCATCCTTCTGACGGTACTCTTGACAGGATCACCGCCGGCATCACTCTGCTGGCTTGCCGCCGCACGCCCAGCACTTACCACGCTAGTGTCTCTGCTCCCATGACCGGCTGATTCCAGCGTTCCTTGAGATGAAATTCCGGCAGCAGGTGCCACGTACTCGAAGATCTCCCATCGGACATTGTCACGTAAGCGTTGCGCCACTTAGCAATATATCTAGATTCATTCTGTATGAAGCTGGGTGCAAGACCTCTCGCTTGGAATCAATCTTTTGTCTCACAGCACGTGGGACAAACCCTACGGCTGATACCCTGAGAAACCGAGGGGTTGCTTTGGTATCCCCAACAACAATGGTTGTGTTGTCCTTCGGAAAACCCGCAATACCTCGAATATCCTCGAGGCCGCAAACTCTCCGCAAGCTCGATTTATTTCTGGATAGTATTGAATCACAATGACAATTGTGAGACAAAACATGTGTTGTCTTGAGCCAAATGGCATTGAGTGTGTATAACTACACACTACATGAGTGGCCCACAAACTATTCATGGAAAAAGCGGGTCCCCTCCTTAAAACACACGCACTCTGTGTCCCGAGTCCCAGCACACCTTGGTGCCGTTGATCTCAAAGAACTTCACTCCGGTACAGAAGCCCGAGTCGTACTTGATGTCGTCCGCCCACTGCGTGCCTCAAAAAACCCGAAATCGACTCGCTGCGACTCGGGGGAACTGCTGCCTACTTATATTATATCTCTTCCTCCTCTCCCGAACAGTTGGAGAATAGAGCCATCACACCGTAGCGCAGGCATCAAGGAACCGGAATGAACACGAGCCTGAGATCTTGAAAGGGAATCTTCAGGCAAGTTAGTGTCTGTGGATAGCCAATCGGGCCCCTCATAACAGGGTTCGCCCAACTTAGAGGATCTCATAAGTGGGTCATAACCCAGGTCACAACTTACTAACTTGGCGAATTGAACATTCAAGGACGGATCGTGAGGCATGGCAAATTGTCATCTCCTGCCATGTGATCTTGTTGAGCAACCCCACCTGTCGCATGTCAGCTTTCCTATTGATGGTTTGAAGGTTTGGGGCTGGACACTGTTCGGCTCGAAGCCGTGCCTAGGCTTCTGGAGTGGTCCGTTTTGGCCTTGTCTGCAACGATATCCGGCTGGTCATTCACTTATTCTAGGCGATTTCGCATCTTCTGATCAAATATGATGGTCGGAATCTGCTCTCGAGATGTATGTCGCGCACTTTTGCCACTGCTTGGTGAATTGTGCAGAACATTGCAGAACGGCTGAACAATCAGAAACAAAACGAGCTGTCCAGTGCTCGGGGCAAGTTTGCTCGCCGAACAATTGCTCCCACACACAATTATCGAATCGTTGGTCTGAAAGATCTTTCAAGCAAGTGACTGCCTAGCCTCCAAGAAGCAAGGGGCAATGCAGTCACATACCTGATCGCAGCACGAAGCATGACGGTCTCGTTTGGCAGTTCTTGTATACTTTAGAAACATGTGTATGCAACTGCATATATATATATATATATCTATGTGACGTACGAATCAGCTAAAAAAGGCGGAGGATCAGATTTGACTTGCCTGTGCAATCCTGTGCATGGACAAGCGAGCTGCTTGACAATTGAAACATTGAATCCGTGCGGTTGCTCCCCTAAATCTTCCGAGCAATTGTATACAGCCAGATACCATGATAGATTGCCGAGTGTGCTTGCAGCTAACCGCTTGCGATATTCAGGCAATCAACTCATGCACCGCACGCACTTCTTGCTGAGCGACTTCTAAACTCACACTGAGGCAGATCAACATGGCGTCAGCCTCAGCCCGCAGGTCTAAGTACGGGCCAGAAAAAAGTGCTCGGTGCTATCTTCCATTTGCCGAAAAGCGCCTTTCAGTCATACTGTCCAACATGAAGGACGCTCACCCGACAATTCATCTCCAAGTCAGAAACCAATGTTTACAAGCAGCTTCTTTTGGAGGACACCATCTTCCATGTGAGTAAAACTTGAAACGACCATCAAAATCAGCAAATGGAAGCTGAAATGCTCAAATGAGGCCCAATTTGAGCACCATGGCTGTAAAGGTTCCTACCTTCCTAGAAAGGTTCTTAGAAGGGTTTTGAGCGGGCAGATGCTGGCAGGGTGGTGACCCAAAATCTTAAATTCATAAACAAGTAAAATATAATAAAATTCCTTCAATCCGGGCGATATTCTTGACATCTTAAGATCTTAAAATCTTAAATTCCGAAAGTCGCCAAATCTGAAAATCTCACAAAAATACAATCTTAAAGCCTTGGATGGAAAATGGCTGGGCAATGGCCTGGCTGTTATAACCTTCAAAAACCTTAAAACCTTTGAATCTTAAAACCTCAATTCTTCAACCATTGAAACCTTAAATTCCGAAAGTCTTCAAATCTGAGACCCTTAGAATCTCAAAGTTTTTAGAATTTTAAGATCTTAACATCTACTCATCGGACTTACAGGAAAGGGAAGTGACAGAACGGGCAGGGCAAGGTGCCCGGTGGCCGGCTGTGTCGCGTCAGCGTGTAAATCCGGCCACCGGGGGCCCCTGACCCCGTGGTCCGTGACATCGCCGAAGGCTCAGGCCCGCAGGGCCTACCTTCAGGTATAAGGCCGTCCGCCCCATGCCGCCGACCATGTGCCGAACTTTTGCGCTGCGCCAAGCTGGGCCCACCCTTATATTGGGCGAAGGATTTGCGGAGTTGTTCAGGCGATTTTTGGTGGCTTTTTGAGCATCTCCCCGCGGAGTCAAAAAACGAGTGTTTTTTGGGGGGTGCCCATGGTCGACAACATCCCCGGCATCACCTGCATCATCCGCATCCTTGGCGGACATTGATGCGGATGATGCCGGTGATGCGGGGGATGCTGGGGATGTTGTCCCCGAAGTCGGGCCAACTTTGCCGAAAACGTGCAACCTGAAAATCTTAAAATCTTAAAGTGGATGGAAAATGGATGGAATTGAAATCTCAAAATCCTAAAGGCTTAGATTCTTAAAATCTTAAACTAAAATCTAACAATCAATCTTAGAATCTCGAGATCTTAAAATCTTCGAAAATAGAATCTTAAAATCTGAAAATATAAAAACATCCTAAAGTCTCGGGGGATGCTGGGGATGTTGTCCCCTAAGTCGGGCCAACTTTGCCGAAAACGTGCAACCTGAAAATCTTAAAATCTTAAAGTGGATGGAAAATGGATGGAAAATGGCCTGGATTGAAATCTCAAAATCCTAAAGCTTAAAATCTGAAAATATAAAAACATCCTAAAGTCTTCGAATCTTGAAATCTTAAAACCCTTATGTCTTAGAATCTTGCGATCTTAAACTCTTAAATATGAAATTCCTACAGTCTTAAACTCTTGGAAACCTTGAAACCTCAAGATCTTAAACTTACAACCTTAGAAGATCGAATCTTACAATCTGAAAATATAAACATCCTAAAGTCTTCGAATCTTGACTTCTTAAAACCCTCATGTCTTTGATTCTTCAGATGTTAAAATCTAAAAATATGAACTTCCTAAATTCTCAAAGTCTTAAAATCTCAGAATCTGAAAAGCTTTCAAAACTGAAATTCTTTAAATCTCGAACTATTGCAATCTGAAAATCTTAACTTCATAAACAAGTAAAATATAATAAAATTCCTTCAATCCGGGCTATATTTTAAATTCCTTAAACTCTTAATGTTGAAACTTTGAAGCCTTGAAATCTTGAGATCTTAAAATCTTAAATTCCGAAAGTCGCCAAATCTGAAAATCTCCGAAAAATAAAATCTTCAAGCCTTCGAAATCTGATAATAGATCGAAAATGGCTGGGCAGTGGCCTGGCTGTTATAACCTTCAAAAACTTTAAATCTTTGACTCTTAAAACCTTACTTCTTAAACCATTGAAACCTTAAATTCCAAAAGTCTTCAAATCTGAGACCCTTAGAATCTCAAAGTTTTTAGAATCTGAAAATCTTAACATCTACTAATCGGACTTACAGGAAAGGGAAATGACAGAACGAGCAGGGCAAGGTGCCCGGTGGCCGGCTGTGTCGCGTCAGCGTGTAAATCCGGCCACCGGACGTGATCGGGCCGCAGGCCAAAGCCCGGTAGGGCTTACCTTCAGGTATAAGGCTGCGCGCCCCATGCCGCCGACCATGCGCAGAACATGCGCAGAACATGCGCATACGTTTTGCGCTGGGCCCACCCTTATAAGGGGCGAAGGATTTGCGGATTGGCTTAGGCGATTCCCGAGGATTTTTGTAGCATCTCCCCGCAGCGCCCAAAAATGAGTCCAAAAACGAGCATTTTTAGGGGGTGCCGAATACTGGACAACACCCCCAGCATTGCCAGCATCATCCCGGATGATGCGGATGATGTTATGCATGCTGGCGATGCGGGCGATGCTGGGGATGTTGTCCCCTAAGTCGGGCCAATTTTGCCGAAAACGTGCAACCTGAAAATCTTAAAATCTAAAGTGGATGGAAAATGGCCTGGATTGAAATCTCAAAATCCTAAAGTCTTAGATTCTTAAAATCTTAAATTAAAATCTACAAGTAGTACCGCGCAAGGCGGTGGCGGAAGTTTCTAAAAAAGAACCACTATAGGAGGCTTGAACAACCAGGGCAAACATGTTTGGGGCCAAATTGAAAACCAATCATGTTTTGTTTGTGACGAACATGGCCAAACGGTCACAAAAGAAATCAACAGGTCATGTCTTCACAGGCAACTATTCCACCGCTCGGACAAAAACTGGAAAGAAAACCTGGCTGACAGGGAGCCTGCCTGACCGCAAATGTTTGACAAGTCTTAAGCCTCCATCATTTACCCTTTGTTACCATCCGCCCGCCCGTTGTCCCACCGGCTCTTTTTCCTTTTTATGCGGGCAGATTCACTTTGTCTCTGTTCAAGGCAGCACGGTCAGAAAAGACGCATGCTGCCAGGCAAGGCACACTGCAAGGCACACGGCCTGGCAAGCGCCGGGCGGTCAGAAAAGACGCACCCTGGCGCATCTCAAGCGCATTCAGCGCTGTCTTGTCAAGCGTTCAAGGTCATCGTGCACCTCTTGCGCCGCGGTGCGAAGCTGGAGACACTCGTCAATGTCATTTTGCTCGAAGTGTTTTTTGGCGTGCAGCGGAGTAAAGGCAACCAAGCCGGGTATGTCTTGGCCTTCGTTGCTGTGAAACTCAGGGAGCCAGCGGGGAAGGCCTATGAGCATCACGCGGTCATCGCCGTCTGCTGCTCTTTCGTCCGCACGGGCCACAAAGCCTAACTCCTGCAAAAGCGTGCGAAGATACTGGCTGGCCCGCTGGTCTCGCGCGCGCGGGTCAGCCCCTTTGCTTCCGATCTCCGTGTACCTCAAGTATCGCTGCGCGTTCAGAGTGGCCATGATGCCGTGTTTTTTGTTGAAGCCATGCCAGTGTGGGCACACGGTGCCAAAGCCCATAAGCTGCTTGTGTTTGATCCACTCCCAGAAAGAGAGCGGCTGCTGGTTCTCCGCTCGCTCCTGAACATGGGCCCAGTAGTCCCCCTGTCCCAGCGGAAAGAGTTTGAGGAACCCTGCAGCGATGTAGTACGGGTGATCCTCACGGATGAGCACGTTGCACTGTGGGGGGATCCACAATGGGCAGGCCTGCCACACGACCTGCGCCGTGGCGCTGAAGACTGGCTGAGGCCAGCACATCTGAGCGATGTGCATCGCCCAAGGCATTCCAAAGATCCTCTTGCATCTCTTGCTGCGTTTGCTGCCCCGCCAAGTCTTCGGGAGACCAAAAGCCTTCGGGAGTCAGCGGCTGCTCCTCCCAGGCCGACAGCTCTTGCACGGCTGTCAACTCATCGTGCAAAATTTGCTCAACTTGGTCGTGTCCCATGCTTGGCTGGTCTGTCAAAGGGCGGTCAGAAAAGACGCACCGCTGCTGCGAGACTAAGTACCCCACGAGAGTCGAGGTGACCAACTCATCTGGGCCACCGACAGCTGCAAAGTCCAGCTCGTCGAGCTTTTGTCTCAAGCTACACCAAGTTTTCTCCATGCGGTCAGCATCACTGACGCTCTCTGGCGGCTCGTGCAAAGCTCGTACTTGCGAGGCCAGCTGCAAAGACAAAGTGCTGGAAATCCACATCGCAAAGAGCCTCTTTTCGATCTGGGGCCAGATCTGCTGCTGCACTTCCTGCACCTCCAAGCCCTCAGGCTCTGCTCCCTCTTCAGTGTTGGAGTACTGCTCCAAGTTTGCACGGTTCACGAAGCCGCAGTATCCTTCGGGAGTCAGGCCACCCGGGCGCAACGCCGCGGAGCCTCCATCTTCGACTGGCCGGCACAGTCGGTTCAGGGCACGCTCGAGACGCCGGCGCGAGACCAGAAAAGGTACTCGCTGCTTCCTGTGCACATCCTTGCTGCAGCGGCGTATCAGGAGCATTTTCATGTCTCCAACTGCAGCAGGAATGTCTCGCACGAACTGCGGGCCGTTTTGAAAAAGGTTGCCCACGTGGCCTCGCAGCTCACACTGGCCCGTGCCGTACAGCGTAAAGATCCGCACCAAGTGCTGGATCGGGGACAGGATCTCTTCCTCGAAGAAAGTCAGGGCATCGATCTCCGGGAGAGTCTCTCCCGGATCTGCGTGGTTGGCCGCCGTCAAGCGGAACGGCTCCTTGGGCAACATCGCCTTGGCACGTTCCTTGGCTTCGTGCAAGCAGTTCTCACAGATTGGCTTGCCGGCTTCCAGCCAATCGGCCTCAGGTGCCCGACAGAAGTTGGTCTTCTGAAACGCTTGGGTCTCGAAGCCTCCGGGCAGGCCACTCTTGCCTTTGCCTGCGGCAATGCCGAACCAGCCTTCCTTGCAGTAATGGCAGTCCTGAAACTCCATGCTCAGCATGTAGGAGTCCACCTCATGCACACGGTGGAAAAACGGCATTATGCGGGCTTCGGCGTCCATGCTGTTGCCGTACAACTGCCGTAAGCTCTTTGGCAGCCGAGGCCGCGGCAAGTGGTCCCCTAAAACTGTCTCACTGGCGTGCAGCTTTGGCTCATGCCATGCCTTTAATGGCATGTGTTCCACTTCGATGAGAAGCGGCTGCAGCGCCCTGCGAACACGCTCTTGGTCCACCAGGGACAGATGGCACCAAGTTCTCCGGAGGAAATCATAGCCGAAGCGAAAATCATCATCGGCTTTCTTGCCATGGCCGCTGAACAGCTCCTCGGCACAAGTAGCTCGCAGTGCCTGCAGCTCGGCCTTTCTTTGCTGAAGCATAGTCAAAAACTTTTCGACCAGAGCGGTTTCGGAGACACACAAGTCACGCTCCCAGCCTTGCACGAGTGCTTCTTGCTCCGGCGACAGATGCTGTCTGTATCTTTTGAGAAACATAGCACAAAAGGAAGAGCTTACATCAGCTCCCTGGTCAAGGCTTTGCAATGCCTTCACCAGGGAGCTCTTTTCTTGAGCTCGCAGCACGGCAGAGTAAGCTTGGACAAAAGCACTCAGCCTTGCAAAGCTTCGTTGAAGGCCGGCCAGAAAAGGCGCAGCCTCCAACTTGGACTTGTCACAAAGCACAAACTCCCAGTCTTCTAAATGCTCTTTCTGGTCGGCATTCAACAATGCCACGTGCCTGTCGAAGACATTCTTAGCTTGCTTCCAACGTGTGTCGGAATTCGCGCGGTTGCTGCTGACAACAGCTGACAAGCTTTGCTTCTGTAGCTGAGCAATTTCAACAGCATTCTGAGCGAAGAAGGCTTGCACTTCGACAAAGGCAGGAGCACGACGCGATGCTGCAGCTTCTTTTGCCGCAGCACTCACTTGACACAACTCAGCTTCCTTTGCAAGCAAAAAATCCTTTTCCGCAGACGCCAAGCGGTCGCTATAGCGCAGCAGGAAAACACGGCAAAAGCTCGACATTTGAAATTCCTGCATGTGTCGACTCTGCAAAGCTGCCAGCAAGCTTGGCTTGCTTGAGTATCTTATCGCCTCTGCCGTCTCTGTCAAAAATGCCTCCACGCGGCAAAAACAGCATTGAAGGCCGGCCAGAAAAGGCGCAGCCTCCAACGTGGACTTGTCACAAAGCACAAACTCCCAGTCTTCCAAAATCTGCTGCTGAGCTGGCTCCAAGCTTGAAAGTTTTCGTCTGCAGAAATTTCTGGCTCGCTCCCACTCTGGTACCTGACTGCGCCGCTTGCTGTTGAGCAAAGCTGTAAGCGTCGGCTTCTTCATTTGCACAAGCTTCTGCGAGTAGGCTGCCAAAAACGCCACCGTCTTATCAAATGCGTCTGCCATGGCGTCCGGAGCGGTCAGAAAAGACGCGCTCCACCGTGCGGGATACACAAGGAAACGATGTCACTGGCATGTGTCTGTGGAAGTATATGCGTTCTGTGGGAACACAAACTAAAAAAAACACATCAAGAGGTTGTCCGCCTGAGCGTGATGCTGGTAGGTCGGCTGGTGACAAACAACAAACTAGAACATTAACATGTTCTCGGCCTGTGTGTGGTGCTGGTGGGAGTGCTGGTGAAAGTGTAGTGGTGGTAGTGGTGGTGGTGATGTGAGTTGCCGCTCCGCGATTGAAGCCGGGACATGAACAAACATGAACAGTGGTGGTGGTGATGCTAGTGATGCTGGTGACGAAAACCGGGACATTGAACAAACATGACATACGCGGAGCAACTGACAAGACAGAGCCGAAACGCCACACGGTCACAGCGACATTACCTCCCTATCTATCTATCTATCTGTCTATCTACCTATCTATCTGCCTGTCTACCTCTCTATCTATCTGTCTACTTGTCTCTCTATCTTTCCAGCTTTCTATCTATCTATCTATCTATCTATCTGTCTGTCTGTCTATCTATCTAGAGCGCGACTAACTCAACAGGGCAGCGTAGGATGCCTTGCGCGTTGCCATTCCAATGCGTTTTACCACTGCCAAGCTGCATTCCATCTTAGAAATGCGCACCGCGCGCAAGCGCCACGCATTTTTTCCAAATTGGATGAAAGCCTTGCGCGTTGCCATTCCAATGTGTTTTACCACTGTCAAGCTACATTGCATCTTAAAAACGCGCACCGCGCGCAGGCGCCACGCATTTTTCCAAGTTAGATAAAAGCCTTGCGCGTTGCCATTCCAATGCGTTTTACCGCTGTCAAGCTACATTGCATCTTAAAAACGCGCACCGCGCGCAGGCCGCGTGCGATTTTTGAAAGTTGGAGCTTCCAAAAGTAGCCCGACCCTCTCAGGTTTTTACGATTTTGACTTCCAAATGTGCACCGCGCGCAGGCCGCGTGCGATTTTTGAAAGTTGGAGCTTCCAAAAGTAGCCCGAGCATGTAGTGTTTTTACGATTTTGACTTCCAAATGTGCACCGCGCGCAGGCCGCGTGCGATTTTTTGCCAGCAATTCCGACCAAAGGCTCCGCACCCGCCGCTTTACCGAAGTAACTTCTGGGCCGTCTGGAGGCTCAAAACATTGAAAAATACAGCATTTCGCGACCTTTCTAACATTTCGCACACCATGCTTCATCTTTCTTCATCGCTTCTTCATCTTTCTTCATCGCTTCTTCATCTCTTCTTCTCTCTCTCTCTCTCTATCTCTCGCTCTGCACTGCTCTGCTTGAGTTGTCGATATTGTCGGAAGTTAGACTTCTAAACTTCCTTCGAACAATCAATCTTAGAATCTCAAGATCTTAAAATCTTAGAACTTAGAATCTTAAACTCTGAAAATATAAAAACTTCCTCAAGTCTTCGAATCTTGAAACCTTAAAAACCTTATGTCATAGAATCTTGAGATCTTAAACTCTTAAAATATGAAATTCCTAAAGTCTTACAATCTTAAAATCTCAGAATCCTCAAAAGCTTTAAAAACTTAATTTCTTTAAACCTCGAACAATTGAAATCTGAAAATCTTAAATTATTAAAATATTACCTTCCTTCAATCCGGGCTATATTTTAACTTCCTTAAACTCTTAATCTTGAATTTTTCAAATCTTGAAACCTTAAGATCTTAAAATTACAACCTTAGAAGATAGAATCTTGCAACCTGAAAATATAAACATCCTCAAGTCTTCGAATCTTGACTTCTTAAAACCCTCATGTCGTTGAATCTTCAGATGTTAAAATCTTAAAATATGAAATTCCGAAATTCTCAAAATCTTAAAATCTCAGAATCTTAAAAGCTTCAAAAACTTAAATTCTTTAAATCTCGAACTATTGCAATCTGAAAATCTTAAATTCATAAACAAGTAAAGTATAATAAAATTCCTTCAATCCGGGCTATTTCTAAATTCCTTGAACTCTTAATCTTCAAATTGTGAAGTCTTGACATCTTAAGATCTTAAAATCTTACATCCCGAAAGTCGCCAAATCTGAAAATCTCACCAAAAATGAAATCTTAAAGCCTTCGAAATCTGATAATGGATGGAAAATGGCTGGGCAATGGCCTGGCTGTTATAACCTTCAAAAACCGTAAATCTTCGAATCTTAGATCCTTAATTCTTAAACCATTGAAACCTTCAATTCCGAAAGTCTTCAAATCTGAGACCCTTGGACTCTCAAAGTTTTTAGAATTTTGAAATCTTAACGTTTACTCATCGGACTTACAGGAAAGGGAAGTGACAGAAACCCTCATGTCTTTGAATCTTCAGATGTTAAAATCTTAAAATATGAAATTCCTAAATTCTCAAAATCTTAAAATCTCAGAATCTTAAAAGCTTCAAAAACTTAAATTCTTTAAATCTCGAACTATTGCAATCTGAAAATCTTAAATTCATAAACAAGTAAAATATAATAAAATTCCTTCAATCCGGGCTATATTCTAAATTCCTTAAACTCTTAATCTTGAAATTTTGAAGTCTTGACATCTTAAGATCTTAAAATCTTAAATTCCGAAAGTCGCCAAATCTGAAAATCTCACCAAAAATCTAATCTTAAAGCCTTCGAAATCTGATAATGGATGGAAAATGGCTGGGCAATGGCCTGGCTGTTATAACCTTCAAACACCTCAAGTCTTTGAATCTTACAACCTTAATTCTTAAACCATTGAAGCCTTAAATTCCAAAAGTCTTCAAATCTGAGACCCTTAGAATCTCAAAGTGTTTAGAATTTTTAAATCTTAACATCTACTCATCGGACTTACCGGAAAGGGAAGTGACAGAACGGGCAGGGCAAGGTGCCCGGTGGCCGGCTGTGTCGCGTCAGCGTGTAAATCCGGCCACCGGACGTGATCGGGCCGCAGGCCTAAGCCCGCAGGGCTTACCTTCAGGTATAAGGCCGCGCGCCCCATGCCGCCGACCATGCGCAGAACATGCGCAGAACATGAGCAGAACTTTTGCGCTGGGCCCGCCCTTATAAGGGGCGAAGGATTCGCGGATTGGTTTGAGCGATTTTTGTAGCATCTCCCCGCAGCGCCCAAAAACGAGTCCAAAACGAGTATTTTTAGGGGGTGCCGAATACTGGACAACACCCCCAGCAATGCCAGCATCATCCCGGATGATGCGGATGATGTTATGCATGCTGGCGATGAGAAACAAGGCTGAAAATTGCAGAGAGTGAAGGGGAAATGCAAGGAAACTGGAATGTCTCAGAATCTTGAGATCTTAAACTCTTAAAATATGACATTCCTAAAGTCTTACAATCTTAAAATCTCAGAATCTTAAAAAGCTTTAAAAACTGAAAATTCTTCAAACCTCGAACAATTGAAATCTGAAAATCTGAAAAAAATATTACATTCCTTTAATCCGGGCTATATTTCATAATCTTGAAATATTGAAATCTTGAAACCTTCAGATCTTGCAAATACAACCTTAGAAGTTAGAATCTTACAATCTGAAAATATAAACATCCTAAAGTCTTCGAATCTGGACTTCTTAAAACCCTAATGTCTTTGAATCTTCAGATGTTAAAATCTTAAAATATGAAATTTCTACATTCTCAAAATCTTAAAATCTCAGAATCTTACAAGCTTTAAAAACTTAAATTCTTTCAATCTCGAACTATTGCAATCTGAAAATCTTAAATTCATAAACAAGTAAAAAATAAGAAATTCCTTCAATCCGGGCTATATTTTACATTCCTTAAACTCTTAATATTGAAATTTTGAAGTCTTGACATCTTAAGATCTTAAAATCTTAAATTCCGAAAGTCGCCAAATCTGACAATCTCCAAAAATTAAAATCTTAAAGCCTTCGAAATCTGATAATGGATGGAAACTGGCTGGGCAATGGCCTGGCTGTTATAACCTTCAAAAACCTTAAATGTTTGAATCTTAAAACCTTAATCCTTAAACCATTGAAACCTTAAATTCCGAAAGTCTTCAAATCTGAGACCCTTAGAATCTCAAAGTGTTTAGAATCTTTAAATCTTAACACTTACTAATCGGAATTACAGGAAAGGGAAGTGACAGAACGGGCAGGGCAAGGTGCCCGGTGGCCGGCTGTGTCGCGTCAGCGTGTAAATCCGGCCACCGGGGGCCCTGACCCCGTGGTCCGTGACATCGCCGAAGGCCTAGGCCCGCAGGGCCTACCTTCAGGTATAAGGCTGTCCGCCCCATGCCGCCCACCGCCGACCATGTGCCAAACTTTTGCGCTGCGCCAAGCTGGGCCCACCCTTATAAGGGGCGAAGGATTTGCGGATTTGTTCAGGCGATTTTTGGCGGCTTTTTGAGCATCTCCCCGCGGAGTCAAAAAACGAGTGTTTTTTGGGGGGTGCCCATAGTGGACAACATCCCCGGCATCACCTGCATCATCCGCATCCTTGGCGGACATTGATGCGGATGATGCCGGTGATGCGGGGGATGCTGGGGATGTTGTCCCCGAAGTCGGGCCAACTTTGCCGAAAACGTGCAACCTGAAAATCTTAAAATCTTAAAGTGGATGGAAAATGGATGGAAAATGGCCTGGATTGAAATCTCAAAATCCTAAGTCTTAGATTCTTAAAATCTTAAATTAAAATCTAACAATCAATCTTAGAATCTCGAGATCTTAAAATCTTCGAACTTAGAATCTTAAAATCTGAAAATATAAAAACATCCTAAAGTCTCGGGGGATGCTGGGGATGTTGTCCCCTAAGTCGGGCCAACTTTGCCGAAAACGTGCAACCTGAAAATCTGAAAATCTTAAAGTGGATGGAAAATGGATGGAAAATGGCCTGGATTGAAATCTCAAAATCCTAAAGCTTAAAATCTGAAAATATAAAACATCCTAAAGTCTCGGGGGATGCTGGGGATGTTGTCCCCTAAGTCGGGCCAACTTTGCCGAAAACGTGCAACCTGAAAATCTTAAAATCTTAAAGTGGATGGAAAATGGATGGAAAATGGCCTGGATTGAAATCTCAAAATCCTAAAGTCTTAGATAAAATCTTAAAATCTAACAATCAATCTTAGAATCTCGAGATCTTAAAATCTTCGAACTTAGAATCTTAAAATCTGAAAATATAAAAACATCCTAAAGTCTTCGAATCTTGAAATCTTAAAACCCTTATGTCCTAGAATCTTGAGATCTTAAACTCTTAAAATATGAAATTCCTAAAGTCTTACAATCTTAAAATCTCGGAATCTTAAAAAGCTTTAAAACTTAAATTATTTAAACCTCGAACAATTGAAATCTGAAAATCTTAAATTATTAAAATATTACCTTCCTTCAATCCGGGCTATATTTTAAATTCGTTAAACTCTTAATCTTGAATTTTTGAAATCTTGAAACCTTAAGATCTTAAGATTACAACCTTAGAAGTTAGAATCTTACAGCCTGAAAAAAAAATCCTAAAGTCGTCGAATCTTGACTTCTTAAAACCCTCATGTCTTTGAATCTTCAGATGTTCAAATCTTAAAATATGAAATTCCTAAATTCTCAAAATCTTAAAATCTCAGAATCTTAAAAGCTTCAAAAACTTAAATTCTTTAAATCTCGAACTATTGCAATCTGAAAATCTTAAATTCATAAACAAGTAAAGTATAATAAAATTCCTTCAATCCGGGCTATATTCTAAATTCCTTAAACTCTTAATCTTGAAATTTTGAAGTCTTGACATCTTAAGATCTTAAAATCTTAAATTCCGAAAGTCGCCAAATCTGAAAATCTCACAAAAAATCAAATCTTGAAGCCTTCGAAATCTGATAATGGATGGAAAATGGCTGGGCAATGGCCTGGCTGTTATAACCTTCAAAAACCGTAAATCTTTGAATCTTAAAACCTTAATTCTTAAACCATTGAAACCTTAAATTCCGAAAGTCTTCAAATCTGAGACCCTTAGAATCTCAAAGTTTTTAGAATTTTGAAATCTTAACATCTACTCATCGGACTTACAGGAAAGGGAAGTGACAGAAACCCTCATGTCTTTGAATCTTCAGATGTTAAAATCTTAAAATATGAAATTCCTAAATTCTCAAACTCTTAAAATCTCAGAATCTTAAAAGCTTCAAAAACTTAAATTCTTTAAATCTCGAACTATTGCAATCTGAAAATATTGAATTCATAAACAAGTAAAATATAATAAAATTCCTTCAATCCGGGCTATATTCCAAATTCCTTAAACTCTTAATCTTGAAATTTTGAAGTCTTGACATCTTAAGATCTTAAAATCTTAAATTCCGAAAGTCGCCAAATCTGAAAATCTCACCAAAAATAGAATCTTAAAGCCTTCGAAATCTGATAATGGATGGAAACTGGCTGGGCAATGGCCTGGCTGTTATAACCTTCAAAAACCTTAAATCTTTGAATCTTAAAGCCTTAATTCTTAAACCATTGAAACCTTAAATTCCAAAAGTCTTCAAATCTGAGACCCTTAGAATCTCAAGGTTTTTAGACTTTTTAAATCTTAACATCTACTCATCGGACTTACCGGAAAGGGAAGTGACAGAACGGGCAGGGCAAGGTGCCCGGTGGCCGGCTGTGTCGCGTCAGCGTGTAAATAAATCCAGTTCCGAACCACAACTTTTCGGTGCACATGGCGTGGCACGAAGTTTCCCTGGATTTTCACTGGAATGACCTTTATTTCACTCGAACTTTATTTGAGTGGCGCTGTGCTTTCACCATGGTGTTCATTACCCCCCAAAGGAAACTGGATGGTTTCCACCCCGCAAAACCACTACACCTTTTCAGAGAACAGTGATGGTTTACTGGAATGGCACTGGATGTTCAATTGGAGTCGCGCGCGGCACAAGCGCACTGTGGCACAAGGACCACTGTTGAATTGGTATGACCATATCGTGAGCTGTTGCAAGCTGACCTGTGGGAGAACGCAGGAATTCCGTCAGACTCATTGCTTCTTTCGTTGGATTGACGTTGGTGTTGCTTACTATTCGAGGGCATTGCGGGAACAGTGGACTTGAAGCGGCCTTGTTTAAAGCAGGGTAGATGTCCTTGTACGAATGTCATAATTACTCCGGATGGCCGTGTATCAAATGGGTAGCCCCTATTTTCTGGGAGGGTGTTCACGTCGAGCTCGGACTCATCAGCCCTCGTGTTCTTAAGTTCTTTGTTCATTGATTTCCCATTCCGAAGGCCAAATCAAAGCCAGCAATGTGTTTGGCTCAAACAGATCGCTTCTTATTCTCACTTGTTGTTAGGGGAACGAGATGAGTCAGCAAATTCCTTGGACGAAACAAATTGCACTTTCCACGTTTCAGGTTCCTTTGCGCACGGTGTGCGGTCCGCACAGCGTAAGGCAATTTAAATTGGCTGCCAATGACCGCTACCGGATCAGTAGTACCAATGTTCAAGTAAAACAAAAGAAAACTTCCACGGCCTTCCACGGCAATACAATATCGTGTTCCGCGGAAGCGTTCTGCGGAAGCTTCCGTGCCCTGAATTTGTCTTTTTCCGCGGATTCCCATGTCGTCCCAATGGCTCAGCTTCTTCATGGGTCCTTGATCGCTTCTCAGCTCCTTGTCCCTTGGCAGATCTTTTGGCAACATAATATGTTTTTCGAATCGCCTCGGCGCATCGCCTCGGCGAAAATCAAAATCCCCCATCGAATCCGGCCTTCAGCCGGTATACTCGGCCGTTTTGCGTGAGCACCAGCAGGGTCTCATCATCCTAGCCGCGACAAGAAGTGGGTGTGCCTATGATTTGAGGGTACCTGGACCCTCAAACTACCCGTAAAGAAGGGTTATTGCCCCACATTTTTGAGGGTCCAGCTACCCTTTTCACGTTGGTTTAAGGGGAAGCCACCAGCAAAAGCACAATTTGTGACGGGGCTGCCCTATTTGGATACATGGTTTGATCAAGTCTGGCTCAGCAGATACCCCCACATCAAAAACAACGTGCGGAGTCTGTCTCATACTTGGTGAACTCAAAACTGTCAGATGTCATGTCCAAAAGAGATCCCTATGCGTGTGTGCCAACTAGAGACGCCAAAAGTGGTAGGATTGAAATGACACATCCTTCACTTCAGCCCACACAGGCCTATCTCTTGATAGGGGCACTTTTGGGATGGTTTTAAAGAGAAGCAACACCAACCACCTACACCCACATGGTTGCCTTTGGATAGCCTTTGGTTTCCGTTCTTTTGTTCTTACTTCGCCAACTTATTGGGGAACACCTGAACGCCTCGACTTTCCTCACACTTACCGCTTGAACATTTCAGTGGCGACGCGGCGGCTTTCGCAGTGGGACATAAAAATGAACAAACACCTTACGTATTTAATCATATTGGGGAGACCCTTTAGTGGGAATCCTTTCCCCCCGATTCATGTTTGGGGGACTGTTCGTCATGGGTCAGCATTATGTATTCGTTTCTGCCTCGTGGTTCACAAATTTGAAGGAGAACAACTATCACAAGTGGATTGGCCGAAACAAGCCCAAACTTGTTGTTTACCACTGACACTTGCACGGGTGTCTCGCTCATCCGAAAAACTAATCGAATACCTTGGGCTTGTGTTTGACTCGTGGAAATACGACTGCTATGGGAACTGTTACAACATCGGCCAGCCTCTCGGCAGATCGTAACCATTCTTCCCCTGCTTCGCTCCCGGACAAGTGTTGTATCTGAAGCCCTCAAGGTTTGGATTTGCCCGTCTTTGTTGGTGACTATATTGTTTTCTATCATTTCCGCACCTCTCAACTTGGCTTGCATCGTCACTCTTCTTGCCTCATCGTCTCTTGAAGATGTTCGTTCTCATGGCTCAACCTGGTCCGGAAGTCGGTACCAGCGTTGATCATGGATTGATACTCATTGATGGCTTCGATCGCTTTCCGTAACGAAGCTGAGATCTCACTGTTCTCCGTTCGCAATTGCTGTGTCTCGCTGCTGAAATCGTAGGCCAATGCTTCGAGCTCATTCAGCCTACTTGCTTTAATGCTTAGCTGGTCCATCGCCAAGTTGTATTCATCTCTCATTCTCCCATGAAAATGCGCAACTTGGGATTCCAGAGGGTATGATTCATTCTTTCGAGCCCCAGGATCCTTTGCAGGCTTCCCGTCTCATCGGATTATAAGCTCTTTACAGATGATCGTAATGATGCACATTGCTCCTTCAGTGCATTGTTCTCATCATGCTGTTCAGCAGCTTCGCTCATCTGTACTTCCGCTTCCGTTGGGCTTTCCCGTAACTCATCATCGAGTTGTTGATCCGCGCTTCTGGGGTCACTTGGGGAGCCCCTTGGGGAGGATGACTTCTCTCCCTTACGAGATTTATGGATTCGTGTCCGCCCGCCATCCTTCTGACGGTACTCTTGACAGGATCAACGCCGGCATCACTCTGCTGGCTTGCTGCCGCACGCCCAGCACTTACCACGATAGTGTCTCTGCCCCCATGACCGGCTGATTCCGGCGTTCCTTGAGATGAAACTCCGGCAGCAGGCGCCGCGTTTCTGGATAGTATTGAATCACAATGACAATTGTGAGACAAAACATGTGTTGTCTTGAGCCAAATGGCATTGAGTGTGTATAACTACACAACTACATGAGTGGCCCACAAACCATTCACAGAAAAAGCGGGTCCCCTCCTTAAAACACACGCACTCTGTGTCCCGAGTCCCAGCACACCTTGGTGCCGTTGATCTCAAAGAACTTCACTCCGGTACAGAAGCCCGAGTCGTACTTGATGTCGTCCGCCCACTGCGTGCCTCAAAAAACCGAAATCGACTCGCTGCGACTCGGGGGAACTGCTGCCTACTTATATTATATCTCTTCCTCCTCTCCCGAACAGTTGGAGAATAGAGCCATCACACCGTAGCGCAGGCATCAAGGAACCGGAATGAACACGAGCCTGAGATCTTGAAAGGGAATCTTCAGGCAAGTTCGTGTCTGTGGATAGCCAATCGGGCCCCTCATAACAGGGTTCGCCCAACTTAGAGGATCTCATAAGTGGGTCACAACCCAGGTCACAACTTACTAACTTGGCGATTTGAACATTCAAGGACGGATCGTGAGGCATAACAAATTGTCATCTCCTGCCATGTGATCTTGTTGAGCAACCCCTCCTGTCTCATGTCAGCTTTCCTATTGGTGGTTTGAAGGTTTGGGGCTGGACACTGTTCGGCTCGAAGCCGCGCCTAGGCTTCTGGAGTGGTCCGTTTTGGCCTCGCCTGCAACGATATCCGGCTGGTCATTCACTTATTCTAGGCGTTTCCGCATCTTCTGATCAAATATGATGGTCGGAATCTGCTCTCGAGGTGTATGTCGCGCACTTTTGAAACTGCTTGGTGAAACGTGCAGAAAATTGCAGAAAGGCTGAACAATCAGAAACAAAACGAGCTGTCCAGTGCTCGGGGCAAGTTTGCTCGCCGAACAATTGCTCCCGTACACAATTATCAAATTGTTGGTCTGAAAGATCTTTCAAGCAAGTCACTGCCTAGCCTCCAAGAAGCAAGGGGCAATGCAGTCACATACCTGATCGCAGCACGAAGCATGACGGTCTCGTTTGGCAGTTCTTGTATACTTTAGAAACATGTGTATGCAACTGCATATACATATATATATATGTGACGTACGAATCAGCTAAAAAAGGCGGAGGATCAGATTTGACCTGCCTGTGCAATCCTGTGCATGGACAAGCGAGCTGCTTGACAATTGAAACATTGAATTCGTGCGGTTGCTCCCCCAAATCTTCCGAGCAATTGTATACAGCCAGATACCATGATAGATTTCCGAGTGTGCTTGTAGCTAACCGCTTGCGATATTCACGCAATCAACTCATGCACCGCACGCACTTCTTGCTGAGCGACTTCTAAACTCACACTGAGGCAGATCAACATGGCGTCAGCCTCAGCCTGCAGGTCTAAGTAAGGGCCAGAAAAAAGTGCTCGGTGCTATCTTCCATTTGCCGAAAAGCGCCTTTCAGTCATACTGTCCAACATGAAGGACGCTCACCTGACAATTCATCTCCAAGTCAGAGACCAACGTTTACGAGCAGCTTCTTTTGGAGGTAAAACTTGAAACGACCATCAAAATCAGCAAATGGAAGCTACAATGCTCAAATGAGGCCCAATCTGAGCACCATGACTGTAAAGGTTCCTACCTTCCTAGAAAGGTTCTTAGAAGGGTTTTGAGCGGGCAGATGCTGGCAGGGTGGTGACCCTCGGAAGGGCCCTAGTTCCGCCGTGCCCGCTTCATGATGATGCTCCAATTTTGACCCGAACTGCACCTGTGATGGACAAATGTGAGGAAACATGGATCCCTATAGCTCGAACCTCTCAGTACGAATAAACAAGTGGACATCATCACACGGAGAAGCTCTGATCATACATTGCTGGGTCCTGCGCGGCAATCATTGCCTGCAGGCTCAACATGGATTCACGGATCTCGCTCCGTTCCTTGCACTCACACATATCCACAAGCTGCCTAAACTTCAAATATGCCCAGCAACGGTTCAAGCCTTGAACGTTGCGCATCGCAGGCCTTGTTGCTCCCCCAAATCTTCCGAGTAATTGTAGCCAGATACCAGGATAGATTTCCGAGTGTGCTAGTAACTAACCGCTTGCGATATTCAGGCAATCAACTCATGCACCGCACGCACTTCTTGCTGAGCGACTTCTAAACTCACACTGAGGCAGATCAACATGGCGTCAGCCTCAGCCTGCAGGTCTAAGTACGGGCCAGAAAAAAGTGCTCGGTGCTATCTTCCATTTGCCGAAAAGCGCCGTTCAGTCATACTGTCCAACATGAAGGACGCTCACCTGACAATTCATCTCCAAGTCAGAGACCAACGTTTACGAGCAGCTTCTTTTGGAGGTAAAACTTGAAACGACCATCAAAATCAGCAAATGGAAGCTACAATGCTCACATGAGGCCCATTCTGAGCACCATGACTGTAAAGGTTCCTACCTTCCTAGAAAGGTTCTTAGAAGGGCTTTGAGCGGGCAGATGCTGGCAGGGTGGTGACCCTCGGAAGGGCCCTAGTTCCGCCGTGCCCGCTTCATGATGAATGCTCCAATTTTGACCCGAACTGCACCTGTGATGGACAAATGTGAGGAAACATGGATCCCTATAGCTCGAACCTCTCAGTACGAATAAACAAGTGGACATCATCACACGGAGAAGCTCTGATCATACATTGCTGGGTCCTGCGCGGCAATCATTGCCTGCAGGCTCAACATGGATTCACGGATCTCGCTCCGTTCCTTGCACTCACACATATCCACAAGCTGCCTAAACTTCAAATATGCCAAGCAACGGTTCAAGCCTTGAACGTTGCGCATCGCAGGCCTTGCTTCGCTGGGGAGAGAAATCAAATGCTGCTCGAGCAGCGCAATCACCTCCTGTGCAGGAAGCTTCTTGGCGAGCAAGTGAGGCAGTACCAAAGCTAGGACATCTGCTTCCCCCAAGCGGCTCATTTCCTCCCGCTGCTTCCTGCTCAAGTGTCTGTCACTATGGCAGCAGTGGCAAAAGTTGCAGTTAGATCCTGCGGGACAGGAGCCGCGGTTTATGAAGAGGCAAGGCTTGTGGCAGAGCTGTGGGTGACCGAGACTGCCGATCGAAACCTTCGCTGGCGCGTGATGGCGGACATCGGTCATTTGAGAGCACTGGGCCTTCACCGAAGCTTCCGAAGCTTCCGAGGCTTCTGGGCTTGACATGTTTCAGCCAGAATGGCTCTGATGGCAAACGTGCACAAGTGGGAATGTGTCAACGCAAATGAATACATGATGCTTGGTGTCTTCCCGCTATAGCAAGACACATGGGTCTGAAAACTGTCTGAAAGGCTTTGATGGCACCTCCGCTCCTTCTGACCCGGACAAAAAATGTGGACATCCAAAAGAAAGGGGTCGTGGAAATCCGATCCCATGTTTGATGCGGGCGGGTTAGAATCTGAGATGCCAGGCAACTCTTTTTGGAATCGACCACCTTTACTGGGGAAGCCAGCAAACCAAAGGGCAAGATTAGAGGCTGGAATCCACTGGGACCGGAACCATGTACAGGATTAAGAAGGCGGCCGCAACTATTTCCGGCTGGGATTGTCCCCTAACCTTCATCTGCCCGAATCGGTTTTGATTGTGGACACACCCCATACCGCTTCAAGCGCGCCTTTCGCCCAGCGCCGGCGTTTCTCCACTCAGGCAGTGGCATGCGGAGAGCGTGCAGTAGTCCAGCCTCAGAGCTGCACAAAACCGCTGTCGGCATCGCCTGAAAAAAAACAACGACCGACCAATCCCATGGATCTTGTGACGGACTTCTTGGATTTCCATGGAAAAAGCCACCAGGAAACCCAGCAGAAAATTGAAAAATAAAACCACTTGTTGTTGCCCTTTCAGCTGCACTTGTTGGGCTTTTGAAACCTTTCAGCTGGAAACCCGACTTTTGGGGGGTTCCTTCTTTGCGGCTAAGCTGATTTTCTGGTTTCGGGCGTCGTGTATATCCAACAACCGGTGCCTGGCGTAGAGTTTGTCCGGCATGAGCGCATACTGGTTTTGATTGTACCCCGTTGTCTACCCAGAGGCTCCAATTAATCGATTGATTTAGTTGGCCTTCAAACAACCTGGTTTTGAGACCAGGTCCCAACCAATTCGCGGGGTGTCTAATGATTCGGGGTCGGGTCTTCCATTGAAAGCCTCAAGACCTCTGGGTAGGATTGAAATACGTATGTTCAAAGGGGGTACAATCAACAAGGGATACCATCATACTGTGGATGGACGAAATCCATTTTGCACCACTTTGAAACCATGGGAAACCCATTGTTTGTTGGTATTTACAGGGGAATCATCATTCCAGGGTTTCCTGGGCGGTGCTGGATTTTGTCCATCCACAGTATGATTGTAGGTACCCCTTTCGATTGTACCCCCCCTGTACGTTCTGTGCCCATCATTCAAGGGCAACGATGTCAGATGGTCCCACTTGTTGACCCAGTTGTCGGAGAGCCCCTGGAACAAAACGGACCTTTGCTGCTTGATGCAAAACATGCAAAGGCCCTCCCCCCTTGTATGGCGGACAACGTTGCAACCTCCTTATTTCAGGAAATTGGCTTCTTAGGGTTCCTGGCTGCAAAATAGACCCGAAGTGTCCATGCCCCCCCTGCCTTGGCCAAAACAACGCTATTCCAGACTCCGATCTGTTGAGCAGGTCTTAGACTCATATAACAAGAAATAAGAATAACAATAAACATCTGTAAAGAAATACCGAAACTTTGGGTCCCATCTGGTCCCTGTATGCGTCCAATTCGGCGCGGCGACCTCTGTTCCAAGAAACACCACGAAATTGGTCAAACCACAAACGATTTTGCGGGCGGGAAACAGCCTAGAGGGTCAAACTGTGGATACCAACAGGCAATGCTTTGCATTGTTCCCGTCCACAGAATCAAGATCCGCCAGGGCCAATAATCCTCGCATCTGTGCACTGACAGCCTCTTTTTCTGGAAGACAATACTGGTCTCGAGGAATCTCCTAAGGCCCTTTTTGGGGCCGGCTCCCTCTTTTGGCAAAAGGGACACCTTCCCTGATTCGCATGGTGTTCATAAGTATACACTTAGTGTGGCGCTATATTCAGCATGGTGCTTGTAACTTCTTAGCCGATGTCTTTGCAAAGGAGTCGGTTGAATCATGGTGGATCTGTCGGGCTGTCTTTGCCCATGCCCAACAAGCGCTATGTCAGGCTTCTGGAACATACACGGCGCAGGGGGAAAAAGGGACAACCCTTCTTTCTCGTGGGGTCGACTTTCACAATTGCTTTAAGTAGAGGACAAAACAAAATTAATCATTCCCCCAAACCTGTCTCGTCGATTTGTCCTTCAGGAATATTGAACATGCCCTCAGATGAGTGGCCATTGGGACAACAGAGCATCCTTTTTGGGTTGCTTGAGTTTAAAGGAATCGGAACCCCTCTCCCAAAAAGAGTCGAAAAAGTCGAGCGAAATCCACTGGGCAACGGCGACACCACACCAGCTTGGTTGAATGACTCCTAATGATTCCACTTGCTGCAACAGGTAAAGGGAACCCTGCAAAACCCCTGTAAACACCTCTAAAGCGGATGGTGGAAATACATCCCCCCAAAAAATATATTATGTTCACTAAAGAGTCTCTAAACAATTATGATGCTCATATTGCTTGCATGAACATGTTATTTCTTCAAGACAAACAAACACAAACCGGTTTTCAGATACTTTCACTTAACGCTGGTTTGACCCATGTGCGGCTGTCTGGTTGTACTAATATGGTCATGAAGGGGTGCATATATATATATATATATCTACATATAGGCCTTACCATCCTTTCAAAACGAGGGAGTCAACCCCACACAGTTAATGTGTTTGTTTTGCTTTACAAAGCGACCCAGCAAGGGTACCCTGAAAAATAATATACGGGTCTGTTGACGGGTCTCCTTTGGTTTTCCTTTAAACCCGAGGGTACGAACTCCCAACAAAAACACCCAATTATAGCAATCTGTCAAGTTTGGGCGGGGATCTCCAAGGGTTGGTTGCTGGGTGTCCTGATCCACAAGTCAAGCCAAGGCGAAAACAGGTACCCTCAGAAAACACATACCCTAGTAATTGTGTGTCTTTTTGAAGGCACGCTCTTTTGAGCTGTTTCCTTTTGGAAAACCAAGAGGAAAATCCACCCATCCTATCAAATCCTAAAAAAGGACACGTCCCATATGAATTGACAACCCTCCTCTCCCTCTCCCCCCTGCCCCCCCTACCCACCGCCTCTCCCCCAACCACACCCCTCACGCTTCCGGCCCCGCGCCCCGCGCGTCCCGCGCCCCGGGCCCAGCCGGGCGCCCCGGGCGCGTCGGACTTCCCGGGCGAGCCGCAGAACTCCCGGGCCTCGAGTCGAGGGGGAAATTTACGGGAAGTTTCGAGAAAAACAACGGGCGAGAGTGTCCAAAACGGTGTCCTTTAAGTCCCTTGGGTTTGAAATGGCTTCCCCGCGAAAAATCCCATTTTGTTTGATGCATTCATAGTGGTGTCTTTCTATCGGCGTCCAAAAAACAGGGGACATTCACTGGGAGCTTACAAAGAACCCAAACAAAAATAAGTGCAACAAACCGCGTGATGTTTACCGGAAGCTTACCAAAAACTGGGATAGAGCGTCCAAGAACCCAACAAAGTGTCCCAAAAAGTGTCCCAACAACTGGGAGATGTTTACCTTTGCATCCGGGATTCTGGAAAAACCACGTGCAAGTGGTCTCATGGAAACTTTTTGGTAAAAACTCAAAGGATCATGGAATGACCCCGAATTAATCCGAATCGAGCAGCATGGAGTGGCCCAAAAGGGACACCAAAAGGAGTCCGTCCCATTATATACCTAATTTGACACGTACCTGGATCCGGAATTAATCTGTTCAGGTGTCCAACTCCTTTTAGCAGAGATTCAGACCACTTTTCGAGGGAACACTCTAGCTCTGTATTTCCCTTCGACGGAACCTGACGTTTCGGGTCCTGGAAGACCACTTTCCTTTCAAAGGGAGCCTCTAGTGGGCGCGGGCAGATCTGTTCTTTCTTTTGTCAGCTTAGTCAAGGGCAAAGTTGTCAAGGTATGCAGGTGGGAAATACCAGGGGCCCCCATACTGTGCAGCTTATGGTGTTCTAGAAGCAGCCATACGTGTGTGTTCGATTCGCCAAGATAGAAACTTGTTGGCAAGCTAGCTTAAAAGTCGCCCTAAGTGGGGCTAGCATCGTGTTTTAGAGATGGACATTTCATGGGCACATGGACATCATCCAGAGACCGCACCACCTAAGAAACTGTGGTTGAAACCATTGCAGGGGAATCATCATTCCAGGCTTTCTTAGGGTGGTCCAGGCTTTCCAGGGTCTCATACCGTGGATGGTTGCGAAATCCAGAATTCGCACCTCAGAAACCATGGTTGCAACTTGTTTGTTGGTATCTACACTGAAATCATCGTTCCAGGGTGTCCTTTCGTCCATCGAAAGTAGGGGCCCCACAGTAGGGGACATAGAAGTCGGTGCCCCCGAGATGGTTGACTCACTTCCGATCGAGACTGGCCAAAAAATCAACGGTTTTGTTTCTTTTGTTTAAACGTTGTTGTTTTTGTATGCAGCCACTAAAATGGTCAAACCCATTCTTAAGTGACTGAAGTCCAGGAACTCGGAAAGTGCGTTGGTTCATAGCGGACATACAAGTGGGTAACCCCTAAATGGTATCAGCAATCTGCTAGTCCAACAGAGTGGTGTTAGGATGTCGGTTCCCTTTGGTATTGAAACCCGGAAGGAAAACATAAATGGCTTTTGGATAATTGTCCTGGCGAGTGAAAGGACCAACATGACACCCGTCATTTCGGGGAACCAAAGTGGGAGACCCACGGGACACAAGCCATGGGGTACAAAGCTTGCGAACTCCCATGGATTGTCTTGCTGTCCGAGCTGATCCCCTAAAAGGAAGCTCCAATCAACCAGCTAAAAACCTACAAGCCTAATGAAATGGACGGCTGGGAACCGCCAAGTTGAGGGAACCTAGCGGAAACCACTCCATTGTGAGGGTGCTTCCATTTGGAGATAAAAACCTACTTGGCCGGGTGTCTAGGCGCCCTTTTGAAGCAATAGATGGCAATGGCAAATGAGCACCAAACTGAAACTAAGATCTGAAACGGCAAGTCTTGGACCTATGAAAGGAATCCGTATTGAAATGTATTGGCAATGAGCACGTATGGGCGTGCTTTTGTTTTTGTGCAGGCAGCGTGTGTTTTTGCTCGGGGGTGCTTGGTGCCAAAGATGGGTTGGGGCTTGGTATGTCTTTTGGCCCAACATTGCCTTCAAAGTACTTGGGTGTTCCATTCGCCAAGTTAGTAACTTGTTGGCAACCTGGGATACAACCCACTTTTACAAGTTCACCGAAGTTGAGTTAACCTTATTATTGAGGGGTGAAACACCCCAATTGGCTAACTTTCTAACTTCGCTGAACCTCCAATGTGGCTGGCTGTTAGCCTTGTGGCTGACTTCCCGTTGACCAAAACAGTTCCAAGACTCCAGCCTGCCTAAAATGGTCTCCCCATGCTTTTGTTCAACCTCGGATGAATTGTTGTCTCAGATGGGGAGAAAAAACAATCGGCATCTGAGTTAAAAGGAATCGGAACCCTTCCCCCAAACAAGTCAGAAAAAAACGGGCGCCACTGGGCAACCGTGTTTTTTCCCCAACAAACATCAACCTTCAAAATAAAATTGCATGGCTGTGGAGAATAAATTTTGCGATGTCAAAGCAGTTGATTCCCAGGGGTGGGGGGGAATCACAGGAACTGGGATTCCCTGCACCCCGGCAGTTTCCACAACCAAGCCCCAAGACAACGACTCCCCAGCGCTTTCGGGGAGGGTCCAACACACGGCAAAAGCCAATAAGCAGGCGAAAGGCAGGAGGGAAGGAGCAAGGCGCCCATGGAATTCCTTCCCTGGCCACCTCTTCCCTGCTTAGGCTCCCGCCGTCGCCACGTGAGAGATGGCCACCACCTCCGAGTGCAAAGCGGAAGACAAGGGTAGAACCAGGGCTCGAGCATTTGAAAGGGGCACCTACTTGGATGTTCAACCAACGTCAACAACGTCAGGTGAGTAGGTTGTAACCAAGGAACTAAGTGGGCCCCGCCCCCGAGACCCCCAGTGGCTCTGGAGAAAAAGGCCGCTCTTTGTTTGGCCGTTGACTTTAGAACCCTTCAAGAAAAAGAGGAAAACAACTGGCACACTTGGGCGGTCTAGGCTGCTACAGTATCTCCTCCACGTTTCTCCGAAAGAAAAAAAACCTGGTTGGTGATTTCTCTTTTTGGGTAGTTCTTCTTGCTGGTGCTCAGGGTTTTTGTGGGAATGACTCCTACAAAACCTCACTTGTGGCTTCCTTGCGGGAATCCCGGGGCTTATTCCAACTCATTCCCTACTTGTCGCACCACTCGCAGGTCTACACGGCACCGCTGCTCGGGCCCCGGCGCGGTCACACCAGGCTGCGCCCAGGCTGGTGACCACGAAGAGCAAGACCGTCAGCGTGGTCACGAACCTCGGGGGGTGCAAAATGACTTCAAAGCAATGCCAGCAGGCAAAAAACACCGCGAGGTATTGCCAGTATCCTGTTTCTTTGATAGTCCATTAGGAACAGTGTATGATAATAATACAGTAGATTTGAGACAACAACGCTTTCAAATAATGATAGATGGGGAAAATCAAACAGAACATTTTGATATGGCAAAGGACGATCAAATGGATGATTTAAGAGAAGGAGCAATGCAAACACTAAGTGCCTCAATGGATGATGCAGAGGAACAACACGAACGACAAATCAGTCAAGTTTCAAAAAGAGTTAGTAGCAAACAAATAGCAGATCTACACCAACGAGCACAACGAGCAAGACAATTAGAAGGACAAGAGGGGAGAAGACCAAGTATCCAGTCACTGGTAACTGCAAAATCAAGCGATACTGAAGACTTACCACCATTGGAACCGCTTATGACAGAAGATGAAGCTGCTAAGCGACTACAGGCGGCATTCAAGGGGCGTATTGTAAGAGAAGAAACTTTGCAACCGAAAAGAACCAAGAAGAGAGAGCAAAAAATGGATAACGCTGACAGTTCATCCACAATCCCAGCAGACCCATCAAGAATAATCAAGGAAACCATTGATTATTCAACTGATATGAAACACTGGAAACAAACAACGAACGTTCAGGAAGAAGATTTATTATTTCAATTACATTTAAGAGGAATGTTTACTGAAGAACAAGAACAGGACTATAACAAAAAAGAGAAGAAAGGAAAAGGTAGAGGTGAAACAGGTAGAGCTTATTTACTTAGACTGGTGGAGGAACTAATAGACAGTGGAAAATGGACAACAAGAGTAAATGATGAACTACTAAGAAAACGAATGGAAGATTGGAGTGTTATTAAGAGAGGAAAAGGTAAAGCATCAGAGGTTTAAATAAATCATGTATATAGTTTGTCAATAATTATATGAAATGATTAACAACCACAAACACGAGTTAAGGAAGCGCCCTACTTTTGATGAAATACTAAGCGAAGCAATGGCAAGCAAAATAAAAACAACAGTTATACTGAAGAAATACAAAAAGTATATGTTATTAAATAAGTTTGATTTTGATGAAATGGATTTAATGAATTATAAAAACAAAGAAAGATATATGAACGCAAAAGTTATGACTGCAGACAAGGCAACACAAACGCTTAACAAAGAAAACAAGGCAACACAAACAGACCTACCAAATGATAAAGCGACACAAACTTATAATTTTGATGATATCATAAAACTATTAGGCGAATCTTCAAAGAGTTTCAAAAGCAAAATGATAACCAAGGCAGAAGGAGAAGCATTAGCATTTACATATGCTCCCGATCTATATGATGATGACGATGATGATGATGATGATAAAAAGGATGATGACATTGATAAATATAGAAAGAAATTAATTTATGTTGATGAGGAGTATAGAATTTATGATGAGGTCGGGTTTTAGTATAGGACAAATAGTAGCACATTTAACATATCACACTACATTAACTACAACTCAAGGTTCAGAGTTATCAGTTAATTTATCAATGAATTCATTAGTAACATCATACGATATAGCAACTGCCATAATGAATATGTTCAATACAAATGTTAGTGAGGAAGTTGAGCTAAGTACGACATTGCAAAGCAATGGCGAAGTTAATTTATCAAACTCCTCTCCGCCTATTAGCGTTAATAGTTCTCCACCTATCACTGTTAATAGTTCTTCAACACATACTGTTAATTCATCATCGTCAGAAGAAAATGCTAGTTATGAAATAGCACCGCCGACCGACATTCCTATTCCTACTGATGCTGAAAGTGAAAATGAAGAAGGGCAACCGTCAAGCAGTAGTAAAGAAAAATCTAGATAATATTGATAATTACTTTGTAATTATTATTAATGCATATTTTAACAAAAAAGACTTAAGGGAATATCACTTTAATATAATAAGATAGTAATGCCTTTCTACAGCAGACATTCTAATGATATAAGTGACAATTATTATTTAAACACTCTTGATGATGATGGGTATAGCAGTTTTATGAGTATGATATATATGAATAGCAGGTTTGGAGCAGACATTCAAAGACATTATGATAGTTCAGATGCTGATGTAATACCAACATCAAGCGAGGAAGAGAGAGTAAATAAAACAAACCAGAGTACATATTTTCAAGAAAAGCAGAACCATCCTTACACCTGAAATATGTGTGGAAAACGATGAGTAATTCTTCAAACATCAAAAGACATGAGAAATCTAGAAAGTGTCAAAAAGCAAGAGAAATAATGTGATTATTTCTTATTAAATAAATTAATAAAAACTAATCAGTATTATAATGAGTAAACTTACAAAAGATGAAATATTAAGTAATTCATTTTACGATTTGGAGCGAGGGTATGGTTCAAAGCAAAGTTTATACAAACAACCAAATGAGACAGATGCATCATTTACTCTAAAAGAAGTGGGTGATTGGTTGAAGAAGCAACCTAATAAACAAATTAAACCATATCAAAAATAGTTTCTTAGTGCCTTATGCCAGAGCAGAATTTCAAATAGATATTATCGATATGAACATATTTAGGAAAGAAGGTGAAGAAAGATATGCTTTAATTGTAATTGATGCTTTCAGTAAATTGGGTAATGTTGTTCCAATGCCTGAGCCAGACAGTCCAAATGTTTTAAAAGCATTGAAAGAAAGTTTTAAAATTATGGGTGAACCGATTGAAATTTACAGCGATGATGACGGAGCATTTTACTCGGATGTCAAAAAGTATTTAGATAGTCTAGGCATAAGTCAACAGAAAACAATAACACATGCGAATATAGGAGAGAGATTTATTAGGACGATGAAAAAAGGAATAAGTGATAGAATGAATTTTACAAAGGGAAAATGGACGGATATGTTAAAACCAACACTGAAAAATATAATGATACTATACACTCATCAAATGGAATGAAACCTATTGAAGCACACAAGGATGAAAATCGAATAAATGTAAAGGCAAATCTGACATTAAAGCAGAAGCACATGAGGAAATACCCCCAATTATCTGTTGGTGATATGGTTAAAATCTATAAGAAAGGTGAAGGTAATTATTCCACACGCAAGGAAACAAATTCAAAATGGTCTGACAGAAAGTTTAAAATTGAAAAATAGAGACAGATATGACACTACAAAAATATTATATTTTAGAAGGTTTAAGCAGACATTATCTACGTCACGAATTGCTCTTAGTAAGTGAGTAATTGTTTTACTTCATTAAGGAGATATTTATATTAATACATATATACTTATTAATATGAATAGAAATTTAACGCCGGATGAAAATACTAAAATCTTAATACATTCTAAAAAACAATGTAGGACAATAAAAATTGAATAAAAAAGGTAAAAAATACAAACAATAATCATAGAAAACAATCAATACAGATACAACGCTGATAAACCAATAAGCAAAAAACTCATCAAACAACTTGAAAGTGTAAAGAAAACTAATGAATACAAAGCAAACCAAATAAGAGAAAGAGTAGGAACAAGAACAGTCTTAAAACACGCAACCAAGAAGAAAGCAACAATAACAGAGGAAAGAAGCGCTTTTAGAGCATATGCCAATGCTTACACCATTTCTAACATCAATTTGAAAGGTTTGAATGGATTGACTCATTTTGTTTACCAGTTTGATAAACTAAATGAATATTTAAAAGAACATAGGGGTATGAAATTAAACGCTGCCGTATCATTAAGAGTAAATAATATATTTGAGGAAGAGCAATTAGTTAGTGCAAAGACAAGGTCATATACCATAAATAATGAAGATGCTTTGAAAAAGCATTGAACAATATGAAACCAAACATTGAAACTAGAATTTTAGAAATGGCACTGTATCAATCAGGATTGATGATAGTTAAAGTTGAAAGCATCCACATTATGTATAACAAATACAACCCCTACAAGGGCAGGACAATATATTGAACTACCAAAATGGATAAAGTCCAAAAGAGCATGTATTAATATTCAAAATAAAGATCAAAAGTGTTTAAATATTGTGTTGAATGTGCTTATCATAATATCTATGAAAATAAGCATCCAGAATATTTTTATCATTATAAAAAAAGTGGAAAGCGATTTGAACTTTGATGGAATAAATTATCCTGTGGATAATGGTGATATTGAAAAGTTTGAAGAACAAAACCCTAAGGTGTCCATTAATGTTTTTGTAATTGATGAAGTTGCAGAGCAAATAGTTAAAAATAGAGCATTGAAAAATAAGGATGCTTCTTGTCATATTGATTTGTTAAGAATTGATGAGGGAGGTGCTAGTCATTATGTCTATATTAAGCATATGAGCAGACTTATTAACAGTCAGAAAAGTAAATTTTGTAGTGCTTCGTTTTTCTGCAAATATTGTCAAAATGGGTTTGGAACTCCCGAACTCCTAAAGAAACACTATGACAAGGGTTGTATGGAAGTTGAAGGTCAACAAATCCGCCGATCCCTCGCTAAAGAGGGGAGGCGCACGGGAAGGGTGGCTGGCGCATGAGCATAACCGAAGATTCATCCTCATCAGCATCATCATCAATACTTATCATGACAGTCGTCATCCTAATCATTATTATCCGTATGATCATGATGATCTCTGATTCTGCGGCATTGGTAACGAGAGGGCGCTACGATGATAGTCATGGGCAGATTTGGTACTGTAAAGGGTGCTACGATGATAGTTATCATGAGAGTCATCATCCTGATCATCACCCTTATCATCATCATGATGGTCATCATCCTCCTTCATCTTCATGATGGTCATCATCATCACGGCGCTCAGCCGATTTGAGATGCAGAAGGGTGGCTGGCGCATGAGCATAACGGAAGATTCATCCTCATCAGCATCATCATCAATACTTATCATGACAGTCGTCATCCTAATCATTATCATCCGTATGATCATCATGATCTCGGATTCTGCAGCATTGGTAATGCAGAGGGTGCTACGATGATAGTTATGATGACAGTCATGGGCAGCTTTGGTACTGTAGAGGGTGCTACGATGATAGTTATCATGAGAGTCATCATCCTGATCATCACCCTTATCATCATCATGATGGTCATCATCCTCCTTCATCTTCATGATGGTCATCATCATCACGGCGCTCAGCCGATTTGAGATGCAGAAGGGTGGCTGGCGCATCAGCATACCGAAGATTCATCCTCAGCAGCATCATCATCAATGCTTATCATGACAGTCGTCATCCTTATCATTATTATCCGTATGATCATCATGATCTCGGATTCTGCAGCATTGGTAATGCAGAGGGTGCTACGATGATAGTTATGATGACAGTCATGGGCAGCTTTGGTACTGTAGAGGGTGCTACGATGATAGTTATCATGGGAGTCATCATCCTGATCATCACCCTTATCATCACCACCATGATGGTTGGTCATCATCCTCCTTCATCTTCATGATGGTCATCATCATCACGGTGCTCAGCCGATTTGAGATGCAGAATTATCATAGTCATCACCGTCATCATCGTCATCATGATTGTCATCATCATCTCTTTCTTCTATACATTTCAAATGTGGCGTTAGGCACCCTTGGTAATGCAGAGGATGCTACGATGATAGTTATCATGACAGTCATCCGCAGCTTTGGTAATGCAGGGGATGCTAAGATGATAGTTATCATAAGAGTCATCATCATCACGGTGCTCAGCCGATTTGAGATGCACAATCATCATCGTCATCACCGGCATCATTGTCATCGTGATTGTCATCATCATCTCTTTCTTCTATACATTTCAAATGTGGCGTTAGGCACCCTTGGTAATGCAGAGGATGCTACGATGGTAGTTATCGTGACAGTCATCCGCAGCTTTGGTAATGCAAAGGATCCTGCGATGATAGTTACCCCGTCATCATCGTCATCATGATTGTCATCATCATCTCTTTCTTCTGTTCTATATTCTACTTCTATACATTTCAAAACTGGCGTTAGGCACCCTTGGTAATGCAGAGGATGCTACGACGATAGGTATCATAACAGTCATCCGCAGCTTTGGTAATGCAGAGGATGCTACGATGATAGTTATCATAAGAGTCATCATCCTTATCATCTTCTTGATGATTGTCATCATAGTCATCACCTTCATCATCGTCATCATGATTGTCATGATCATCTCTTTCTTCTATACAGTTCAAATGTGGCCTGGGCGATGCTGGTGATGCAACCAGAGAGGCTTTACTGTTCTAAGGAGCCCAAAACCAACCATTCAAAAATGGTTCTCCAATTTGGACAACCCCCCGTGTCACTGGGAATTTTCTCAACCCCCTCCAAAAATGCGATGAACTTTATCTACGCCCAGACACGCCCGGGTGATGCCGGTGATGCCAGACACGTTTTCTTGCCACACAATGCCTTTCTATCTCGTCAAGAAAAGGCAGCTCTCAGCCCCGCTCTCCCCCCATCAGCCGCAGCATCCTCTGCATTACCAATAGACACGCCCGGGCGACGCTGGTGATGCCAGACACGATTTCTTGCCACACGATGCCCTTCTATCTCGTCAAGAAAAAGCAGCTCTCAGCCCCGCTCTCTACCCCCCATCAGCCGCAGCATCCTGCGCATTACCAATAGACACGCCCGGACGATGCTGGTGATGCCAGACACGTTTTCTTGCCACACGACGCCCTTCTATCTCGTCAAGAAAAAGCAGCTCTCAGCCCCGCTCTCCACCCCCCCATGAGCCGCAGCATCCTCTGTATTACTAATAGACACGCCCGGGCGATGCTGGTGATGCCAGACATGTTTTCTTGCCACGATGCCCTTCTATCTCGTCAAGAAAAAGCAGGTCTCAGCCCCGCTCTCCACTCCCCCATGAGCCGCAGTCGCGCCTGGCGTCAGTACGCAAGCAAGCATGGGCTAGGGAGGACCCTGGCTTCTGGTTCAACTACATAACCATGAACATGTCACACAAAAATGAACATGTTGCGAAGAAGAAGCACGGGTCGTTCTGGGTGCCGGCTCTCTACCCCCCCATCAGCCGCAGCATCCTGTGCATTACCAAGAGACATGTCATAATCATGATGATCATCATCATCTCTTTCTTGTTCTTTTATGCATTTCAAAAGTAACGTTAGACACCATTGGCAATGCAGAGGATGCTACGATGACAGTTATCATCACAGTCCTCATCCTTATCATCACTATCATCATGGTCATCATCATCTCTTCTTAGCCGGCACTGATGATGCCGAGGATGCTACGATGATATTTATCATCACAGCCCTCATCTTTGTCATCGTAATCATCACGGTCATCATCGTCTCTTATTAGCCGGCACTGGTGATGCCGAGGATGCTACGATGATAGTTATCATCACAGTCCTCATCCTTGTCCTCATTATCATCACGGTCACCAGCAGCTCTTATTAGGTCCTTATTATGATGTCATCGACATCATCATCTCATTCTTGTTCTTATATGCATTTTTCAAAAGTAACGTTAGACACCATTGGCAATGCAGAGGATCTTCTCATCATAACCATGATGATCATCGTCATCTCTTCTTGTTCTTATTTGCATTTCAAAAGTAACGTTAGACACCATTGGCAATGCAGAGGATGCTACGATGATAGTTATCATCACAGGCCTCACCCTTATCATCACCATCATCATGGTCATCATCATCTCTTGTTAGCCGGCACTGGTGATGCCGAGGATGCTACGATGATATTTATCATCACAGTCCTCATCCTTGTCATCGTAATCATCACGGTCATTATCGTCTCTTGTTAGCCGGGGATGCTACGATGATAGTCATCATCACAGTCCTCATCCTTGTCATCATCTCTTATTAGGCAGCACTGGTGACGCAAAGGGTGCTACGATGATAGTTATCTTCATCATGATAAGGATCCTTATCATCTTCATGATGTCTCATCATGGTCATCACCGTCTTCATCGTCATCATGATTGTCATCATCATCTCTTTCTTCTATTCTATGTTCTACTTCTAGCACCCTTGGTAATGCAGAGGATACTACGATGATAGTTATCATGACAGTCATCCGCAGCTTTGGTAATGCAGAGGATGCTACGATGATAGTTATCATAAGAGTCATCATCCTTATCATCGTCATGATGATTGTCATCATAGTCATCACCTTCATCATCGTCATCATGATTGTCATGATCATCTCTTTCTTCTATACATTTCAAATGTGGCCTGGGCGATGCTGGTGATGCCAGACACGTTTTCTTGCCACACGATGCCCTTCTATCTCGTCAAGAAAAAGTAGCTCTCAGCCCCGCTCTCTACCCCCCCATCAGCCGCAGCATCCTGCGCATTACCAACAGACACGCCCGGGCGATGCTGGCGATGCCAGACACGTTTTCTTGCCACACGACGCCCTTCTATCTCGTCAAGAAAAAGCGGCTCTCAGCCCCGCTCTCCACCCCCCCGTGAGCCGCAGCATCCTCTGCATTACCAATAGATACGCCCGGGCGATGCTGGTGATGCCAGACACGTTTTCTTGCCACACGATGCCCTTCTATCTCGTCAAGAAAAAGCAGCTCTCAGCCCCGCTCTCCACCCCCCCATGAGCCGCAGCATCCTCTGCATTACCAATAGACACGCCCGGGCGATGCTGGTGATGCCAGACACGTTTTCTTGCCACACGACGCCCTTCTATCTCGTCAAGAAAACAAGAAAAAGCAGCTCTCAGCCCCGCTCTCCACTCCCCCATGAGCCGCAGTCGTGCCTGGCGTTAGTACGCAAGCAAGCATAGGCTAGGGAGTTCTGGTTCAACTACATAACCATGAACATGTCACACAAAAATGAACATGTTGCGAAGAAGAAGCACGGGTCCGTCTCTCCAGACAAAAACAAGCACATGTTTGGAGAGTGACTGGTTCCACAGCCAAGTGGCACTGCAACTGACTGGTGTTGAAGAATCCAAAAAGAGAAACGGAGGAAGCCCTGTGAGATCCGGAAGGGGGAGGGGGTGGGGTCTGATCATGACTCAAGTACGCAGGGTTGTGGCTCGGCTACTGGGGTTCAAGTTTACAGGGAAACCAAAAAAACAGCATCAAAAATTGCACTGTTTTTTTGCTCGAAAACCACAAGTAAATCCAGGGGTCGGCGGTACTGGGCGGCAGCCCTTAAATAAAAATGCCTAAACCAGAAGAAAAAAAGAAATTCAAGCATCACTTTAAAAAGTTAAGGTGTCCATTTGTTATTTATGCTGACTTTGAATGTTTAACTGAGGAAGTCGATAAACTAACAGATGAAAGTATTAAAACTTACAATTATCAAGAACATAAACCCTGTGGTTTTATGTTGAATATGGTTAATTCAGTTGATGGTTCTAGTTATGAATATTTATATCGAGGAAGTGATACCGTTAATGTTTTTTGTAGTAAAATTAATGAGATAAGAGAAGACATTAAAGACAACATGAAAGAAAATAAAGAAATTGATATGAGTGATGAAAATAAGAAAGACTTTAAAAATGCAACTCATTCTTTTTATTTGTGGTGAAAAATTTAGATATGATTATAAGAATGAAAAGGAAGCAGAGAAATGTAAGAAGGTTCGCGACCATTGCCATTTCACAGGTAAATATAGGGGTTCTGCTCATAGCATTTGTAATTTAAACTTCTGTCATAAATATTTTAAAACACCAGTGTGTTTTCATAATATGAAAAATTATGATGGACATTTAATTATTCAAAATGCTGATAAGTTAAGTAATCAGAAGAAAATAGATGTAATAGCACAGAACAGTGAAAAGTTTATTAATATCGGTTTTGATTGTTTAAGTGTTAAGGACAGTTTTAGTTTTATAACTGCTTCTTTAGATAATTAGTATCATTGACAAAATATGATAACACAGATGATAAAGATAAAAGAAAATGGATAATAAAAGACAGCTGACAGAACAATTTTAGATTTAGTAACAAATAATGATATTATTAAAAGTGAAAAATGTTTGGACTTACTAACAGAGAAAGGTGTTTATCCGTATGACTATATGAATTCAATAGAAAAGTTTGAAGATGAAAGTTTACCAACTAAAGATATGTTTTACAGTAGATTAAGTGAGGATAATATAACGGATGAAGACTATGACAAAGCAAAAGTAATATGGAAACACTTTAAGATTAAAAACATGGGTGAATATCACGATTTGTATTTGAAAACAGATGTTGTATTATTAACTGATATTTTTGAAAATTTTAGAGATGTATGTATTCAAGATTACGGTTTAGACCCAGCATATTATTACACACTGCCTAATTTTGCTTTTGATGCTATGTTAAAATTAACTGGTGTTGAAATAGATTTAGTTTATGACCAAGATATGTATGAAATGATAGAGACCGGACTTCGTGGTGGGATGACACAGACTGCCTGTAAGAAAGTAGAGGCAAATAATATTTGTATGGGCGATGGTTTTGATGAAAGCAAAGAAAGTAGTTATATTTACTATTTTGATGCTAATAACTTATATGGATTAGCAATGGTACAACTGCCATACAAAAATTTAAAGTTGGATACTAAAATAACAGAAGATGATATTTTAAACTATGCTGATGGTAGTACTGGATACATGATAGAAGTTGATTTAGAATACCCTAAAGAACTACACGGTTTACACAATGACTATCCAATGGCACCTGAAATTATGAATGTTAAAGCAGATATGTTATCAGATTAACAAGTTGAAATTTATGAAATACTGAATAAGAAAAAACCTAAAGATGAAAAAACAAATAAATTAATATTGAATTTAAAAGACAAAGAAAAGTATGTAGTCCATATTAGAACTTTACAGTTTTATTTAAAAAAAATGAAACTAAAGAAAATACATAGAGCAATGAAATTCAGTCAGAAAGAGATATTAAAACCTTACATTGAATTTAACACTGAGAAAAGAAAGAATGCCAACAATGATTTTGAGAAAGATGTTTGCAAATTAATGAATAATGCCGTGTTCGGAAAAACGATGGAAGACAAAAGGAAACATTTAGATTTTGAAATAGTGAGTGATGAAACAAGATTTATGAAATGTGTTAATAATCCATCATTTAAACATAGTCATATTATCAACGATAATTTAGTAGGAGTTGAGAAACAAAAGGCAACATTGAAATTAGATAAACCTATATTCATTGGAATGAGTATTTTAGATTTGAGTAAGCAACATATGCATAAGTTTTATTATGATGTTATGAAACCTAAATACGGAGATAATATTAGAATGGTTTATACTGGCACTGATAGTTTTGTATTTCATACTAAAACTGATGACATTGATAAAGACCTTCATGATATTAAAGATGAAATGGATTTTTCAGATTATCCTATTTATCATAACTGCTATGATACTACTAATTAAAAAGTTCTTGGTAAATTTAAGGATGAATGTAGTAGCAAAATTATTACAGGGTTTATTGGACTTCGTCCTAAGTGTTACGCTTTTCAATTCTATGGAGAAGAAAAAGAACATAAGAAATGCAAGGGCACAGCAAAGCACGTAGTAAGGAGGCAACTGACATATAAAGAATATGATAACGTTTTACAAACTAATGAAGTTATACATAAATCATTCAATAGTAATAGAAGTAAAAAACAAAAAAATATAGTATTAGAACAACAAAGATTAGTTTGAATAGTTATGAAAATAAACGATACTGGAGAAATACAATGAACTCACTTGCTTATGGACATTGGAGAATTAAAGAGATGATGACTCAATGTAGTAATGAAGATACACGCAGAAATGAAAGAACGAATAGAATTAATAAAAGAAATGAGCAAGGTAAAAGAACACTATGAAGATGAAAGAGATAAGTATGCTTTGCTAGATGTTAAATACTTTAAAACTAACAAGAAAGACTTTTATGAAGGGTGTAAATCATGCCTTGAATTAGAGCACGATGAGACGCAGTTGAAAAAGATTTTAATGAATTGATAAAAACTTGTGAACTAGCAGGTGGAAGTTCTGTAAATTATGTGTTTAGTTTTGACGGAGTGGTAAGAGGATATGAAAGACTTATATAAATACAAAAACAAAAAAATATCTAATGTACTTCGTTAAAAACGACTCAAGGAAATAACGACTTGATATAATATAGTGAAATGTTGCTTAACTATAACAAGTGTGAATGTTGTAAAAATACAAAGAACGATGTTAATATAACATTGTATAAGTTATTACCCGCCAATCTATGTAATACAATAAGTGAATATAATGTATATTGCAATCAATGCTGTATAACAAGAGACCTTGAAAAGTTTTTTGCTGAAGAACATAAGCATAAGGGATATACAAAGTTTCAAAAACAATTAAAATTCTTTATGCAACACCAAGCAAGATTTCCTATACACTTTTACCATAAGATTTCCAGAAAGTCATTAGAAAAAGAAATTGATGAATTCTTTAGTAATATAGATTTAATTAGGAGGTTTGGAGGAACAAACGCAATTAAACCATATAAAGCATTTGTCAAAAATACCCGTTATTTGTTTGAATGGATTGACTGGCATTTATTAGACAAAGATAAAATAAACGAAGTCTTGAACGAATTTAGAGTAACTGAATATAGTATATGGTATTATTACAACACTAAATATAAAGTATGTCTATTAGTGAGTTTGTTTTTCTGGGCATATATTTATTCAATAATAGGAAAAGACAATATCAAATATATAGATGAAGATGATATAGGTAAATATGTAGATTACATATTTGAAGACATATTGCCTGACTATTACTTTAATCCATAAACCTTACAATAAAAAAACATTGTAAGATTTATGATTTGAAATATTTTGATAATAATTTAAGTTTATATTAATTAAATGAAAATGACTTAAGGAAATAGTGACTTAATATATTAGTGAGAAAATGAACGGTATTGAAATCAATAAGTATATTAATAAGAAATGCTATGATTGTTGCCACTTTAAAAAAGAAAATATCGAATTGTATAAATTAAATTTACCTAATGGAATAACCAATACTATTATTGATTATTCAATGGATGAAGAAGATGTATGTAGAACTTGTAGAAGATGGAGACGATATCAAGATTTAATAGAACATATTTTAGAGATTAAAACATAGATGAAAGAAATGTAGAAGATGATATTTTAATACTTTTAACTGTGTATGAAAGACCACCTTATAGTTATGTTAGAGCATTTCTGAAAATCAGTAAGAAAAACATGAAATGATTGAAGGTATATTATGGATGTTGACTTATCATAGTAGGGAAGGGTTTGATGTAAAAGAAGACATTAAATCATATATTGAAAGTAAAAAGTTTAATGTTAAAAATACAGAGAGAGATATTAATATTATTTTAAAAATGATGTATGAAAGAGGTAAGATATATACTCAATTTAATAGTCACCAATTAAATTATTCTCATGAACTTAAATTATAAATTACACCATAAACCTTACAATTTAATTTTATTGTAAGATTTATGATTTGGATTTATAGATTTAGTTTCCAGGAATATTGATTATAGAAACTCTGGATTATAAGAAAATGGTTTAAAGGAATGTAGATATTATATATTAAGGATTATGGCAGACAATAAAACAGACAAAGATAATAGTCGCAGATGTAATAAATGTAATAAGGAAAAAGCATTAGATGGATTTGAAGAAGGTAGATTAGGTTGTATAAAATGTAATGAATATAATGTAGACCATAGAGCAAAGAATAAAGAAAAATACAATGAGGAGCAACGAAGAAGATATGAAGAAGATGATGAATATAGAATAAAGAAGCAGGAAGCAAAAAAAGGAAAGGTCAATAAATATTGTAAGTTGTGATGTTTGTAATCGTTCAATGAGGCAAGACAGTTATTACCAACATCTTAAAACAGATAATCATAAAAGAAATTTAGAAATGAAACAGGCAGAAGAAAATTAACATTATGTTTATTAATAGATTTTTTACATAAAATTGTATAAGGTTAATGTGTAGAATAACTTATTAACCTTATATAAGATTTGAATGAAGTAACATTATGTTAAGGAATTAGATAAGGTTAATGAATATTAATAATGTATTAACCTTATTTAATATTTTATGGACTATTTTGAGAAATTATTATTTTAAAATCATGGGTTCAACTACTGCGCTGAATATATGTTCTGTATTTTTTGGGGGGAGTTCCCTTGTGATGTGGATGTGGCTCAAAAATCGGTTTCGCAGCGTCCGGGGTGGTTTGAGGCAAGGTTCCACAAGGGTTCCACCAGGGTTCCACCAGTTGCATGAGAGTTCTGCCAGGATTCTACCAAATTTCCACCAGGGTTCCACCAGGCTCTGCAAAAGCTGCGGGGTGGTGCAGGGTGGTTTGAGGTAAGGTTCCGCCAGGGTTCCACCAAGCCTCCACCAGATGGTGGAACCCTGGAACCTCACCTCAAACCACCCCGGACCACCCTGCAGCCCTTGCAGAACCTGGTAAAAGCCTGGTTCTGCAAGGGCTACTTTGGTGGAACCATGGTAGAACCCTCGTCTCGTGGAACCTGGGCCGCCCAGACCACCCCGGAGCCTATCTGGGCTGAGACCCCAAAGCTTTCAGCTTTTGGGGAAAAAGAAGAGAGAAAGAAGAGAAAGAAAAGGAAGGAGAGGAGAGATAGCCAAACCTGGTCCTTGGATCTTTGGCACCTTGCTCTTGGCACCTGCTTCTTTCCTCACCCAGTAGCTCAAAGCTTTCTCTGGGCAGCAAGCTAGGCAGGCAGGAAGCTCCAGCAATACTAAATCAAGTGCAAACTCACTTGAACTGGATCTCAAGATTTATTCCAGGTGCCCCCATCGTTGGGGGGGGAACCCCCATTTACTAATCCCCATTGGACATTAGCGACCATAAGCCAACACGCGCCAATGCCCTGTCCATGCCTGGCGCAATTAATCGAGATGATGCAGCCTGCGCGACGAAGGCACAGAGACTGCGGCTCGAGTTTCTGAAATCTGACCTTGGCTCTTGTGGCGCAAGGGCGGCAGGCTGCTTCCGCGCATCATTGGCAAATTCAGGGACCTCTTTGACTTCCCCATGCGGCCTCCCGCCAGCATGCGGTTCCACGCATGGCATGAGTTTCTCCAATTAAATAAATATTAGTGGTTGCGCCATTGTCCGCCTGAATTGCAAAGCTCCAAGTACATCAACATCAAATACCCTTTCATAGGATCCTTCATGGGCGAGCTCAAGTTACCCCAGACCTCACCATTCAGTTGATTTCGGGCAGATTGAGCAAGTGCCCCTTCAATCTTCAAGCTCCTTTTGCCGTTTTGGTCAACAATTTTCTGCCCGGACAGACCGACAGACCCCAGAAAGGGTACCCCTCCCTTGTGGCCTTTGACACCAAAACCGTGACATGGACATGCCCTGGCCTGGCTCACCTGCACCGTGTGCACCTCTCGCAATCGAGTTCTTTCAAGCCATGGAGCTTGGTGATCCCTCTGGAACACGAGCCACAAACAAGATGGGTGGATGGTGGGTGCATGATGGATGGATGATGGGAAGATGAGTGTTAAAGATAGTTGATTGGTTTGCGGGAGGGGTGGATGATGGGTGGATGAGTGTTGTCGAAGGTAGTTGATTCCTTTGCGGGCCACAAACGTGAGGTTTTGGGGCACCCTGCTTTGATGCATGCTCATAAAATATGATGAGTCTTGACCGTGGCAGTTAAGCCCCGAGTTAAGATGCACACGACCTTCACAAAGCTAGGTCCTCCAGTAGAGAGGTTGGAATAAGGGTACCCTTGTTTTTCTGTAGTCTCTTTTAGTAGGGGAACCCTCTCTCAAAAAAGTTAACTTGGTAAAAAGGGGGGACCTAGAAAGCCTTCCGATGGTCAGACCGAAAACCGGTGACTGAACTCGCGAAGGCCAGGCCTGTCTGGCCCCTGGCTGCCATGGATTTCCCCTCTGCCCCACCACCTCGAGAGATTCAACAGAGCGCACGTGTCGTGAAAGATTTCTGAGATGGAACCAAGGCGGAATGAAACCAGTAACCTCCTGCCAACATCCAAATTTGGATAGACGCCAGAACAAGCGTTCAAGAAACTGCCATCAGTTTATAGCTACCCTATATGTTCTCCTTATGCATCCTCCCCTAAAAAAAACAACTCACTTCAAAGGGACCAAACGGTAATGCTTGAAACCGTGAACTCAAAACCAAGTGGTTCAAAAAGAACGGCAAGGTTCTCTAGAAGTGGAAAGCAGTTCTCTCAGTGGCAAAGCCTTGAATGCTTGACAGCCGCCATCACGCGAACAATTGAAAATCATAATTAAAAGAAAACAAACAAGAAAAATACTTTCACGTTAACAGGTCCGCCCGCTGTTGTGCAAACTAATAAGGCCAGGCAGCTCAAAAACTTCCCAAAGAGCGAGCTTGTTCGCAGTTTTGGCCCCTGGAAAAGGCCAACAAAGCGTCATCCTTTCCGCTGCCAACAAAGCGCGCACCGAGCACCAAGGTGGGGACGCCGTTCAGCACGGTGCCGATGAGCTTCCAAAAGCATTGGCAGCAGCCTCGCGGATTTCCCCGGTGAAATGCAGCAAGGGTCCAAGTACCTTCCAAGCCCTTGAAACCATGCCCCAGGCTGCAGTTCCGTTGGACCCGTTGGTTGAGAATAACACCCTAGTGGGGATAAGCAGTAACTGGTGGATGTTGTCCATCCACACGACGGACTTAAAACGAAAGAAACCTATCAAAGGTCGCCTTGCTTCAACGGAGACAGTGGCAGTTAAGGGCACTGCTGAGGAACTCCATCAGTGCAAATGAACTAACCACGTCCAACCACGAAACCCCTCATACATTTTGCGGCAAATGTTGTGATTCCCGTACCCGCGATCTTGTGTGCATCCAGATGTAACGTTGACAGGCAAGAATAAATTTGACAGACAAATGTGGCGTGACGTTGACTCCTCCATTTTAGGCTCAACCAATTTATTAAATTTATGTCCTCCTACTAGCTCACGGTTCCTAAGCATAACTCCCACTCAGAAAGCCGCCACGAAGTCACTGTAACCCACCTCAGGAGCCGTGAAACGTCAGAGGGCAGCCCAACCAAAATGCAGCGTCATGGCGAGAACAGTGACCATCTCAGGTAGTCTCGTGGCGAAAACAAAAAAGAAACTGAACTGACCTTCTTCCTCTTGGCAACCCACTCTATAATGCTTACATAATAGGGCTGTCGAGGAGGGGCAATGAGCAGCAACAATTTCGGGTCACTTGCCTAAGGAAGGCTAGGTCCTCCAGTAGAGAGGTTAAAATAAAGGTACCCTTTTTTCTGTAGTCGATTTTAGTAGGGGAACCCTCCCCCAAAAAAGGGTAAAAGGGCACTACTGGGTGACCCAGAAGGGGTATGCACAAGCACCCCAGATCCTTCGTGTCCGTCTCGAAGCTTCTGCATCGAGAACCCCGATGAGCGCCTCCGGGTTCGGCATCTCGTGCCTGACTCGCAAATCAGCTGTCTACCCTCCTTCGTCATGTTCAACAGGAAACAGCACGCTACGTGTCTACGGCACTGGCTGCAATGTCAAAGCCGTGAGCCAATTAGCTATCAGGGCTGACACGGGCTTCAAAGATCATTGCGATTTTCCATTGCATACTGCAAGGGCGGAAGAAGTGGACACCTTACCGCAGTAGAGGCATACCAAGTGCATGCAGCATGCAGATCAAAGAATCAAAAGAAAGGACGTATGTCATTGCCGAAAGCACAAGGTCCATATACAGGGATTGCCTACGTGGGGTTCACCCAAACATATCACTGCCCAAGCATGAAACGTGTTCATGAAGCCTCTGGGAAGGGCGACTTGAGCGGTTTTCAATTGTTGCTGTCTGCGGAGCCCTGGTAGTAAACCCCATCCCTGGCAAGAACCGTGCCTAGGCCAGAAAAATCCAGATTCAATTTGGCTCGTTTTGGTCGGGTTGCATGTGTACGAACATCATGTGCCCTGGTCACAGTCAATCGACATAGATTCAGCGGTCGGAATGACTTTCTTCACGGAATAGCCTCCTCTTTACACCTTTGCTCATTGACAGCGTTTGAACGTCTGCCCTTTTCCCAAAAGAAACAGATGTATCTGAAAACTCCTGCGGGGACGTGAACAAGTCACACCGAGTTTGGGAGTTCAACCAGGCATCCTGAGAATATACTCACTTGCCCAAACCGGGAAAAAGAAGGCTGACCTTTTGAGTCCAAAAGGCCATAAGGTCGGTTTTGAATATACCTCCCGACTCCCGAAAGGTGCTCATTCTTTCAGCCAGCTTCAAACGGAAACTTTGTGACCCAGCTGCCATATGCCGCCCTGGCCTCATATAGAAGCAAGCAACAGCTCCCCTTCAATGGGCCGCATGGGTACACGGAAGAGCTCCGTTTGAAGTGGATGCTGGACTCCCATGGACCCTTTTCGGCTGAGGACACCACCTTCTGATGTTCTCTATGGAACATGATACAAAATCTGTTCTACCCCTCCAGTGGCTATGGCAAGAAAGGCCACCTTTGTCGGTGAATTCTCAATATTGCAGGGGAGCGCCTTCGAACAAAGGCACCGACAGCACGAGTTTCTACACGGACACCGCCGCGCCTGCGCCTCTGCCATCGCAATGATGCCGCAAGGCGCCCGTGGGCGATGCAGGAGGGATGTGAATGCCACTTCGCGGCCCCGGCGGTTCCAAGAAACCACTGTGGATGGACGAAATCGATTTCGCACCGTTCAGAAACCCTGGATTGATTCGATTCCCCAACGTAAATACCAAGCAAACCATGGTTCCCCGTGGTTTCAACTTAGTAACTTGGTGCGAACGGAGTTCGTCCAGAGATAATCAAGTTCAACAAACTGCCCAACACATACCATAGCCTTGGGTTGCTTTGCAGGGATTCTTCACGTCCAAGGTACTGCTCAGGCTGAATAGGAACCACTTTATTCACGAAACATGCAGTCCATCAGTTGTGTCCCGGTTTGGAACTTGTGTTGCTTCAGAGATGTATTCCAAGGCAAGCTTCCCAATCGCAATGGGGACCATAGTATGCTGACTGCCGCCCGCATATCAAAGCTGGCCACAATGCATGACATGCTCATGCTCAAGAATGGCTGCAGCAAAGACAGCATGCATACAAGGCATCACTGTGTCTATGAGATGCGCCATAAATCTATTAGGACGTTTGAGAACGCAAATCCATTGGATTCTGGTCTGAGACCAAATTGCCCAAGTGGCAATTCGATTGTATGAAGGCCAAGGGAATCAGGAATTTTGCCCAAGTTGTTGCTTATATCGCGTGCGCCCTGAGACAACGGATCGCTCATTGCGCGAGCAGAAGATGTCAGAAGTATTTTTGTCAGTGGGAAGAGGCCAGAAACAGTCAATAATTTGGTAGGAGCTTTCATGTAATGCCGCGCGACGAACAAAAACAGGGGTGCTTGCTTCTGAATCAGCCGCCTGTGGTCAACGTCTACATCAATTCCTGGCTTCCTGTGTTTCAACTAGTTCAATCCCCGTTGACAGTGACGGTGTGTCACCAATGGGCAGAGGGTCTTGGCCAGCTTTTGTACCATTTTGCAAATATTGGTTGTGTCGAAACAGGACCGAACATCAAAATGGGTGGATTCCTTTGAAACTACCACTCAAGGGTAGCCTTTCCAACCATTGGTATGGTAGCAACAAAACGTGTTTTGTTTTGCAGCCCCAATTACTTGAAATAAACAGACCCAAAACAACTAAAAACAAAAAAACTGGCAAACAGCCGCGAAGTACCCTAAAACCCACACACCCACAAATACCCTTTCACCCAAAGCCTCGAGCCCGTGCTGCCAGAACTTGCCAAGGGCCTGCGCGAGCCCGCGAGCCGCGCCGGCAGGTGAAACCGCTTCGCCAAAGCAAGTGGCAACATTCTGCACCAGGTGGCAAATCCCTGTATTTATGCGCGTTTTCATCCATGCCTGGTGCGGGAGTTTGTCCATCCCACAGTACTTTGACCCCTTTTGACATCTCAAGTACATCCGTCTACTTTTCCCTTGTGATCATGTGTTCCGGTTACCATGAATCCACCAGCATCTCCCGTCCCACCAGAAAATCACTTATATATATAGAGAACAGCAGTCTTGCAAGTACCTCGAGTCAGACTCCGCTCAGCAAGAGAGGAAGACAAAGCAAACGGGTTCCGCCGCTTTGGGACGCATTGGACATGTCAACCTTTCAACTGAGTCGATTGGATGTGCCTTTTGCTATACCAGCTTCTCAAGCATCAAGTTGGACCCCCTTTCACCTTCCTGAACCTTGGTATCAGCAAAGATTTTGTTCTTTGCAGCCCCCACCAAGAAACAACAGAACCACAGAAGCAACAAACTAATCAATGGCTATACCAAGAATAGCGAAGCGGCTGTAACTGTATGTAGATCCCATCAATAGGACCGAGTCCCTCTACTTCCCCCCTTTGCAGGGAACTGGTGTGGCTACCCTGGTAGCCAAATGCACTGGCAATGGAGCTTTGGCAAGGACAAAGGTCTCAACGTCACCGTGCGCAGAGGAAGAAATTGCCACAGGACTTGCTAGGCTTGGCTTCTGTAGACCCCTCCGCAAGTGAATCCCTTTTCTGGGTCCAAACAAGTCGGAAAACCCGAGCTATTTCAACCAAAAAGTTAAAGTCCAAAGATCCAATTACAGAAGGGTCGCCAGAAGCACTGCAAGCCTTGGCCCCTGACTTTTGACCCGATCTCTCGATCTTTCAAACCGATTCGCAGGCCCTGGCCTCCTTGAAATCAATCTCCTTGAGGCCCTTCACCACCCCAGGCAGGAAGTTCCGGCCTCCAAATTGATTTGGACCAGAAAGCGCTTAAAAGAAACCGGAGGGGGTCCGGTTGGAGGTTATAGGAGAAACCACTCCAACTTTGCGCAGAAGGCACTTCCCTGGGCCTCCCCCGTATGCCCTGAGCGCTTCCCGAACGCAGTGCAACTGGAATCCTTCGAGGGACCCCCCAACTGCTGGCGTTCCCTTTCGTTCTTTAAAAGCCACAAAGGGGAACCCTCAAAAAAGGGAGACACATGCTGCTATCAATCACGTCCAATCAAAAAGCCCAGAGCGCTTTTGCTGCTTCCAGCACAAAACCCGAGCGCCGAGCTCACGATGCGGCCATCTGAGTACCTGAGCGCCCATGTCCGAAATCAAGTTGGTACACGATGTTTGTGGAATGTCAGGTGGATATGTCTTCTTTTGCGGGAACCGGTCTTAAAGGAAGCCAGAAGGAATCCAAGCATGCTTTGATAGTCCATTTTGAGGCTAACCCGGGGTTGGTCAAGCTTCGGGCGCCTTCCCTCGCTTGCCACACTCTCGGAGACCCTGCACTTGATTCATGCAAATACTGTGGATGGACGAAATCCTGCACCACTTTGAAACTATGGGGAACCATTGTTTGTTGGTATCTACAGGGGAGTCATCATTCCAGGGTTTCTTAGGTCCATCCACTGTATGACAGGTTTGTTGTTGGATCCACTTTCAACCCTCCCAAAGAGGCTGACTCAAGGGTGCCACGCGCTTCGATGCTGCCAGGGCGCTGTTCATGCGACTCAATGAGGACGAAGTCCTCGCACGAAGCAACGATGTCTTGGCGACACTCTTGCCTTCAACCAGCTCAACATGGCTGTCTTTCTTGTGGGAACCCAGAAATATTGATCGACGGACGCTGTACTGGCGGGTGGACCCGTGCTCCCTTTCAAACGAGATGGGACAGTTACGAAGATAATTGTCTATCTGGGGGCTCTCCCTTTTGCACGCAAAAGGAACAGGTCGCAAAAACTGGCCGCTACTTTGAGCCCATCCCCGTTGGCCCCTGTTGGCATCCGCGTGCTCCCATTTTCACTCCGCAACCGGAATCCGGAATCCGCCTTTCAACCCCTCGGCATTTGCCCGAAGGAGAAAAACTGGGCCATGGCTGACTGTAAGCACCCGCCCTCGATGGCAACATGCCCAATTGCCGGCCGCTGAAAAACTTGTACATTATGGCTGTTCTCCTAACAATAAGGCAACACCAAACATAGAAGACACTGCGTGATACCGGGGGATCTCAACATCCTACCTGCAAGGCAAGGAGAGTCTATCTGCAAGGCACTGGAAAGAGAAGCCCTAGCAGATGGATCCGTAAATGAAATCGAATACCTGAAATCTCACAACCCCTGAAAGAGATCTTTGGTGGAGCGCGTTTTACCCTCGGCTCGCTTTGAGGACAGAATTCATTGGTACCGCTTCAAACACTTCTTGAAAGCAACGATCGGCAGACATGTGAGCTGGCAGACGCGTATTGCCAGCTTGAAAGACCCTCACAAATGCCAGAGCTGCTTGCCTAGGCCGTCAGTGGGAACGGAGTTCAAGTAGTGGGCGGGACCCAGTTGCTTCAGGAGCAAGCAACGACAATCGCTCGGCACTTACCCGCCCATCATTTCTTGCCGAAAAAGAAGCTGCCGCCAGCAGCTCTCCGTCTCTTGAAAAAAAAACGATCGCTTGCCAAGTTCAAACCACTTGCACAGCTCAGGTCGTGGGGGCGCGGATGAACCTGCTGACGATGCCGAAGATGAGCTCGCCGGCGACTCCTGAGCAATCAAATGCTGCCGTTTGAGCCCCCTTTTGTAGGAGCAAACGGGGACCCTCCAGAAGGAATTCCCAACATGGGGAGGGGCGATATACGAAGGCAAACTCTGTAAGCAAATGTAAGCAACTGGTTTGATTGACAAAACCACGCTCTAAAATGACGCTAAGTTTTTGCTTTTGCACGGCAATCCAGGTCTCCTCAAAGGGTACATAAGGCCATTGACCCGTCCACATGCAGCTACCTTGGACTGACCCGAGTTCTCAATAACCCAACGCTTTTAGGAAGCAGGCTACCTGAAACAACCGCGAATACCGCAACAAAAAGGCGTCCATGGAATTGTGACTTTCGATGAAGTCCGTTGCCCGACCCGCGGACATATATCTTTCCAAAGTGCCGAGGACATGGGCAATTGGCTGCCCCCCTTGGAACCCTCTTTTGGTCACAGCGATTTGCAGCGTAAATGACATCAATTCAAATCGACCCATTTTATTGAAAAACTGGCTGGAAGACAAGCTTCAGGTGCCACGCGCTGGTCCACCCGTCCGACGCCCCTTTAAAGGCGGACATGTTGTGGGACTCTTGTACTGCCCTCTCCCAAATTCGTCGTTCCGTACGTCACTCGTCCCACTTGCCAGGGCCGTTTCAACAACCTCCGCCCTCGCACTCGAGGGGCGGAAGGGGGCGATGTCGTTGTACACGAAGCGCAGCGCCTCCAGAACCTCCTCATCCTTGGCCGCCTCGAAGCTGCCTGCAATCAAGTCACTTCGACGAGTACGTGACATCGACGAATACGAAGAAACAACTAGGACGTTGACATCAAAAATCATGTATAAAAGTCAAAGGAGGTGTGAGACGACGTGTAGGAAAGCAGATTCAATGGCCTTAGACGTGATAGAACAATTTACAAGCGTTCTCGAAGACATGCTCGAAAGGGTTATCGACGTGCCAGAAAACGTATACGAAAGGTAGCGAGGTAGGGGGCTGCAAATTGACATACCCAAACTGCTGTGTCTGGATTCTCATTTTTGCAACCCCCCCTGTTGACCTTTTGATCCGAAGGCGAGGCTAAAGGGGGGCAGCGAGCTGGCTTGACGATTCCCTCGATGTATCACGCGGGGATGCGAATCTGAAACACTCGTCATACTCATACATCAATGGCGCCATCCATTCTTTTGCAGCTAGCCTGCTGCCCGTTGCTTGTATCAACACAAGCCAGGAATGCAAGGTGCAAGTGCTTTATAGAGGTGCGCACCCAACAAAGCAAGCTAACAGTCCTTGGTCCTCCTGCCTTAATAATTCTCTGGTTAGGTTGCTCGCGTGCATTTTTGTTCTGTTTTGCTTTGCCTTTGGCTTTGCCTGGCGCAATGCTTTGCCCATGTTGTTTGGGTGGTCCTCCGGAAGCTCCTTTGCTCCCAAAGGACCGTCTTGGAGCTAGACCGAACAAAACTCAACTCACCGACCCACTGCAAACAAACCATCTCGTCTTCTGGCCGAAACGCACTGCGAGTCAAAAAAGGTCAAGGGGCCTTTGCCCAGGGAAGACAGGAGGATGGCATGTTTGACTATGCTTCAGAAGGCTTCCCAACAGACCAGTTGAAGCTTCCGAAGGCGCTGAGTTCAGGCCAAACCTTGTGTAACGGATTTGTGTAAATAAGCATCGCCAAGAAAGGATCCCTACAAAGAAACCGTCATGGGTAGGTCGCAAACCCAACTTGTAAGGCTGCTAGAATTATTGTTGAAACGTTCGTCTGCTTCTCAACTTCCCCGTTCCCCGCTTGTCGGCTGCAGCCGCCTAGCAGCACTTTGCCGAGTCGGCCGTTGCCCGTCAGATGCGTGCCCTCCTTCTCCCAGTCTTGGATGAAGGTGACGATTTCTTCCTGACCAGGATATCCTTGAAAACACCCGCACTGGCCTAGCTGGGGAGATGGTCAATGTTCCCGCAACGCATGGAATGCAGCGGTAACCTGCACAAGAGCATTCAGAAAGCAATGTGACTATATCCTGGCATGTTGCAAAGACCACTTATCCTCTTTGCTGATTGCAAACTGACTCAGATTCTCCACTCCGACTTTCACTCTCAGCTTGTGCATCTTGCAACATCGATGAGTGTTGAGTGTACGCTGTGAACCTTCTCCCGCAAAGCCGGACATACAAAACACCAGGCAGCAACAAGATGCAACTAACTCCTCTCAGCATAAAGATACGAGTTTTGGTTGCTGCATTTCCTGTTCTCAAAGTGGCCGAGCCGTAGCAAAAAGAACGCCCCCCCCCCGGTGTCAAGTGGAGGTGCGAAGCGCTGGTTGTACTTGCCGTCCGCCTTCTTCCAGGTCGGCATGTGTGGCATGAGATCCCTCACGATCTGCCGTGTCCTTGGTGATGGCTCACTAGCGGGCCAACAGGGGGGGGTGGGGAGAGGTAATGCGGGAAAACAAAATTCCCAGGGTCAATGGACATGAGGGAGCTGTCAAAGATCAAATCCCCCCCTTGGTACTCGTTTCGCTGAAATGGTCAAGCTCAGAACGTCAATGTCTCTCCACCTGACGTAGCCAAGCACTCCACGAGGCTGGGTAAATTATGTGGATGTGTCTCACAAGGGGGAAATTTGTGGGGGCATTTAGAGGAACGCCACCCACAAGAACACCAAGCACACAGGAAGGAGTTTTGTTTTGAGACAAACTCATGTCGTCTCCTTTTGGAAACAAGCCCCACCCCTCAACGCAGCTTAGGCAGCTTGGCACCGAAGCACATGCAGACACCCAGCCCGTCAATGGAAACTGACTCTGTGGTTGTGCTTGTTGAGAGGGCGACATGCCACGACTCACCTGAGGACGTCGACATCAACACTGTTCACCGGACCAAAGTTCTGAACAACGCAAGACACGCGCACACTTTGCCATGTAAGACAATCATGCCAGCCACTCTTTCCCTCTCCAGAGCATTTGTCAGGTTCCATGATTCTGCGCAATCAGGCCCACCATCAAAGGGGTGCAAGCCCTTGCACATGAAGCACATTTCTGAACTTGGATGCCCTCTTGCGACTTGTTCAACTGGTTGATCAGCCCGGAATGTTGCAGTCATTCCAAACCCCTTGATGAGAAATCCTCGCTGGAAAATATCAGTGTTGCCAGGCAAGCCCGTGTTCAACTTCATTAAATGACTTCACCATTGGCAAACCAGTGGTAGTAACCGGGGTCGTCAGAAGGTCGAGTTGCATCTAGCATGCTCTTTTGTGCGGGGAAGGCTAAATGCAAATGGCCAAACATCAGAGCCTCATTTTGAAATGTTGCTTGCAAAGGAGTGGACATTATACCAACAAAAATGCAGATGGTGTTGAGCCAAACTCATTGCCACAGCTTTGCGCTCAGCAAAAAAAACATGGAACCTGAATTTTTCAGTTCCATGTTTGCTTCTCGGGCGCCTACAGTATTGCCGGCAAACGGCCGCGCGTCGAACACCCATTCCCTGTGGTCGATCTCGCACAGGTGTCCGCTTGAAGCCATCACAAAATATGTGTCTCTAAATTAGGCACATGAGGGTTGATCAATATTCCTGGCCCTAAAATGACCATGGGTAGCTTTTCCCATGTGGTGAAAGTCGAGTCTGTTTGGTGGTTTCCATAATGGTCACCCCATGTTCGGCGGCCCTTTGATCAACCCCCACATGCCGATGGCACAAATCCAAATACGAACGCGAAATACTCTGAGTAGGGGAAGTGTAGGTAGGGAGCCCTGCCAATTTATCGCAAGGATGTTCTGGTATGCGGCTCCGTTTGAAACAAAACGGAGCATCCGCAGGCCAAAAGGAAAACTCGAAAGTGGTCGGACTCAGCCGAGAATCTGCTCCGCCGTCAGGGGCTCCCCCGTGTCTTCGCCTTACGGTGGAACATGTCTGTTTTAAAGCCCGAGACGTTTGATACTGTTGTGGATTGCGAAATCCAGTTCGCACCGTTCAAAAACCCTTGAATGAAATACCAACAAACAAATGGCTTTAACCGTGGTGTCACTTCGTGCAAGCGGATTTCGCAACAATCCACTCTCCTCTTCAGGCCTTTCACTCAAAAGTCTTTGGCCCCAGAAGCTGCGGCTTCAACTCCAAGACAAGTTTCGCAAGCTGGCGGACATCACGGCTTGAGCCGAGATATACGTCTATCTAACTCTGTTTGGCATATGTGGGTTGATCAATAGGTCCGACGAACATGGGATGACCCTTGGGGAAAACCACTATTTCCCAAATGGGAAGAGCTACCTATGGTCATTTCAGAGCCAGGCATATTGATCACCCCCCATGTCTATGTTTAGCATATTTGAGCGTGTGCTACATTGGAAGCCCAGGCCATTCCGTGCCGCTTGAGTTCGGCCAAAACACGGCGGCGCTCGCTCTCGAACGACAGATGTCCAAAGAAACAAACAAGCAAAAGGTTCAAAACACATGTCCAAACAAAAAATGGCAATCAAGCAACAAATTGGCCCTTCAATATGAGTTCCTTTTTCCTTTTCTTTTTCGGCCAAAACACTGGGATGGACGGCGGAGCCTCTCAAAGACATGCCACGGCAACGAGCTGAACTCCATGGGGACGGTGAACCCAACTCCGAATGGGAGCTGTGCAAACCTGTGGGTTGCTTGGATTCAACTAGAAGTCAACAGGTCCTGTCAGGAGTTCAACGATTCAGGAACCATGTCAAGTAGGATGCCGATCTTAAGTTAGAATCTATTTGGGAGTTGATATCCAAAGGAGTTTGATGAAAAAAACATAGAATATAAATACAAACATAACTCAGTATAATTGTGTTTATCATAAGCTAACATCCAAATAGGACATCCTTTTCAAATATGGTTTTCCATGCAGTTTAACTATAGTGTCTTAGCTGGAATCTAATAAGGAAAGAACATCTTGTTTCCTCTAATTGGCCTGCCGCTTCAATAGAGCAAACAACACAGAGAAACTCAAGGTAAGGTAGAATTCTACTTCCAGCTTCTTTTCAGTGGCCTCGATTAATTGTTTGGGTGCTATGATCCATTTTGAAAATAAGGTAACTTAGTCCTAAATCAAAGAGGTCGCCTAATTAAGCCACTCAGAGGCACTTAGACCCTCAGGGTTGCCCTCCCCAGCAGATCCCTCCCCAGTCTGGGCAAATCGAGCCGCAGCGTTCACACGGGGGGGGACCGACGCTAGGCCAATCGAGCCGCAGCGACACGCGAATGACACTCACGCAGGGGGGACCGACACTAGCGGAAGTGACCTTTCAAGGGGCAAGTGACCTCGATTCGCACCCCCACTGACACTCAAATGACACGCTTTGACACTCAAAACGCCATGTTCGGGCCATTCCGGGTCAGCCCCAATCAAATGTTGCAGTTGTCACACTTCGACACAGGTAGCTGTTCGATTTCAACAATATCCCAACCTCTATCAAGCCACAAAGGACACTTAGCAAACGAATCAAAGGGGCACTTAGGGCGCCGATAAGGCCTCAAGCGGCCTCGATTCAAAAACACGTGAAGTGCCCTTGGTTGAAGGGCACGAAAAATATGCTGGTTGATCTATTTCAAAATATTTCCTGGTTTCTGTAGTTCTTATTGAAGACTCGAGGTGTTAGCACTAGCACATACTAGCGCAAACAAAAACAACATCACATGACAAACCCCATGTGGGCACAGCTCAGGATCCGGAGTGAGTCTATTTTGCGTTGTGTTCCATGAAACACATCAGCGCAACCGTGTTTTTGCGGATAGCCTGGTTTCAAAAACGCAGGCCATGTCTATGGGAGTGCCTGCTTGGCTTCGGCTGCCTCGCACAGGCCGGGTTGCAAAGCAGGCGCCCAGCTCCTTCTAAGAACTCCGGGAAGTCCTGAGGGTGAAACCCGGGTAATTTGTTGAGGGACCCGCGCACAAGTTGGTAGAGATAATTTTGGGTAGAACACATCTTTGTGCTTTGGTCCGGTTTGGTCATGTGTCAAAGCTTCTCTGCGACCCTGTCAAAAAGAACGCCAATATAATCTTCTCAAAGTTAAGTTTCGGGGGACGTGCAGCAAGATCATCGCCCGGATCCAAGAATTCAGAACATATCACGATCAAACCCAATCTAAATTGGCAAAAGGGCGGAAGCAAGGAGCCGTGGCTTCGAAGCCAACAGTCTGTCGGCTAAGCCTCCATGATGGAGCCAAGGTGACGTAAGTAAGCCGAATGCGGCATAAAAATTGACTTGATGGGGCATTCCTGGGTTTTCCAAGAGCCCGTTGTGCATGTGAGGTGTGCGCGTCGATATTCAGTTGCGGCTCTAATCGATCAGGTGGGCCACAATCGGCAATGACAAAAATCAAGTTGACCCTTGCAATAGCTGGTGTCATGGTCTTCTGTCCGAAAACGGGTCACGAGGCCAACATGACAAAGTCGAAAACCTGTCAGAAGAAGCTCTGCACGGTCTATGCCTTTCTCCCAAATGATCAGATGGCCACGGCGGCGCTGTTGGTTGGCGGATTTTGAAGCAAGGGGAATCGCACCTTACACGTTCTTTGCTTCGTTGACTCTTTTGGACTGGTTGGTTGGTTGGTTGGCTGGCTGGATGCTTGCTCACGTGCTTGCGTGCGTGCTTGCAGGATTGGTTAGAAGGCAAAAATCACTCAAACGAAAGGACAACTGGAAAGGAGAGCACTGAACTTGTGGGGGCAGTGGCTACCCTCTAAGATATGGGAGGTCTAAACTCTAAAACTATCCAAAAACGGGCTCTTTTCTTTGAATTGAGACAGACACATTTCTATTGTCCTGCCTACCGTTAAATGCACACTCACTGAAATGGTGTTGGCTTCCCTTCAACGCCCACAAGCTCGCTTTCTAGGCATTGGCTGACAAGCCCAAGAAGTGCAGGTGACATCCAGCTCTGGATGCGGGAACAAGGTTCTCCACACTGTGGATGGACGAAATCCACTTCGCAATACCTAAGAAACACAAGGGAATGATCCGATTCCCCAGTAAATACCAACAAACGTGTTGGTTTCAATATCGTGGTGCGAACGAACATGTGTCCATCCCACAGTAGGAAACAGACTTCTTCGTTTTGTTGGTCATGGCAGCAGGCGGCTAGAAGCTTTAAATTTCAGAGGCGAGGCGCGATCTCGTCGCAGTCGTCGGACAGGGCCGTGACCAACTGACGGGGAAAGGGCCAGGCAAATCTGTGCCTGACCTTGAAAAAGAAGAAACCCGTCTCAAAAAGGTGCGGAATGGGTACCTGAGAAAACGATGCAGAACCCATCTCTCACGCCCCGGTGGCAAAATGGGGTGATTCCCTCCCCTCCCCTCCCACAAAATGGGGCTCACCATGGCCCAAGTTGTAAGCAAGGAGATAGGTTAGCACATTCCTGTGCGCTGGTTCGTCGTCAATCCGTGTGCTGCGAAAACCCTCCATCCTTGTCTTCTGGCCCTGCTCTTGCACACGAAATGTGCCAAGAAACCGGAGACTCGACTTGAAACATAGGGGGCCTCGCATTTGCCCCGCTACACAAACACCAACGATTAAAACACTGCCAACTTAGACATTTGTCAAGAGCCGAGTGAAGAAACACGGATTGCATACCTAGCTGATACACGTGGTTTGAGGACATACTTGTCCTTACCGCTGGCGCGTCACAGCTTCCTGGGCTCGCAAATCATCAAATCATGACCGTAGTAGTTCGTTGATCCCTGCTAAGACTTAAACCTCGAACTATAAACCCTTCTAAATTCCAAGACATAGCGTCGTCTAAAGGTATAGCCCGTATCGTTGGGAATCGAGAAGAGGAAGCAGCCCCCCCCCAACTCGACACTGGCGCCTTGCTCAGGCGCTCGTTCACGGAGTCGTGCAGCTTTTGCCCCCCAGGACCTTGCCAGTCCAAAATGGCGCGCTTGGACTCCCCGAAGGGTCCAAGTGCTTGCTTAGGATATATTTCGACATGACCCTTTATATACTCTCAGGTACGTGGAACCGAGAGATCAATGGAACGTACATCTCTCTGGAGCGGGTGCGGTGGATTCCCTCAATGTAGGGAACAAGAGAAACCCAGCGTTTTGTCCAGAGCTTGCGGTTGGTTGACTTGCAACATTGAGGCACCAACTCATCCCTGGTGTACACAATTTGTGCCAGTTTGGATAGGGTTGTCTTTCCACGCATACAGCATTGGTGTATACCAAATTTCCCCAGCCAAAGTTGAGCCAGTCGGATACGAGTGGTGCTTGCTGGTTTCACATCTAAGAAACCGACACGGGGCACGTCTAAACCGTTCATGGCTGCCGAACTGAAAAGGGTCTTCCCAGAAATCCTATGCTGTAGTAACTTTGCCCATACGTCTACTAGGGACTGTCAAAACGCTATGGCCATTCCAAACGCTTGGCGTCCTTTGGGCTTCCTTGCCCAACGGGCCCAACGGGCCCTTGCCGGACACATCCTCGCCACTGCGTTGGCAGTGCACGAGTCGTGCACATGGCGACCATGAGAATCAAGCACCAAACAAGAACACCCTTGCAGTCATAACCACGCTCCACGTCTGTGGTTTCAGGATTCATTGAAGCGATTTGGTCAATGAGTAGTGTATGTCCGCCGACATTGCTCGGCGTGTCGGACACCTAAGAGAGGATAGAGGATAACCCCCCCCCTAACCCCCCCCCACCCGACGTCTGATACGTGCCCCCCCCCACCCCGCCCCCCACGGACCGCGCGGCAATTTGATGACGTTCCACTAAACGTAGTCTTCGCGGAGAAACCAGGGGTCCCAGGCTCGATTCCCCGTGCCGGCTCTTTGCTGGTTTGGGGTTCCTGCCTCCTTTTGCCGAAAATCTGGAAAAACTCTGTGTTTTTGGACGTCCTGATTGCGAAAACGCTGGAAAAACCTTTTTGCGGGAAATATTGGGGAGCAAAGGAGAAATGCAAGGAAGTGCAAGGAAATAAGGGAAGGAAATAGGAAGTCGACATGACAGGAAAGCAGCGGGAAACGAAAGGGAAACAAAGGGGAACTGAAAGGACATGCAAGGGACAGAAATGACAACAAGGGGAGCGCAGGGGGAATGAAAGAGAAACAAAGCACAAGGAAACCAATCGGCACGACGGGAGATGTAGGGAAATGACTCGCAACGAAAGAACGGGACATACATGGAAAATGAAGCGGACATACCGAGAAAATGTCAGGGACATGAAGGGGGAGTTGAAAGGCATGGAAGGGACATGACCAGGACGTCATGGGAAACGTGAAAAGGACATGAAGGGGAAATCAAGGGCAAAGCCAGTAGTGAGATGACAGTTCAGGATCATGAAGGGGCAGTGCCCGCACATCGAGGCAACTCAGGGGGGAGAGAGAGAGAGAGAGGGAGAGAGAGAGAGACAGAGAGAGAGAGAGAGAGAGAGAGCGAGAGAGAAAGAGCGAGACACAGAGAGTGAGAAAGAGAGAGAGAGAGAGACAGAGACAGAGCCAGAGACAGAGCCAGAATCAGAGAAACAGAGAAAGAGACAGACAGAGAGAGAGAGAGAGAGAGAAAGAGAGAGACTGAGAAAGAGAGACACAGAAAGACAGAGAGGGAGACAGAGAGACAGAGAGAAAGAGCGAGAAAGTGAGAGAGTAGAGAGGTTCGAATTAGGGTACCCTTTTTCTGTAGAGGGGCGTGGACAGGAAGGAGACAGGGAGACAGAAAGGAGACAGAGAAACAGAGAGAGAGAGAGAGAGAGAGAGACAGAGAGAGAGAGAGAGAGAGAGAGAGAGACAGAGAGAGGGAGATTGAGATTGAGGAGAGAGAGGCTTGGGGGGACGGGGAGGATGGGGAGCAGGGGGAGGGAGGGAGAGAGGACGACAGAACACACGAGGGAGACAAGGGAGAGAGGAAGAAGGAGAAAAGGGAGAGGACAATGTCGGCGGACTGAGCCGGAGGCTCTAAAGTTACCTTATGTGTTTCATGCTTCATGAGTTCGACATGAAGGAATACAACCACGTTGTAAAGGGGTCGGTTCCTGCTTTTACTTTGGTTCAAGACACAGCCGTTCCATGTCGCCAACGCCGCAACCTTGATTGCCCAGAAAGTTCCTACCACCCTTTGAACCGCTTTGCTTGCGGATTGTCCTTGTCTTAGCCGCAGCTTTGCTTCCCGACCGGACCTGAAGAAAAAAACCGCTGTGTTCGAGACCTGTGTGTCGGAAACTCGCCGAGGTGCCCAAAAGCACGGCTGAGTTGATGGCCTCCAACTCCTCGAAGCAGCTCGCGTGTTAACGCTTCGGTCATGGAAATCCCCAAACCCAAAATTGTGGATCCCGGCCCCTGCAAATCATAGAGCCAACAAAGCCAAGCATTTTTGTTGGAATGGTAAAGGTAAAGGAGAGCACCTCGTCCACACCCATGTCAATCGACCTGCTTCAATGAGGGGACAAGGCGCTTGTGCGCTGCCTTGAAAGCGAGAACCAAACAGCGTCACTGCTCTGCCAACGACATATCCATGTTCACATCTCAGAGGGTGGATGGGTTCAAGGGATACAAAGCAAAACAAGGATCTTCGTGCACCTTTGCAGAACGGTGGTACTTGAAGTGGCGCAAAGTCTCTGCCTGACAGAACGGACCTGGTTTCCCCAACGCACCGAGCCAAAAGCCATATGGTCGGACATGTCACCAACCCAACCTTCTAATAATCGAACCTGCCCTAAACAAACACAAACGCGTTTCCAGACTACAAACGCTCGTTGCTTCCATGGCCTTGTCATACAACCAATTGGCCTCAAATTTACTCCTCCTCCCACGACCCAAGCGACCTCAGCTTTCGCACCCAACCAAACATGTTGGGCTGGATTATGGTGCACGTGTACTGATCCTTAGACCAGCTTGAAAGTAGATGGCGCAACTTCCCTTGGTAGGTAAAGAGCATGACACTGTAAACAATCATAGGGAAATGTGTCATCTGTCACCCAACAATATTTGAGGGAATGGTGCTTGTTTATTGTGCCATCTTTCCGCACATTTTACAATGATTCGAAGCCTGAAATAAGGGATCCCTTTCCTTTCCTTTCGGTGAGCCACGTCCATGGTAAAGATCCTTTACTTGGGGATCCCTCAAGGGCCATGATTGATCTCGAAGGTTTTCCCTTGCATTGCAGAATTCAGACAGCTGACCGCAACATACGGGTGAGCTCGTCATAAAACATCGCAGGCATGGTTGATTTCCCATGAAAACACATCGGGGCTCGTGACTTCGCCTGCTTGCCGATGGTGCCGGAGCCATCGGCATCCAAAGTGTCGAAGAGCTCTCGGTGCGCCACCAGCTGACCTGGAGCCGCGTCGCCGAGTAGCTGCAGCAGGTCGGTGGCTTGGTGGATGAAAAGCAGGGGGACAATACAACAGAGGGAAGTGCAGGGTTGTTTGATGGGTGACATGGATTTTTCAGTTAAAATATCAACCCATTTAGAGGAAACTCCCTGCACATTGGCCAGAAAGTGAGATCTAAACCAGTCAGAAGCCGAAAAGGGGAAGCTATAGCTGTAGAAGGCGCAGCGAGTGGCATTTTCCAAGGCCAAACGTCATGGTGCCGGCTCTTCCCTGTGCGGCTCTTCCCTGAGCCTGCCTGAAAACTGTTCCCCTCTACAAACTATAGTTCCCTGTGGCCCAAAAGGCGATGTCTAAGGCACCCGAACGGGAAGGACAATTTTGCTTCGGCCACTTAGACCCGTCTCGGTGGTCTGCCGCCGACTCCCGGGACTCCAAAGGAACCGTAGACAGTACTCTCAGATATCAGTTGCCCAGCGTCCAGCCAAGAAGGAGGAGGATTCCTTCTTCAGCCAACTTGCTGGCGGATGTGTTCTTTGGTGTATGTGTGTGTGTGTGTCTTCCTGAGGGGTTGTGATTGCATGTACCAACCTACATCAAATCAAATAGCGTCAAACATCTGTTTGAGCTGGCCCCATATATGCAGCTGTACAGATCATGTCGATGCTACTTAGGTCACTGTTGGGTTGTACATTGGTATTCTGGCACAACAGAAGCACCGCTGACATTCCTCTTACCCTGATGTCCCAAGTGGAACCGCACAATTGATCCCGTTCACCCGGCCAAGTTGCTATCTGGAATATCTTGCCCGATGCGATTGGTCGCCTCGGCTGCAGAATCGGCTGCCTGTCTTGCTTCGGGCTGCTCCAACAGGCCAATACCCGACAGCTGATGCACCAAGCGTGAATAGAAAGATAAGTACGTAAAGGGATGTTTTCAATCATGATATAAACGTTGCAGCTTACGAGTTCAAGACAGCGACACCCCCTAATAGCAACACTTGCGAGCTCGCTTGAGTCACTAAGGTGACGTCTTGTTTCATGACTCACACGCCTCTCACCCCCGATTTTGTCACCTAGCTGGGTCTCTGAAACACCTCCGGTTACTGGGTGAATTCTAACTAAATATCAAGCCTAGTTTAAGGTTCTGTCAGTAAGGAGCCTGAATCATGGGTGAAGTCGCAAAGCCTTTGCCGTAATACGCCGAGAATGTGTTCAGAGAAAAGAATATGCTCAGCCTCGCGCCAAGGGAATCCTACACGTCCACGAATCAAACAGCAGCGCAATCTTACCGGCAATGTTTGGACCCGGGATTCCACCCCCGCATGGATTGTGGGAGTCCAGGGAGAGGATGTTTTTCTCCATGTGAAACAGCAGCAACTCCCCCTCAAACATCGCAGAGCTTAAGTGTTCTACCAGGAATGAAGTTGGATGTAAAGTTGGATGCATAAAAGGTATGGCACCCCAAGACTGGCCGGTTTCCCTTGTTCCCATGTTTTCACCAGACCTATAATTTAATCCCGAGGGAATCTCGGGGTGAAAAGATAACACCATGGGAACGACTAGTTTTTTTGCGTTATTGTCAAAGTTGGGGACGGGCAACAAATGGTTTGACCAGTTTGCCCAGTTTCTGAAGAGTGAAATGCAAACAAAACGCCCGCTAGTAAAAAAATGGTTCAAAGGTGCGCATGGAGCTTGTGCTGAACCCAAGACCAAAGCCTCTGCTTCCTTTTGGTTTCCGAAAGCGAAACGCCCGCCTCAAGCACCTTCTGGTCCAGTTGTCTGGAGACCAGGTCCGCCCCCATGCGCAGGGGCAGGATGTCATCCTTGGAAACACAATCCAGCAATCCCATTCCGATTGACAAGCTCTGACCCACACAGCAGTCTCTCCGTGGGTAAGTCGTGAACGTGAATGTGTGATGCTTGAGTCAGGGCAACTTCAGGAAGATGCCCATCGCATAAGCACAGTGAGTCCCTAACAGACAAACAGAGCTGCCTGCAGGAGTCATGAGTCGTAAAGTCCTGGATATTTGCTCAAATGAAGTGGTTGTCAATCACGCAAAAGCAGCTTCCATGATAAAGACTAAGAGCCCTTCTGTCACATCCATCTTTTGCAAGGATTCCTCAGATTGTCGGCGCTCCTCGTTTTGAGTGTGCTTTGCAAGGCGTCAATGGGAAGCTGAATGAAAAACCAGAGATTCTAGGAAACACATGGGCTCCAACCGAAGAAGCAAGCCAGCAAGCCAGCAAGCCAGCAGGCCAGCAAGCCAGCAAGCCAGCAAGCCAGCAAGCCAGCAAGCCAGCAGGCCAGCAAGCCAGCAAGCCAGCAAGCCAGCAAGCCAGCAAGCCAGCAAGCCAGCAAGCAGCCAGCCAGCCAGCCAGCCAGCCAGCCAGCCAGCCAGCCAGCCAGCCAGCCAGCCAGCCAGCCAGCCAGCCAGCCAGCAAGCAAGCAAGCAAGCAAGCAAGCAAGCAAGCAAGCACACAACTATATAGCAGCCAAGCCAAGCCAAATCATACGAGTCTATCGAACCCACTGGCCCACCAACCAACAAGCGCCATCTTCACTCCAAGCTGCATAGAGGATCTTCACTGCCTTCACCAGCGAAGGGATGCACAGCCCTGCTTTGATCCTGCGGGTGACTGGCAAGCTGCGGGGTACGGGATCTATCAAGACTCCGTAAGGTTGGTTTTCAAAACATCCGCGGGAGTCTCCTCAATGTTCTGCTGCATCAGACCCGCAAATCAGATCTTTCAATCTTCCCGAGATTCGATTAGGTCATGGTGCATGATCCTTCTTGTTGCTCAACCTACTGGGCTGCTCAAAGCAGAGGCTTGACAATCCCGAATTGGGTATCCGTGCCTTAAACTGGGGGAATGTCAGCAACGATTCGACGGCAAGAAAAGGCATCCGCACCAAAGTGGAACCCCTGAGCAGTCAAAACGTCTGATAATCAAATGTCTACCGAAAACCATGGCAGGAGCTCAAAGCGGTCGCAGACCTTCAGGTGACAGAATACGCAAACCTTGAGGCGTGGAGACGAATTCGGGCAAGCCAACCGATGCAGCAAACCAACCTAGGGACGAAGGGCATGTTCCTTATGACCTTCCTGCTGATACATTAGTTAGCCGATATTCAGTGTGGGCATTGAGTTAGTCCGCAGAATGTACAATGCGTGCAGAAGACCTAAGAAATATTAAGAAAACCCCGTATGCGGTTGCTATTTGTTTCCGGTGGGGGTATGTTCACAGTCGCACGGTTTTTGAGGTTTCCACGGGACGGCTTAGTGCGGTCCCAAAGGTACCTGGTCGGATTTGAACCCGCCCAACTTGGGTGGTGCGACCAGGTCTTACGCTGACCGAGCAACTAGCCGTTACTCAATACCACCGCCTGGGGGTATGTTCACAAAAAGGATTTTAGGCCCAACACACTGGCGGTGTGTGTGTCTGTGTGTGTCTGTGTGTGTCTGTGTGTGTCTGTGTGTGTGTGTGTGGGTCTGTGTGTGTCTGTGTGTGTCTGTGTGTGTCTGTGTGTGTCTGTGTGTGTCTGTGTGTGTCTGTGTGTGTCTGTCTGTGTGTGTCTGTCTGTGTGTGTCTGTCTGTGTGTGTCTGTCTGTTGTGTGTCCGTCTGGTGTGTGTCTGTTGTGTCTGTCTGTGGGTGTGTGTCTGTGTGTGTGTGTTGTGTGTGTGTGTGTCTATGTGTGTGTGTGTTGTGTGTGTGTCTGTGTGTCTGTCTGTGTGTGTCTGTGTGTCTGTGTGTCTGTGTGTCTGTGTGTCTGTGTGTCTGTGTGTCTGTGTGTCTGTGTGTCTGTGTGTCTGTGTGTCTGTGTGTCTGTGTGTCTGTGTGTCTGTGTGTCTGTGTGTCTGTGTGTCTGTGTGTCTGTGTGTGTGTGTCTGTGTGTCTGTGTGTGTGTGTCTGTGTGTCTGTGTGTCTGTGTGTCTGTGTGTCTGTGTGTCTGTGTGTCTGTGTGTCTGTGTGTCTGTGTGTCTGTGTGTCTGTGTGTCTGTGTGTCTGTGTGTCTGTGTGTCTGTGTGTGTGTCTGTGTGTCTGTGTGTCTGTGTGTCTGTGTGTCTGTGTGTCTGTGTGTCTGTGTGTCTGTGTGTCTGTGTGTCTGTGTGTCTGTGTGTCTGTGTGTCTGTGTGTCTGTGTGTCTGTGTGTCTGTGTGTCTGTGTGTCTGTGTGTCTGTCTGTCTGTCTGTCTGTCTGTCTGTCTGTCTGTCTGTCTGTCTGTCTGTCTGTCTGTCTGTCTGTCTGTCTGTCTGTCTGTCTGTCTGTCTGTCTGTCTGTCTGTCTGTCTGTCTGTCTGTCTGTCTGTCTGTGTCTGTCTGTGTCTGTCTGTGTGTGCATGTGGGTGCGTGTGTGGGTGTGTGTGTGTGTCTGTGTGTGTGTCTGTGTGTGTGTCTGTGTGTGTGTCTGTGTGTGTGTCTGTGTGTGTCTGTGTGTGTGTGTGTGTCTGTGTCTGTGTGTGTGTGCGCCTTCAAACACATCTTTGGATCCCAAAAAGGATAGACATCAAAGCGGCAGCGACTGCAACATTGGGCCAGCAATTGCCTTGCTACAACTCTACAACACTCAGTTGTGACACACTTTCGCAAAGTGAGTTGACATTATTTACTACAGGTCTGTTTCAGTGTCCCCGTCCCCATTACTTGAATTTACACCAACAGGGGCAGCCATGCCGACGAACAACATGCGCACGAAGTGTCTGCCAATCCCTGCGCCCCACTCCAAGCATACGAGCAAACCTCAAAGCAACGCCTTAAAGCAAACTCCAAAACTCCAAACTCCCAATTACCGCTACTAGACAGCGGTACCTGGACCTTCTACCCAAAAAAGGTTGAAGTTCCCCCCTTGGGGGCAATCACATGTTTTTTTTCCCTTTTTTTTGTTTTAATGTTTTTGAAAACAAGAGAAGTTTACCCCATGACTTTCGATTCAACAAAAAAAACATATTTCGGCGAATGTCGCGGGCCCAGGCAGTTCAAAAAGGCCATACGAGAGGCCCCACGGCTTCGATTCCCCCCCTTCGGGGTCCCTTTCAGCAGCGTCCGCCAGCGCGGCGGCAGGCATGCCAAGTCCCTCTCGGTGTAGCCGCTGCACTGCGCCAAGTAGTCTCGGAAGCGCCGTGACTCCGGTTTTGTTTGGTCATGTCCATAAAATGTCACTTTTTTCAGGGGTTCCCCAAAAACGAAGAATGGCCATATATTGAAATCAGGCAGAGAAAAACACATAACACCTAAACCATGGGTTGGGCATGGGCGAAATCACAGAAATACCCGAACCAAACGTTGGCCGTGACCAAGACTGGATCTACTGGCCTAGAAAATGATTAGAGAGGTGATGCAAAATCCCAGTCAATACCAATGGACCAAGTCATCACATCTTGCGAGCCCGAAAGCAAAAGCTCTTGGCTAGAAAAACCACGGTGTTTGGCAAGCGGGCAGCCTGGACACCAGTAAACTGGTGAACCTCAGCCTTGGCTATGAATCTCTCTATGGATGGTGGTTCAATGTGGGTCAGGGCGTGTTGAACTTGGCATGTTGAACTCGGGACCCAGAGTCACACCCATGTGCATGCCTGTCAAGAAAGGGAACCAGGTTAAGATACCAAGCAAAACTGAGCTAGTGCGACCTCCCGGGCAAAGGGATCGAATTTCTTCATCCCAAAGAATGTCAGTCGCTGACATTCAGAAAGTGAGTTTTTGCCGCCAGTCTGCTCTCGAACTTCTCCTTGTTGCTCTTGCCAAACCACGCCCTCCGCATCATCCGGGAGGAAAATCCGGCGCGGTTCACCCGCCGAAGGGAGGCGATACCTGCAGGAGACTCAAGTTCACTCGAAATAATCCGAAACGTGAACTGGAATGTTCAAAGCTGGGGGAGGACCCAATCCCAATCCGTGCGACAGGGAAACAGCCAAAACAACTCGAAGAACAAACCGTGGAGCCAAAATGCCAGTGAGAACTATAGTTTGGCCTTTCTGAGGATACATTGACACAAGAGAGGCTCGAAATGCTGGCGTGCTTTTCAACACCTGCGGACGAACGTCCTTGTGTAGTAGGGGGCATGCTGGGCTCATGCTGCCAAAGACAAAAAGCAGCTCCCCAAGATCCCCTACTTAAGACAGTGGGAGGTCAGTTCCACGGTCTTGCCGCACATTGTCCACGGAACATGGGCAATTTACCTGGAATTCCGGAAGTGCGGGCTCTTCTGCGGATTCCAGATACCAGACTTCAAATCGCTGCTAGTCCGGGCCCCTGGCATTACGTATACTTTGTACTTGGTTGACGTTGGAAGGGAGCAACAAAAATAACAATAGCAGTTAAGAGGAGATTTCCCACTAAACCACAATAAGCAAATATGTAAAAGGTTCCCAGACAAAAACCAGCAAATATGTAAAATGTAAAATGTTTCCCGACAACAAGATCATCCACTTCTCCACTTGCCAACTGTCCTGGGTGATGTTGTCTGCCGGCAAAGCAGAGCGACATGTTTCGGGACAAGTGGGAAGCTAGGGGCGCTGTTGGAAACGCCCAACCTCCCAATCCGTCGAAGCACTCGAAGCGTCAGCTTGGACCCCAGGGGCCTAGCTTTCAAAGCAATCCGAGGGCGTCAGGGTGGGCAAAATGACGATTCAGAAAAACTGGAACAAAGAACCCTGCAAGTATATCAAGAACCTTCACCGAAACCTTTATGTCACACTATGTCACACTATTTTGCTGAAGAGACTCATGAAACCGAGGCCACTTCGAATATTCTCTCAGCCAGCCCCGTCCATGCCTAGAGGGGCCAAAGGTGCCAGCAGCCTGCCAGGCGCGAGGCTCAATGGCCAGACCGTGTCAGTTCGCACTCAAAGTGAGGGGTCGATACAACTTCCATTTGCAGCTCATTGGCCCCCGAGCTCGTGACACTTCAGCATGAGCGCCATTCAAAAGGGCAACACCCAGGTCAGTGGTTGACCCAGGCATCCTCAGCCCGACCCAAGTGTATAGGTTCTGCAAAGCCCAGGGCCAATTCCGGACTGTAGGCAGAGACTCGGAGTTGCTTCTTTGATCCGAGCGCGTTCTCAAAAGGAACATGGGGCACATGGGTGGGTGCCCAATGCAACAAACGTACGGCTTGAGGCGAGCAATCAACTCAGATTATCCTTGGGTTCAACACAAGGACACGACGAAGGAGATGTGGAATTATCCTGGCACAGCTGGCATTTCTCCTCTAGCTACTGTCTATGTGAAGGAAAGCAATGGTAAGCTGACCCACACAGGATGTTGAAGAGGAGCTCGAACGTATATTGTATCTCACAAAGACATTCCCACAAACAATATACAACATGAATATACGTAGCGCACGTCTTGCAAAAGCGTTTGCACAAGTCATGTGTTCGTATCCGGACAGGCGTCTGCCGGCTTGGCCATCAGTCCCTAAACAATAACTTGCATGTTCGAGTGCCTGAGGTACTTGAAAGATGAACCCGGAACCCAACAATTCTGCTAAAGGGAACGCCGTGAACTGAGGTTTTGAGTTTTGAGGGGTCCATGTCCAGGGAACAGCAGAGACCCTCCAAGGCAGCTATCGTTAAACTTGACTGCCCCTCTTCACATTGCAACCGATATCAGAAGGACACCAACAGATACACTCCGTCACTTTGCGCCGCGCCCAAAATCTGTGCTTTACTTTTGGAGAGCTGACGAAACAGTGAAACCGGCGAGCTGCCCGTACAGTGCGCAGCCTGAATTCGCACGAAGCTTCGCTGCAGAGGTCAGGACAGTGCCTGGCTACGCTCAAGACTCCGCGAAGGGAGCCCACAAGAAAGCCAAGGACAACGGGATGTCGTGGTGATGCTCCTCGCGGATTTGCTGCTGCATCATCTTCAGGATCCTTGGGCGAAACTCGACAAATCCATATGAGTGCTCAAACTTGATGCTATGGCTGGCACATATGGACAGCACGAGTTTGTCCCTGAAGTTGAAGTCTTCTGGTGGCTTCACTTGCGCTTCAACATGCTCCAAGAGGTTCCCAGGAAAGATCAAGACTTGTCGGAACCTTCAAGGCGTGGAGGTCCGAATGTCTCTCCCGACTCGCAGTCCGCTCTGCACCGTGGGACTGGCTTGCATTTGACTAGCACTTCGCCTGAAAAACACCGTGCCACCATGCTTGTTGCTGGCAAGGCAGCGAAAAACGAACCTGGCTAGTGGGTTGTCACAACTGGGCCGTCCTCAAATCCCTGGCTAAAAGTTTTGCTTTCAGTGGGCTCAACCCCCCCCCACTAAACCCTAGGAACCACCAAGAAAACTGGGGTGATCCTTGACACCTTCAGCAAAAGTCACGGATCAGCTGGGGGTTTCCTGGGAAAGTTTCAGGGATTCCTCTTGACCTACCACTTCGGCCGATGAAGCTTGACTTTGGACGTGCGCAAAGGTTAAAACCTGTTGGAAGAACCAAACACCAAGGAACGAAACGCTGCTTGGAGCTGCTTGCCGGGCATAGGGGGGAGTTGCAGAACTCACAAGACAGCCTCAGGCATGGCCCTTGCAGGCCCTTGGCCAAGGCTTGCCAAGCTTACCCGAGAGCGAGATGCTTATCACTAGGAAGCTTGGGTTAGCTTGGGGGATGCAAAGAAACATAGTCAGTCTCCCGACAGGGGTGAGCCAAACCACTTTTTTGGTGACTGATTAGCATTGGTTGGTCGACTAGTTTGGGACCCCCCCCCCGGCAGGAAAAACAAACCCCCTTTTTGAATTGACCCGACTTTGCATGGCTGTGACTTCTAAAAGGGATCCAATTCTAAATGGTTGGTGGACATGGAGTTCCCTACATGCTGCCCACCGTCTACAAAAGCCAGAAGTTAAACCGCCAATCCGAACCACCAATGCGAATTTACCTGACAAAAAGGTACGAGTAGCCTCAAACAACACACACACACCCATCTGGAAACCGATTCCCACAGAAGGTGCCACTCTACTCTGAGCCTCTTCAAGCCCAGCTTCCCGCCCAAGATGGCGAGGCAGCGAACCACCGGCACCACCTCCAGTGGGGTCCCCCCAAAACGAATTTCTACGCAGAAGGGAATCGGTACCGGGTAGTGGGAAAACAAGCTTAGAACGTTCCAAGCGGAACTAGGGCAACAGCTCTCGCCGGCTAGCTTCACACAAGTGCTTGATCTAACTGAACATCACAACGGACCTCGCCGACAAAATACAGGGACATCTCACATCTCCTTTTCTGAAGAATCCCTTGTTAGGCTTCCTTCTACTCATCCGAAGCCGAGCAAAGCCAAAGTGAAATAGATGGCAACCATTTCCTGGTAAGTTTGCTGAAATCGGATGGCTAGTCTATCTTTGTTTCCCTTCAGCACAAAAAGGCCAAAAAGTAGGGAGGTCAGCCACACCGAACGACGAGCAAAAACGGGTGCCTTTTTACACCCAAGTGAGCGGCGCCCACCTATTTCACACCAATTCCAAGGACCCTACTCTTGCCAAGCCCAGCAGGACCCAAACCACCTGGACCTACTTCTGGGCTTTTGGGCTCCGACATCACACGCGTCACACGTGCGCGGTGTGCTTTCGCGCCTCCTGGTCGATGTGTCTCAGCAGGTCCTGCGAGGCCGCCTCCTGCAGGGAGTCTTGGGCCGCGTGGTTGCTGCTGGCATTGAAGAGCCCTCGGATCACTTGCGCCACCTGAGGTCGACTCTCGGTTTCCTCTCGGTGAGGTTTCCCATTGGCAGGCCCAAATGAGTCACAATCAAAACCCGGTACACAAATGGTCGACCCAGAACCATGTAAAGAACTAAGAAGGCGGTCGCAGCTATTTATGGCTGGGATCGTCCCTTACTAACCTTCACTTGCCCGGGTTTTAATTGTGGCCCAAATGAATAAAGGCTGGGTTGATTGACAGGGGCAGGTGCCCATTCCCAGACATACCCACCATTGACCCTCAAAATGGGTCAAACGTTGAAGACTAACTACATGGAGTGTCTGGGATTTCAAGGAAGCCCAAATGAAGAAACGCTGGGGTTGATGAATAAGAAGGTGTCAATTCACTTCCTCTCTCTTTTTGTGGGAATCCTTCACAGCGACCAACACCCCCCCCTACCAATCCACCAGCCTTACTTATCCAGGGTTCGCAAAGGCTCAGGCGGAATCCCCAAAAACCCACAGAATTCGCACCCTTCTGGAACCCTTCTGGAACGCTAGCCCGGATCCACACAGGCTAGCTACCTGGATAGCGCTGACAAATCACCGGCGATCGGCGATATCAAGTGGGATTTGCATGCCCATGACTTGATCACTTCATAGGGATTCCTGCAAGCATCACGAAGCAGTTGCCTTGTAACGTATCCTTTCACCTGATCATCATGTCAGGGGGTCCATACCAGGAATTGATGCATGAGTTTGTTTCTACATTCGGCCTTGGAATCAAGCCCCCGCCCTCGGTATCAAAAACATATGATTGACGATAGATTGAGATTGTGACAAAACTGTCACCCCAAAACAAATGCCTGAACCCCCAACAACTTCCGTGAATTTTGACACTCCCTCAAATCTGCACCCCTGCCCCTAACTCAGATTCAACTGATTCAAGACCTTTGTATGTTCAATGCCTCCATTTCTATTGGCCTTTTGCATACATGGCGCACAGATCAACTGACAAGACATATGGAACACAAAGCGTCCATTGGCCTTCCCTGCCGCCCAACCAGCCTTCCCTCCCCTTCCCAACAAACGATATCGCCCGCGTTGCACCAAAACAAAGAACACCAACACTCACAACGATTAGCCAAATCAAGCACCCGGCTTTTGCAATTAAGAATCAAAGGACTCAAAAGCATTGTGTGGTTCCACCGCGTTGCGCCCCCTTTCTTGGAGAAAGAGCCCACGTCGAAGCCAAAAACAACCACTCCCCGGCGCCTGCGCGGGGGAATCCCCGGCAACCCCGAAGGCTTCGGCCGCCTGCGCCACGCACGCGTCAGGGCCGCCGGTGGCCAAGTGCCGTACGAGGAGCTGCAACGCACGGCGCTTCTGGGGGCTGAAGCGGCGCAAAGAGGCGCCCCAGTCCAGGACCCAGAGGGTGCCGTCCTGGAGGGGAGGGGGAAAAGTGGTAAAACGTGAAACATATGAAAGAAGTAAAATAGTAAAACATATGTTGAGGGGGAGGGTCTTTTTTTGGGTCCCCTCGAGTGGCGACGTTTTGAGTGCTCCAAATATCACCGTCGGGGAATTGAAGCCGGCCGAGGCCGGCCCGGCGGGCTCTGAGCTTTATCGCAATGATGCAAAGAGGTGCTCTAAAACATGCTCATTGCGACCAATGCACAAAGCACATGCGGATCCAAGGAGGAGGCAACTGCTGTCGCTCCACGGGTAAAGACCATAATCCCAGCACTCCCCACAACATGAGTGAAAAGCTCCAACTTCCTTTGAATCACTTCCAAGGCGATCTCGACAACATGCTGGACAATCTTCAATGTCCGCATTCGATATATTCAAGAGGATCCAGTGCTTGTCATTTGCACTACGCTCCGCATGGCTTTGAGAAGACAGGTGGCAGACTACATGTTTACTCTGCTCTTACCCGCTGCGAGCGGGCAGTCCAACCTATGCTCACCGCCCAACGCACCTAAAACTACAAGGCAATAAGCTTCTGGAAGCCTGGCTCTGCAGAAAAACCAAACTTGGAAAACGAGGTCAAAAGCTCCGCGTTGAAACTTCACCGACAAAACCAAGGCCCAAAGCCGGCCGCCCTCTCAAACCCTGTGCCTCCCAGCGGAAGTTGCCCAGGTGGGGGTCCACATGCGCCAAGTGCCTTGGCCAAACCCCTGGATCACAGACCTCCCCGGGGGAACGCCTTTGCCTGGCAAAGGCTCAATGCAAACCATGGGAATCAGATAAAAACCTGAGGGTGCATCTAACAAGTTTGCAACGACCACCGACCCCAAATCCCAATGATGGCAACCTTTGCGGGTACGGTCGCAACTGCGCTCTTGCGAGGGCAAACGCCTTACGAAAGGTGCCAGCTCAACTGGAGGGTGGTGGGGCCTGGCAAAACGGGGGGGGAAAAAATGGTAAAAGTAGGGGGCCTGGGGGGTGGTCTGTTGAGGGTTGCCTGTTCTGGTTTTTATGTTCATCTCAAATCTGTGTTCCCCCTTATTCGTTTTTAAAAGAGGGTTTTTAGGGAGCTTATTTATCGTTTTCGTTAAGGTAATCATTTGGGTAAATTGTCGCCTTGTTCATTGTTGGGCTGGGGGCCGACATTTTGTTCATTTGAAAGAGTTAGCCCTTTTAGTAGTTATTATGTTCTGGGGTGTTGGTGGTGTATTTGTTTTCTCTTTCTCTCCCTCGTCCTTCCGCCACGTTGCATCGTCATCATCATCAACATCTTCGGTCTTGCCGGGCTGCCCAGATTTTGTGAGCGGAAACAATCTCACCGTGCAAGAGACTTGTTCGCTGAGATGACTATGAGTTTTCTTGCCGTCAGCCTTTTGTAGTGTATCTGAGTAAGCCCCTGACTTAACTCATTGGCAACTGTCATCATGTCACCGAAGAAGACGACTGACGGTGGCTATGTTCAGAAAGAGCAGGAGAAACAGCCAGAAGTTCCCGAAGAGGAAGCAGAACAGTCAGAAGAAGAGGAAGCAGAGCAAGCTGACGAAGAGGTGGATGCACTGGCTCAGTTGATGATGGCTCAAGACCTTCTCGGCACGGTGAGCCTCTCCAGTGACGCTAATCTGTCAGAGATTCACAACGCTTTGCTGGACAAAATCAATGAGATGGAGGACATCAAGAAGGCTGTGGAAGTTGAACAGGGCATCCGTCAGAAGGCTCAGAAAGAGGCCACTCGCAAGGCAGAAGTGGCAAAGGCGAAGGCTATCAAAGACAAGGAGAACAAGGACAAGCGCAGTGGTCGAGAGTGGTACAAGATTGTGACGCCGTCAGGCAGGGTGCTCACGCTCTTTCTGGACAAGTCCAAGACGCTGGGACGGCTCCGTAAGAAGGCAGTCAGGGCATGCAAGGAGTTTGACATGGGCAGTGGCAAGAAAAAGAAGAAGTGGAATAGCATCTGTCTGGTGCTCCCAAGCGGGAAGAACCTGACGGCAAAGAGCGGTCGCCCCTTCCTATACAACCAGAATGAGTTGTTGAACCAGAGGGCGCTGTTCATCATGTGGGAGGAGAACTTCAACACAGGCAACTACCCACAGCCCTTGAACCTTCAGGTCAGCATGGACCATGAGGAGGATGATGAGAACACAGATGACGAGACAGACAGCGACGACGATGAGTGAGTGAAGTCTCACAGTTCAGCCCACATAGCCTTGTGATTGATTTCCTCTATGGCTTCCGAAAGCATCGTTGTGAGTAGAAGCAACACCACCATCTAGAATAGAGATGTCTCACTTGGCTTTGGCACAGACCATCCATGACCGTGGAAAAGGCTATTTGATGCAGAGCATCAGCTGTGTCAATTGTGTGCACCAACTGTGTCAATTGCTTTTTGTTGTTACATCTCGAGTTTAGGAAGCTGAGAACACTTCATCAGTCAAGCTGTGAAGACATCCCAATGGCACTCGTTGTTGTCAAGAAGAACGGCTTCCTCACCCTCAAGGTTGTCAACAACGCCCTTGGCAACATTCCTGTGGTGGATTGTGACAGTGACCTTCACGCTGACCTGACCGTCCCGACACTTCTCAACTTGACCAGTTGCTCTCGCCATTGCTTGGAAAACGTCATGAGGACTGCAAACCTCCAGATGTTGGCAAGGGACAACAAGCAGACTTTGGCTCAATCAATCTTGGACAACTGGGACGACGTTGTGATTGCCTTTGCCCATCTCAACCATTGCCGTCCTGTCTTGAACCCCTTTGTGTTGTCTGATGCAGAGGAGGAAGCAGAGGAGGAAGCAGAAGAGGAAACAGAGGAGGAAGCAGAGGAGGAACAGCAACCACATGCTCGCCCAGTCCTCCAGGAAGAACCGCTTGAGGATTTCGCCTTTGACGAGAAGGCTGGTTCTTCTGGTGTTGCACTGGCTTCTGTACCTATGTCCGCTCTCTTTCACTTGGACGGCGCTAACCTGAACGGTAGTGAGGCGGTCGTTCGGCCTTACCACCTGTCCTTGAAGATTCCCACCAAAGATGGCTTCGTCACTGTGGGTTACTTCTTCGACGCGCAGACCACTGGCATAGACATGCTCCATCTGCTTGACGCTCTCTCTGGTGGTGTTCTCAACCTGCAGAACACCCTCATCAAGATGGGTGAGAGCATTGTGCCGAATTACGAGAGCATCTTCTCCTACTGCAACAACGGTGGCACTCTTTGCGTGGTTCCTAAAGTCCAAGGAGGTGTCCGTGGGCGTGTTACAAAGAAGTACCTCAAGCGGGAGGATGCAATGGCGGAGTTGCGGAAGTCCATCAAGGTCAACATCAAAGGCAACAGGTCTGACGACAGTCCAGATTTGGAGGGCTTCCCACAGTGCTTCAAAGAGTTCGTGCAGGAGACCAAGCAGAAAACAAATGAACTCAGCATCATTCGCCAGAGGATGGGCGAGGGCTTTGTCAACACCTGCCTCCGTCAGTGCGACATGGAGAACTTGCGTCTCCTTCATGACATCATCACCTGCAAGGGCAACGGCAAGAAGCACCTCTCCACGGAGGAAAAGATAATCAAAGGCATGAACCATGTCTTCCCTCCGCTTTCCTTGCTCGACCAAGCCAAGACCACCATCCAGACTGTCAGGGAGGATTGCCTTGCAGAAGTGATGGAGTTGTTCCTGACTGACTACCACAAGTATGAGAACGGAGAGACGTTCATCGACTTGAAGGAGTTCACCCGACAGGTGGAGGTGGAGATTGGACGGAGGTCGTCTGAAAGTGTCCCACATGCAGACCTGTCATCTTCGGGATGCTTCATTCAGTGAGAGAATTCAGTGTGTTGTGTGGAGGCATGGTTAGAACTGCACAGAAACCATGCAAAGACCAAGTAGAAACCATGTGGATGTGTGTCTCAGAAAAAAAGCCTCGCTGTGTGAGCCAGACCTTGCTGTGTGAGCCAGACCTTGCTGTGCGAGCCAGACCTTACTGTGTGAGCCAAACCTTGCTGTGTGAGCCTGACTGTATTGTGTGAGCCAGACCTTGTTACTTGAGCCATTCCCCCCTTAATTGGGGAGTTCGCCCCCCTCAATTGGGGAGTTCGCCCCCCTTGATTGGGGAGTTCGCCCCCCTTGATTGGGGAGCTCGCCCCCCTCAATTGGGGAGTTCGCCCCCCTCAATTGGGGAGTTCGCCCCCCTTAATTGGGGAGTTTACCCACCGTTTCTCCTTTTGGTAATCTCCGCATTTGACCCCACGCCGAGGTTGGGAAGACATGCTGACCTTCGCCTATGTGACTGTCGCCTTTCAGGCTTTGGTGGTGGGAGGGTTTCCCATAACAAACTCCTAATCACTTGTAATACACCCCATCAAAACAAACAAACAATTATTTCACTTATCAACTCGGGAGGAACCCTATACAGTTCATCTTGTTTATGTTTGATGTATCCCTCTCCCCAACTGTCCCTTTTTCCTGAAGGTAAACGTTGTGCTGTTTCAACATGTTTCCCATTCCTAATTTTCCCACAATCCCTATTACATAATGGTCTAGGTTTCCAAGTTTCAATGTTTGACCACAACCTTGTTCTCTTCCTATAATTAAACCCGTATTTACAATAATCCACATCATAGTAGTTTAAACCACTCATAAACGGTTGTTCTTTTAATAATCCTGTTTGAGGATTTTCTATTATCCAGTATTTCGGTTTAAAATAATCTATAATTTCAAGGGTTTTCAAAACGATGCTGTTAGCATACTCAATCTTTCGGACGCCCGTCGTCTTCGCTCGGCTGTATTCGGTGCATGGAGGGGATGCCCAAATCACATCAAACTCACCCACATCAAACTGTTTATAATCCCAACTCAAAATATCAGTATTGATATTTGCATTTTTCAAATCAAGGGAAATGACACTAAAACCCAAATCCCGAGCAACCCCACCAACCGAGCCTGTCCCTGAAAATAATTCTAATAATTTCATATTATTAGAACTATTTAGATAATTATTTTATGGAGTAATGTCGCGAAGCTCATTAGGCTATTACTTTGTAATAGCGTAATGTCCATAAGGCAATGAAGTGAAAGCATCAATATAAAACCTTTTATTTTCATAATTACTGAGAGATTGCTTTACTTGAGACATTGAATATATTTGATGCGACTTACTTCTGATGAAGTTATATGTGATTTCATGCTTTTTGTTTTGAAATAATGCTTCGTGGTAGTTCTGATACGACAGTTCTTTTTTCACTTTGTGTTTCACTACACCTTTTGATTTCTTATGTTCATCAACCTCACCGTGAATTGTGAAGGCATATGATTTAGGTTTGAGAGCTATGAATTTGGTAATTATCTTTGAAGAGCATTCGTCCTTAAACATTCCTAAGACCTTTTTATTAGTTTTGTCAAAGCATGGATGTTCAGGTGGATAGTCGCTAAAATCCATGTGTTGCTTTATATCATTGAAATCCTTATAGACATCATCAGTCATTGTTTGAATTACATAACTGTCAGTATCAGTATAAACCAGTTTTATGTTTTCATTGTATTTTTTCTTAAGGACATCATAGTAAAACTGATACATATGTAATTTGCTTAAATCTAAAATGCTCATTCCCAGAAAAATCGGCTTATCCAGTTTCAGTTTTGCTTTAGTTTTTTCAACTCCTACCAGATTTTCATTTATAATAAATCGGTTTTTGAATGTTGGGTTATTCACACATTTTTCATATCTTACCTCATTATCAACCAGTTCAAAGTCCATATGGTTTCTTTTGTCTTCCATAGTTTTTCCGTACACCGCGTTATTCATTAATTTGAATAAATCTTTCTCAAAATCGCTTTTGGCTTCTTTCCTTTTACCAGTGTTGAAGTCAATCCACGGTTTCAACCATGCCCTCTGTTGAAACTTTATTATCCTATGGACTTTACCCATTTTCATTCCCATTTTCAAATAATACTGTAAAGTCTTAATATGAACCACATATTTTTCTTTATCCTTTAGATTTAATATTAACTTACTTGTTTTCTCGTCCTTGGGACTTTTACCATCATAATATATTTTGAAGACTTGCTTTTGATAATCGGAAAGCATATTCACATTTACATTCATTATTTCAGGCGCTAGTGGATAGTCAGAGTGGAAGTCGTGCAATGTTTCGGGATATTCCAAATCAACTTCCATAATATAACCGAACTCATCGTTTTCATTCCATTTTTCAACAATGGGAGTTTTCTTTGCCCACTTGATATTTTTTAGCGGTAACTTCTGGGACATTGCTAAACCATACAAGTTATTAGCATCCAAGTAACTAATATAATTTGATGGCTTGTTCTCATCATATGCTTCCCCCATATACTTATTATTTGCCACTGCTAATTTATGACTTACCTGACACATACCACCTCTCATTCCCTTTTCAACCATCTCAAACATTTCTTGGTCATGCAATTGTTCTATTTCAACACCAGTTTTTAGAAGCATCGCGTCCCATGCGAAATTTGGCAATGTGTAATAATGAGCGGGGTCTAAACCGTAGTATTCCATACACAAGTCTCTAAAGTTTTCAAATACATCGGTCAGTAGTAAAACATCAGTTCTTAAATACAAGTCGTGATACTGCCCGAGTGTTCTAATCCCGAAGTGCTTCCATACTTTCAGTGCCCTTTCATAATCTTTATCACTTACATGTTCTTCACTCAATTTACTGTAAAACGCTTCTTTCGGTGGTAAAGCCCTTTCCTTAAATCTTTCAAAATCATCAAAGTAGTCATAGGGATAAATACCCTTATCAGTCAATAAATCCAAATCTTCATCGGTTTTAACATACGGGTTTCTAACGCTGTATCTGAAATTGTTCTTCCAATTCTCACGCTTTTTATCATCCTCATATTTACTCAACTTCACCAACTTATCCAACGAAGACGATAAGAAACTGAAACTGTCCTTGAAACAAAGATTTTTAAAACCAAAGGTTATAAACTTTTCGCTGTTCTGAGCGATACATTCTATTTTAGAATTCTTGTTCAGTTCGTGAGCCTTGTTGATGATTAAGTGGGCATCGTAGTTTTTAAGATTATGAAGAAACACAGGGATTTTATAATATCTCATACTAAATCGTAGATTGCAGTCCTCGTGGGCGCATCCTCTATACTGCCCCGTAAAGTGGCAATGGTCCCAACACTTCTTTTCTCCTTCCTCAAATTTGTTTCCACAAATGAAGCAGTTAGTGGCATTATTGAAGTCCTCCCAGTCCTTCTCGGTTTCAATACGGTCTTTGTCCTCCTTCATTTTCTCCAAAACTTCCTCTCTGACTTTATTGATTTTCTCAACAAATTTATCCATACAATCTTCACCTCTGTATAAGTAAGGCTCACTACTTCCGGTTATAGCATTGACTACATTAATCATAAAACCACACGGACGATGATTTTGATATGATGTAGTTTTAGCTTTTGCCGATTTGCTTTTAACATCAATTGGCACAGTTAAACATTCAAAGTCGGCATAGATTACGAATGGAGCTTTAAGTTTCTTGAAATGGTTTTTGAATACTATTGTTTCACCTGCTTCTGGCATTTCTATTTTTTGACCCTCAACTGCTAGACATCCTTGTTCTTCGTGTTTCTTTAAAAGTTCTTCGGTCTTGAAACCATGTGAGCAGGTTCTACAGTGATACTTCTTCGCCTTCATCTTGTTAGTCTGACTACTCATTAACTTATCATAATTTTTGATATAAGCGTAATGGGATTTAACATCATCAGTCAATTTAATCAAATCGATTTTGTGTTGTGCTTGTGGGTTGTTGCTTCTTTTGTATAATAAAATAGTTTTACTATTCGTATCGGGGTTTATGTAATAAACATTGACCGATATGTGTTTGTTCTGTTCTTCAAATAGTTCAATCTCATCATTACCTACTGGAAAGTCTATTCCGTCCCATTTGATAAATTTGTCATCTACATATTTCTTATAATGATACATGTCGCAGGGATGGTCTTTTTTGTATAACTCATAAAATCCACATTGAACGGAATATTTAAAACATAAGTCGTCCTCATTTTTAATATTAATACAAGCCTTTTTGTTTGCCACCCAGTCGGGCAATGGAATAAAGGATGAACCACGGGTAGGATTGTACCTATCATAACTGATGACTAACTTTTCAACTTGACCAAGAACCAATCCCGACTGAATGTATTCGGTTATTTCAATTTGTGTCTCAATGTCGTGCCCAATGTTGTTTAAGACGGTGTTCAACTCGTCGGGATTATGAATATTGTATCTTCTGCTTCTTAACCGCCTTTGAATAAGTTCGTTGGCGGGATTTTTGAATGATAAATCGGTTTCCACGATTATTTTCATGTTCGGGTTTCTGTTCAGGAATTCGGCCAGTCGTTGCTTCTGGTATTTTAAGTAGGATAAACCTTTCATTCCCTTTAATCTTATATCACTTACCGAGTAGGTGTTGGCGTATCCCTTGAACGCTTGTTGCTCGTCTGTGATTTTGGACTTGAATCGCTTGACATAATCCTGTAAGGGTCTACCTCTCGTTAGTTTTAGATAATTAGCACCTTTCATTAAAAGGCCATGCTTTCTATATCCGTCACTCCTTGCCACTTCCTTTAGTTTCGTGTTCAATACGTTTGAAACTGGTTTGTTCTTATCATATCTGTAGGTCTTATCACCTATTTTGAGTTTTTGTGTTTGCCTCCCTTCTTTTTGTATTAGTTCGCCTTGTTGGCTGTTTAAAATGAAATCTATGATTTTATTTTCTGACATGGTAACCATAATACTATACTCTATATAATATAAGGTATTTTCTCTTTAAGTAGTTTTTCGGGCTGGGGTTGACTGTTGGAGAAAATGGGTTTCGGGTTGAGAATGAACGCATTAATCTCATTAAGTGTTTTTAATAAGATGAATGATTATTATTTTTTCATAATGTGCATTGTCGCGAAGCTTGCGAACAAATTTTAGATTTCTTGTGTTTAGATAAATTTGATTTGCTTGATATCGTCCTTCCGCAGTCCTCGCAAGTGTAAGACTGTTTTAGGTTATTGTTGTAGTAATTCTGGTGGTAGTTCTTCTGGTCGTCCCTCCACCTCACGGGTTGCTCACTGTCATCGCTCGAAGTCTGTTTCTGTTCGCTTATCATCTGTAAGACTAAGTCGTTTTCTGCTTTCATCAGTTCAACCATCATATCAAATTCGTCATTCGTTATTCTCTGTTTACTATTACCGTTAATAAAAATTCCTGTCATTTTACTATATTAGGGCGTTTTGTCTTTAAGTAGTTTTTATTTTTTCTTCTTGCCTCGGCTACTTTTTGTATTTGTGCTTTCTGGGCTTCTACTCCTGCTTCTTGTTTCCATTTGTTCCCTCGTCCATTCACTACCTCTAGCTATTTCTTGGGGTGAGTTGCTCCTGCTTCTTGTTTCTAATTGTCTTCTGTTCATTTGATTATCTCTTGCTCTTTCTTCTGGTGAGTGGCTTCTGCTTCTTGCTTCTACCTGTCGTCTTGACCAGAATGATGCCCTCGGTTGTTCTTCTTCCTGTTCTCTTGATTGTTCTGATGGTGTGGATGACTTCTTGTCACGTTTGAATAGTTCAAATATGCTCTTGTCTTCTCCACCTAAAAATATGTTTCTTAACGACTTTATTTCTCGGCTTTCCTCTTTCTTCTCTTCCTCTTTCACGGTTGATGCTGACGATGATGACGTTAAATGAAGACTTTGTAAATCTTCCTGCTTTTCATCAGACTGTTTTAAATCAGTATCTTTTACATCGGTTGGTTCATCTGACTTTTTCTTTTCTTCAGTCCTACCTGAAATTGCATTACTATAAATTTCATCAGTAAAATCTTTTGCTATATATCGTGTTGTTTGTGCGTCTGCTTCGTTGTTTTCATAAAACTGTGATGTTGGCGCTACTTCATCAAACATATCAGGGAACAATTCGTGTTGAAGAACTTGTTCATCAGTTTGAACCCTAGCATTCAACCGTAGTCTCCTATCGTATTTTGAAAGGTCAAAATCGTCAAAATCTATATTGTTGATTGACAAGTCAATTACCTGTCTTTCGGGGATGATTTCAATTTTTAATCTGTGCGTCATCGCTTCCTTTAGCATTTCTTCAAAAGTAGGGCGTCGGCGTAATCCATAATATTTATTAGTCATATTAAATATTATATATTTTATTAAACTTCCACAGGTATTTCTTTAACCGAACCATCCATCACGGTTGGACTATCTTCTTTTTCCTTAGGTCGTGGGTGGAAAACTGAGTAATACACTTTATCATTGTAAAACCTTACTAATTTCAATCTGTGTTCCTTCTTGATAAAATCACCATCGCTATTAATTAAAGCATTATATAACTCAGTGAATTCTTCATGAACACTGTCTTTAATCTTTCTAAATCCTTTCAGTTTGTCCATGACTGTTTTCATCTCTTCTGGTCTGCTTGCAAGATAAGCGGGTGTTAGTTCAGACGCTCTTTTCTTAAACTCGTTGTAACCATAAGCGTCTTCTGCTTTTGATTCTACTTCAACAACTGGGTCGTCTTCTCGTTCATCTTCTTCTTCGCCTTCCTCTAATGGTTCTAATTCTGGCATTTCATCAGCGGACACCATTGAATGAACTTCTACACCGGCAGGATATGAACTCTTTGATACAGCACTTGCCATTTCTTCGTGTTGTTCTCTCCAACGTCTCATTCGTTCAGCAAGTTCTTCTTTCTGTTTGTTTGTTTCCGTTAGTCCTTCTTGAATGAAAGACTGGTGTTGTTTCAGTGTGTCAGCAAGTTTCAATTCATCATTAAGTTTAGCTCTTACACTACCATCGTCCGACATTGCTCCTTTCATAACTTCTCCTCTCCGGTCTAGTTCTTGTTTCTTTTGAATGTCTAAGACGTCCTTATTATCAAACTGACTACCGTATTGGTTTAATCTGTATCTTGTCGCTTTTCTGTCTATCACATTTTCAATTGATGGACGGTTCTCATCTCCTACTAATGTTTCTTTCAATAATTCATCATAAGAAGGTCTCAAATGTAATTGTGATTTCAATGAACCTACTTTTACCGGTCCTACTGTATTCAATCTACTAATTGATTTAATCATAGTATATTAATTATTTAGAAAAATAAATTAATCTGAGATATTCTTAATCATTTCTTCTAAATGCTTCTTTCTTACAGTTAGTTGTTCCTTCGTTTGTATTCCATCTGGTGACCGTGTGTTGTCTAATATGTTTCTTATTCTGTCTAATTCCTTTCTGTAACTTTCGGTTCTGTTGCTTTCAGCTAAATCATTTCTATATTTTATTAATGCTCCCTGTGATTGTCTCGCTTCCAGCGTTTCCTTCAACTGCTTAAAATAATTCATTCTTGAAGCAACTCCCCATAAATCTGAAACATTATAATGACGTTCTACTTGTGGCGCCCTTTTAAATTCTACATTTCTATGACTTCTCATAAGCATGATTAATATATATTATAATTAGATTATTATTTAAAACATTGATGAAGATAATTTGTTTATTTTTTCTTGTTTATCTTGTTTTTTCTTCTGTTTAAGTTCTTCATAATGTTGGTTTAATAGTTCTGTTGCCGTGGGTTTCTTAATAGTTTCTTTAATCACTTCTTGTTTAATCTCATTCTTAATTTCTTCTTTTACTTCAGGTTGTATCTTTCTAATATTCTTTTGTGGATTGACTGGTAATAACTCAGTAGGTGCTCCCTTACAATTTTTGGGATGTGAGTGTCTCAAACTTTTCAATGTCATCTTTTTAGAGCATTGTTCACATTCTACTAATTCAACTTCTTTTTTAGTTCTTGGTAATGCTTTTGCTTTCGCTTTTGGTTCAGGAATAACTTCTTCTGGTTTAACTTCTTCTGGCGTTGGTTCTTCATTAACTGTTTCATTTTGTTCAACGACTTCATTATTAATAGGTGCTTCTTCTGTTTTAGTTTCATTATTAACATCTACTACCTCAATACTTGACATATAATATATTCTATATATTTTCTATATGGAAAATCTATATATGATTTTAAGTTTTTGACATTTGATATTACAATTCCATTATCAAATAATGTCACTTTTTACGAAAAGGAGACTAAAACTACAATTAACTCCATTCAAATTAATTTCATTCCCTGCCGAATTAGAAATCCAAAAATCCAATTGTTTAAAGGTTCTATTAGATACATCTAAATAGTCCAAAGCATTTACTCCGTCACCATCAAAAATAATTCCTGCATGTGGTGCTGTGACTGGCACTTTCTTAACAACTGTACTATCCCCCGTTCTTAAATTTACTTGATTATAATTAGACAACTGAGAAGAATGAATATAAATATTTCTAATGGGTTGAAGATTAACGAAACCAGAAACATAAGCATTGCCATATTGATAAACATTCATTTGATAATTTCCTAAAACTTCATTAACAGACTTTAAATCATTAGCATCAAAACTTCCAATCCAAATATAACTTTCATATATTATCTTCATTTGTTCATCAGTTAATACTGCAAATTGTCTATCGGCATAGTTTGAAGAAATCGTGATTTTATTAGTTTTTACACTGTAAGTAACTTCATAAGTATTTGAGAAATTGACATTATCAACAATACCGTTAATTTTTGTTTTTAATTCTGTTGCCAGTTCTGTACCAGTATAAACTCCTTCTGCCAATGCAACAGCAATCCAATGAACATTTGTATTATCTTCATCTGGAACTAACGGAGAAGAATAAAAGTATAGTATATTATTTAATCCTGACTGTATTGAATACCACGAGTTAGGTAATGTTACTTCGTGAATGTAGCAATGAACCCCGTTGTCTGTTTGTAATGTTTCCGGCAATTCAACTCTAAAATTTGATGATGTGCCTCTAATCCTATGAGCGCTGTCAATATAAACTTTTTTATATGTAAGCATTATTAATTAATTGAGAAATTAATTTATAACTTTAAATATATGATTAATAATAAAAAGTTAATTTATGAAATGAAGCATGGGAAAATTAAACATTATCAACCTTATAAGAAAACAACTAAAATAACTAATGTTATGAAACAAACTGACAAAATATTAAATAGTTATTATCCTAATTCAAATTTAACTGATGCACAAGGGTTGAGTAGAGCATATGGCAATGGTAAAGGTTTTTATATTGATGGTGATAAAATGTATGTAAGCGGAACATTTGGAAAAGGAACGTTTGGAGGTGCTGTTAATGACATTCTGGCAGATGTAGGACTTCCGTTTAAAATGACAAAATACTCGCAACGATATAAAGACACATCAAAAGCATTGGATGAAAACAATGAAGTTAAGCATCTTATAACACATAGTCTCGGTTCAAGTGTAGGGGCACAGATAACAAAAGATTACCCTGAAAGAGAATTAACTTTAACAACTTATGGAGCGCCGTTTATATCGCGAAGGTCTAAAATTACCGATGATTATATTAATTTTAGAAGTATCTTAGACCCTGTCAGTATTGCTGACCGTGGCGCTATAACTGTTTATACTGGTTCATTAAATCCATTTACTAACCACGATTACATAACTGGATACGGTGATATGGGGCGTGATGTTTCAAGAAGTATTGAGCCAGTAAAGGAGATATTATAAATAATCTAAATTATATTAATGATACAACATAAGAAATATGACAATGAAACAACGGATGATATGATTAAGAATGAAAATAAAAAGTATAAGAAAAGTTCATATGAAGAAATTAGAGAATTAGTAATGGAGAAAGAAAAAGGGAATAATCCAGTTGAAGATAAGATTAAGAAAAAGAAAATGAAAATATTTAAAAATAATAACTCTAATCAAAAGGATTACACTAAATTATTCAATTTGTAAAACATAATCATTAATTATGTTTTAGAAATTAATAAATGTATAAATTTATCAATTTAGTTTAGTTTAAATTATTTCTAAATTAAATTATATATAGCAATGGAAACTTTTAGTGCTGAAGATATTCTAATTGACAACCTCTCATTCAAATTAAACAAAGGTGCAAGTTATATAAATGAGCGTCGTAGCGTTTCGTTCTTCCCGTCTGGTTCAAATATTTATAAACCTTCGTCTGGAAATCGTGTATTGAAAATCGCATTAAATGCAGAAGATAATAGTTGGTTAGACCCTCAATCGGTAATGGTGTTTTTCAATGTTTCGAACAAGGAAAATACAAGCAACAAACGGTTACGACCTCTATCTCCTGCTTACTGCTTTTTCAGAAGGGCAAGATTAATTGCTGGTAATCAACTTGTTGAAGACATTGACTATTACAATAGAAACCATCACATGATGAGTTGTTTGATGTCAAAAGGAGCAAGGGACAATGAAGACGCGCAAAGTTTTGGATATAGATACGATGACGATTTGGCACAACGTTTTGCTGACCCTACAACTGGCACTATTGGAAAAACTTATAATGCTCAAACAATCCCGGGCTTTACGTCTGAAATGGTTGTTGGATTTAAACCTATGCTTGGTTTATTTAACCAGTATAAGTATATTCCATTAAAAGCGTGTCCTCTTGTTTTAGAACTTGAACTTGTCAGTAATTTCACCGATTGTATTGTTTCACCTGATGTTTCCACTGATTTCCCCGACGTTGAGAGTGCGCCTAACACACATCAAAGCACAAGCGGTGAATTCGAACTTAATAATTGCTTCCTTCAATGCGATGTAGTAAGTTTGGATAATGATTTACACAATCGTTACGTTTCACATTTACTTGATGGAAAAGAATTACCTATCACATATAATACTTACATTTGTCAGTCTAATTCAGTTGTTGGTCAAGCAACAATAAACACTACTGTTGTTCGTTCTGTGTCGAAACTCACTGCCACATTTATCACCTTCTATAAAGCAGATGCTACAGGAGGAGCAACTGAAGTTCATAAGGAATACAACAGGTTTTACCATCCATCGACAAGAACAACCTTTTCTACTCATGGAAACTATAACCCTGACAATGACTTAGAATTTCAACTTCAATTAGGTTCAAAATTATTTCCTGAGTATCCTTGTAAAAGCTTAACGCAAGCTTTCTATTATTTGCGAAAGGCATTGAATTTACCTTTATTTCATCAACATCATTTATCTATTGAATTTAACCAGTATAAAACCGACAAGTTCATCTTTGCTATGAATATGGAGAAGGTTCCCGATAGTTCATATACTGGAATAAACACGAAAGCCGGGCAACAACTACTAATCCGTGTTAAACCTTCTGGAAGTATGGATGTAAGTTTTATGCCTGACACAATATATATAACATTAGTATCAGAACAAATATTATCCATTAGAGACGCCGGAGTGCAGATACTCGATTAAAAATAAGTAAAAATGATAATATTAAAAATAAATAAATATTATCATTTTCTACTATTAATATATAATGCCTTCAATAAATTTAACAAACTTTGAGAATGTTGTAGCGCACACAATTAGCGAAATCAATTCTACAAGCGGGGTAACAAACATTAGAAACATATACGCTAATCAATCAGATATAATTGATTTACTCAACAACAAAGCAGACCAAGTAGATACTTACACAAAAGCACAGATTGACGCTAATTTTTATGATATAAATCAATCATACAATAAGACGGAAGTTAATGTATTATCAAATAATATTAGTTCAAATACATTTTTAATAGGTAATCTGACAATAACTTCAAATACAAATTTTAATAATATTTCATCAAATACAAATTTAATAAGTAATTTAAATTCTACTATGACAACTAATTTTAATAATATTAGTTCTAATTCTAACTTAATTAATACAAATATTAATAATATTTCATCTAATACACATTTAATAAATAATTTGAATTCTACTATAACATCTAATTTTAATAATATTTCATCAAATACAAATTTAATAAATAATTTAAATTCTACTATGACAACTAATTTTAATAATATTTCTTCAAATACTAATTTAATAACAGGATTAAATAGTACAGTAAATTCTCATATTTCAGCCATATCAGATTTACAGAATGGAGGTTCACTTAATGAAGCAGATTATTATAATAAAATAACGACTAATAATTTATTATCAAATAAGTTAAATACATCAATATTAAATAATACATTAATACATAATATAACAACTAATTCAACTTTCAAAATAGCAGAATTTGGAAATTATAATTATTATCATGAATTATACAATAATTATATTGATAGTTATGTTTATGGAAATTTAAGTGGAGCAACTATGTTTTTGAATCAAAGAGGATTTGGAGATGTTCAAATTAATAATTCTTCAACTTTTCAAAATGATAAAATATTATTAAATCATAATACCACAATATTAAGTAATTTACAAGTATCTGGTTTATTTTCTTGTTCGTCTATTTTAAATATAGCAGGTTCTGATGCTAGATATGTTTTACAATCAGATGGATTAAATGGATTAATAACAGGAAATACAAATACAATTAATTCAATAATTACTACTAATAATTCACAGGATACATCATTAGGTCAAAAGTTAGATAAAATAGCTACTAACACTCAATCAGTAGCAGGTGCTATTAATTTTAGTGATAATACAACTTTACACAGTAATTTAAACATGTTAACTACTGGTTCTAAAATTTGTAACAAGTTTAGTACTACACCTTCGCCTAATTTAGGTTTGCAAATGACTTTTCAAATGTTTAATAGAGAGTTCAATATTAATAGAGATGGTAGAATGTGGATGGGTAGCGCAGGAGGTCAATGGGAAACGCAAATAGGAGATGCTAATGTTGGACGTGTGTGGGTTAAGGATAGATTCGGTTTAGGTGCTGTTGGTGTTAACGGTTATGTTTTAAACTGTGCCGGAAAATCGAGATTTACTGATGCAGTTGATTTTATAGGAACTGACAAGGCAGTAAATCTTAACAATGGTTCATATTTGAATTTTAATAATAATGGTTCAATACGAAGATATATGCCCAATACAATAGAAGGTTTATATATGTCTCATGATGATTTTGTAGCCATTAGTGTTGGTGATGTTACAAACGCTTCTAATCAATATATGATGTGTGATGGATTAGTGAATAAAACAATTTTTAGTAAACCTATAGATGTACTAGGTAACATTTACACAAATGCTTCTGTTAATTGTGATAATGTTAATATTGATACTGATGGTAAATTAACAATTGATACAAACTGTGAATTATATAGATATGTTAGTGCTTTTTCATCTTTTGATATGAGGAATAGTGATGCTAATTCTTCAATTAGATTTATTTGTGGAGACCCCGCTGTTCAGTCTAACATAGTCGGGGCAGTTAATATTACTAGCGGATGGACTTTTAATACTGCTACTGCTGATTTTATGGGTAATTTATTTGCTGATGATGTTTATGTTAAAACTAATGGAGCATTAAGAAGCAATCATTTAGCACCTAACGGAGGAACATTAATAACCGTTGATACTAACTTAGCAGTTCAAAATGCATATTTAGCAACTAATACCATTCAATCATTTGATTTAACAACGGTTTCATTTTTGGATAATATTTCAATGACAACAGGAACAGATATTTTAATGGGAACAAGTGAAATATCAACTTATTATGATGGAACTAATTTATCCACAATTGATGTAATATTCAGAACGTCAAATACAGCTTTTAGAGTTTCAGATAGTTCAACTACACCTTCAGTTTTATTATCTATTGATAAGACATTTGGAACAACAGTAAATACTGGAAGTTTTACAAATAATGCCTCATCAACATTCAATGAAAATGTAACAGTTGCAGGAACGAAGAAATTGTTATGTAATACACTTGAACCATCAACAGGAACTAATATATAGATTTAACAGCAACACAGTAACCATTAACGGAACGTTTGTTGATTCATCTGATTCGCGGTTGAAATATGACATAGACAATGTCAAATCTAACTGTATGAATATTATTAAGAAATTTAAGCCAAAGAAGTTTAAGAGACACGATAGAAATGACGGGGGTAAAACTCATATAGGATATATCGCAGATGAAGTATTAAAAGCAATTCCTAAAGAGTTTGAAAATATTGTATGTAAAGATAAAGAGTATTTAGGATTGAATTATTTAGTTTTACCCGTGTTGGTTCATAAAGCAGTATTAGAATTAAATGATAAAATAGATAAACTTGAAAAAGAAGTTAAGGAATTGAAAAAAGAAAAATCTAAATAATAATATATAATGGGTATTGGTCAAAGCAAAAACGAAGAAAATAACAGTATGGAAGACATTAAGAATTTAAGAGTAGATGAAAAAACGAGAGCGGATACTTTAATAATAAAATCTATTCAAGAATGTGTAGCGAGAATAGAAAAGTTAGAAAATCAAAAATCGGACAAACTATTATATAAATTACCTGCGTTGAATTTATGCAACGCTTCATTGATTTAAATTAATAATATTAATATGATTCATTAACATTATTAATTAAAAAATATGAATAAAATTTACTAATAAAACTTTGTCTTTCTTAATTGATGACTTTAATAGTTATTTTTTTCACTTGTAATGAAATAAAATTAGCCACATTGTCCCTATACACTAAATTAGTTTTATAAAGGTCTTTATTAAGAAAATAATAAATATCAAATAAATTATTTGATGTTAAAGTACGATTACGAAGATGATTAAAAAAAGTAAATGAGGTAGATGTAACAAATATATCATATTCAATTAATAATTTTAATGGTTTATGTTTTTGATGTAATTTATCTAACTCACTTAAGTTAAAAATATATGATATGCCGTTTTTGATAATATTTTTCATAATGATATTATCAATTTCAAAATACTGTGAATTCTTTAATTTGTAAGACTTATACACTGGTTTAAATTTACTAATATAATTTTTAATAATATTATTATTTTTTATTTTTAATAATCTAACATCACCTAAATTATAAGATAATACAAGGTTTTTAATGTCTAATGGTAAATCATAAAATATCATAATATATTTAAATCTTTATTTTATTTTAAATGCTTTTTCAAATCTAACATAAAACATATTATTAACATCTTTGGAATTCATATTAACATAAAAGAAGGAGTAGGGCTTATCATCTACCGCTTTATGATACATATTTAACAGTTGCTCTTTATCAACGATGGCGGAGTTTTCCTCAATGAATGACATTAACTCTGATACATTCTTTAACTTGAAGATATACAACGAACTAGAATTCAACCTAATGATTGGAGCAAGGACACGATATTTTTGAACACTTAAGCAAAAACTAATGGCGTCGTGTCTGCCTCTCGTTGCCAGTCCATGAAGTAACTTACTATATCTAACAAATTTAGGGTCGTCTGCAAAATCATCAACAATGATTAAAATTGAATGTAGTTTCTTCATCTTCTGTTCTTTCATATAATGAATTATCTTTCTTTGTGTGTTAATTATTTCTTCCAGTTCTTCAGGTTGGTAGGTGTCATAATATAACTTTTCTTTTTCGTCATCAACCTTCATATTATCTTTTTGGTATTTCTTGACTTCAACAAAGGTAGGGTCATTATGAACCGACGGGCTAAAAATGAATATACGGGCGAAGCAGTCCCTATAAACATTTAGGATAAGGTTTTGAATTAAAACTGTTTTGCCACCCGTTGATGAAGCAACAACAATTGAGCGAAAAGGTAGTTTTGGTACATGTTCATATTTAGATTGTTTGAAATCGTAATCAGTTATATTTATTGGTTTTATTATTGGAACATCAGACATAATAAAATAATATTAAAGTTATTTAGAAAATATTTTATATTTATTATTTTATATGAATAGAAGTTATTCGGATTATATTGATATAATAGATAAAGTAGAAAATATAGAACAAGTAATACTAACTGATAATAGATTTAAAAAAGTATGCTATTTTGTTTTAGAATTAATTAAGTTTGTGATACAATATATTAAAAATATAAATATTAATATAGATGGGGAGAAAGAAAAAGAATAAGACAGAATCAGTTGTTTCTTCAACCGATGAAGAAAAAGAAGAAATTGTTAAAGAAACATCAGTTATTGAGTTTGCTTGTCCAATGTGTAAAAAAATCTTAGAAATGAAAAATGAATTAGAAATACAAAAGAAAGGAAACTGTAAATGTTCGTGTATTCCGACAAGTTTCAAAATAAGTAGAAATGATAAGAAAATGAATATTGATAAAACTAAAGACAGTATAAACTTAGAAACAGATGTTCATAATATAGCTATACGATTTGGGAGGGGGGTTACTCCGTCAGATAATGGTGAAAAGGAAACTCAGGAAACTGTTAAACAAATAATGAAAAATTAGTATTTAAAGAGTAGATTTAACATAATTGCAACATTTAGTTTTAAAAGTTTAGTTTTATAATTTAGTATATATTTTACATGGCTGAAGGATTAGATAAGATTGTTAAACAACTAAAAAAGTTTTTAGAACAGAATAATAATATTTTGGAAATCTTACAAGAAATGGAAAAGAAGAAACCATTCACAAACAGTTATCAAAGTAAAGAAGTAGATAGAACCAGTGGCGAATTTAAAAATAAGAAACAAGTGTATTTAAACAAACTCAACAACAAAGAGATAAAAGAGCCGAAGTCCTCCACTATGGCATTTTATCAAATTGACTATGATGAAGATACAGGGGTTTATTCATAATATAACGATATATTGAGAAAATAAAAGACCGCACACATACATGTTTGATTTGTAATTGTTGTGTGTCTTGGAGGGCAAAAGCAAGACACGAAAAAACTTTGAAACACCAAAATTATTTAAACGAACTTAATAACAAAGAAATTACAGAACCGAAGCAATCAACAATGGATTATGACAAAATAGAATATGACAAGGAACTGAAACTTTATGTTTAATCATTAACTAACAAAATTTCGTGTCTCAAAAGCGGTTTGTTTATTCCTGCTACTTTGTAAGTTTTATTACCCATAATATCATATTCAATTTTATCGATATTGAATATTTTATTAGACCATTTAGAGTTATACTCCTTTCTGTCGGTGTAATTACCCCTTTTCTTTTGGAACACTTTTACCTTGTCGTTCTCCTCTATTCTGGGATACTTTCTTTTGTTTTTTTCTCGTAGTTTAAGATTGACCTTTACATTTATTTCATTGTCGTCCTTGTGTGCATCGGTCGGTGTCATCCTTGTTGATGAGTGTGATGTGCTGTTATACTGTTTCAATGCCGGCGTTAGGGCGTCGGTCCATTTCATGTTGTTAAACCTAACTCTATCGTGAATTTTGTTTTTCATCGTTCTAATAAAACGCTCGGCCACATTTGCGTGGGTCTTCGTGACGATGTGGTTTATTCCTTCACTGTTGAAGAAATCCTGAACTTGATTTTTAGTTGCAAACGCTCCGTCGTCATCAGAATACACGGACATCGGATAACCCATCTTTTTAAAGCTTGTTCTCAACGCCTTCAAAACGTGCTCTCCGTCTCTTTCCTCCATCGGTATTACATCTGCTAATTTACTGAAGATGTCAATCACGACTAAAGCATACTGTGGAACGTTCTTGTCTTTTGCTAAAGGTGACATATGCATTATGTCTATTTGATATTCATATCGTGCGAATGGAGCGGTATAGGAATTAGTACCTCTATAATTTTTGATTTGTTTATTTGGTTGTTTCTTTAAGAAAGACTTTACATCGTCTAATGTTATTGTTGGGTCTTCTTCCTTTGCCTTCTTGTGTGTCGCTTGTGTGCTTCCGAAACCCTCGTCTAAGTCGTAATAGATGTTGCTGATTATTTGGTCTTTTGTTAATCTCGCCATTATATTAAATTGTTAGAAAATATTTTTTCAATATAAAGCCCCACCCCTTAACATAAAATACAAACTACTTAAAGAAAAATGGATATAATATAGTAAGAAAAAAAATGACACTGTTTAATTATGATAATTGTCCATGTAAAAATAAAAAATGTAAGTCTGTCGTGGCACTAGCTAATATTTTACCTGTTAATGTGTGTAATCTTATAGGTGGTTATATTAAACCAACATGTTTTGATTGTTGGTATTTGAGAGATGAAGAAGAACATTTTATGAGAAATAAAGACATTCCCGAAGAAGGTCTGGAAAAAGCAGAGCTTCAGTTAAAGATTATTGAACAAATGCTAAATAACGATATTACTTGTCTAACAGTAATCCCTTTTGTTAACAAACAATACAGAAAAAGAATTGACAGAATATTTAATAAACAAGAGGTTAAAGAAAGATTTAAAACAAGAAAAATGTATTATCAAGGATTAAAATCATATTGTAAGAATAATCAAGAAGAAGTTACTGTACTTTTAAAAAATTGTCTTAAAATTGAAGAATTAAAGTTTATCAAAAATAGTGATTTGTTCTTTCCTAACCTAAACAATTGGTGGTCATATAGAAATAACAATTATTATATGAGAAACATATTAAGCGACTTAATTGAAATTTACACAGACCAATTAATAAAAGGATACGAGCATTATTGTTGTGAGTATAGTATGAGTTGTTATAGTGGTTGTATCGCTGGTGAGATTGAATACGGGTCAAATTAACTTTTGTTTATTAATATTGTTATCTTATAATATGATTAAACATTGTTTTATAATCTAAAAAGAAGGTTAAGACATTTAAATTAAACCTGAAACCCAGACCAGCCGACCAGCAACCCCCTAGCCAAAACTACTTAAAGAAATATTACCTTATATATTAAGAGAAAAATGAACGGTGATGGAATCAATAATTATATCGATAAAAAATGCTATGATTGTTGTCACTTCAAAAAAGAAAATATGGAATTGTATAAATTGAGTTTACCTAATGAAATTGTGAATAATATTATTAATTATTCAATGGATGGTGAAGAAGACATATGTAAAAATTGTAAAACTTGGAGAGATAATCAATTTTTAATCAAATGTCTGTTGGGAATAAAAAGAATACATAATAGAAATGTAGAAGATGATATTTTAATATTTCTAACTGTAAATAAAATACCACCTTACGATTGTGTTAAACAGTTTCTTAAAATCAGTAAGAAAAAATATGAAATGATTGATGATATATTATGGATGTTGGGTTATAGTCAAGAGAAAGGAGAAGATGTTAAAGAAAATATCAAATTATTTATTGAAAGTAAAAAGTTTAATGTTCAGAATACAGTGAGAGATGTTAATATTATTTTTAAAATGATGTATGAAAGAAGTAAGACAAACCAATTAGATTATTATCCTGAACTGAAATTATAATCATAATATAATAATAACATGTAAAATCTTATATGTTATAATTATACTGAACTTTTAACCTATAAATGAAAATTAGTGAGAAAAACACTAACAAAACAAATACACCACCAACTCCCCAGAACTTGATAACTACTAAAAGGGTTAACTCTTTCAAATGAAACAAATGTTTGCCCCCAGCCCAACAATGAACAAGGGGGGCAATTACCAAAATGATTACCTTAACGAAAACGATAAATAAGCTCCCTAAAAACCCTCTTTTAAAAACGAATAAGGGGGAACACAGATTTGAGATGAACATAAAAACCAGAACAGGGGACCATCAACAGACCACCCCCCAGGCCCCCTACTTTTACCATTTTTTTGGGGGGGGGGGGGCATTTGAAAAAATAGGGGGTTGATCAAAAGGTCCGACGAAAATGGGACGACCATTGGGGAAAACAACTAAAATATGATAATTGCCACATGGGAAAAGTTACCCATGGTCATTTGGGGGCCAAACGGAATATTGATCAATCCCCATGTCTCAAAATGAACAGTTTAATACCCGGGGTCAACATCAGGGGGAATCTGAGTGGTTTACCCAACTCTGGCTTCCAACTACTAAAGCCACCTGGAAAAAGAACACATATCTCCAGTGGTGATAGACTCCCTTCAAAACCAAGAGGGGAAATAATAGTTGTAAAAAATGTCCGTTTCAGCAAAAGGACGCTGGGGCGTGCTCTGGGCTTCCCGTTTGGTCCCCTTTTCAATATCGGAGCTCAATCCGCGTCTCCCGCGCCGCGGCGCGAGGAGCTCTGGGTCAGCAGCAGCCAGCCCATGAAGGGCACCACCAGGCCCAGGAAGACCATGGCGCCATCCTGACGGATTTCCCACACCTCCATTTGCTTAAGACCCCGGGGGAAAAAAACATGCTTCCAGTAGTGATAGATTTCCTTTAAAACCAACAGGGGAAAATCAACAATATTCTTAAGCAAATGGAAGCAAAGAGAAAGCCATGGCAAACCAAATCAATCTGGGGGGTGACCAGTTCCTTTGGGCTCCTCGAGTGCTCCTCCTCGTTTGCTAGTCGGACAGGAGCAACTCAGCGCACACCAGTGTCCTGTTACCCACTTGAATCTTTGCTTTGTCGCTTGTGACCATACTTTTTTTGGAACAACTTGGGTAGGTTCACTTTATGACCATAGCTACAGATGGAATCGAGCAAACGGGTCTCGTTTAGCTCTTTGGTGGGGTGGTTGAAGTTCGGGCAGTGCAAAGGAATGGCCAATCCGACTTTCCATCATTCTTAGCGGCCGCTGCTCCCTAGGAAATCACGTCGTTGAAGAGGCCCTGTTGAAGAGTGTGTGTGTGTGTATGTGTGTCTGTGTTCGTGTGAACTTTCTAGGAGAACCCCCCAAAAATGTGGCTTTCCTTTTGGCTTCTTGTTTTAAACCAAACAAAAGCTTCCCGTGAACTTCCCCCTAAAAAGGCACCTAACAGGAAGTCTCCCGTGCGACGTCCTTCGGCTTGGTGGCCATGAGCTGCTGCAAGGACTCCCCGCCGGCCCGCGTCATCACCTGACGCATCTGCCGCGCGTCGAAGCCATGTGGTGACTTGGGTTTGTCTCTCTCTCAGTCACTTCCTGAGTGGACCCGAAATATGTCCAACATGTTTATCTACCACTAGAATGGTCTTCCCAAAAAGTGTGACGTCTCGGAACTGCGAAAGCGAGCAGATTCCGAAAGAACCAGCGAACCCCCCAAAAAGGTGGCATTTTGCTTCCTGCTACCACCACCAAGCAAAGGTATCAACTCAAGTCACCAATCACCCCTCCCCCTGGGTACCTTCCTTCCTTTTGTTTCAAATTGATGCTTGTATGTTTTTGCTTCTTTTCTGATCCTTACTTGTTTTCTGTTTGAGGCGTATGCCCCCCCTCCCCCCCCTCCCCCGGCCCAACCAACGACGTCCGGCCATCGCGCCAGGCGTCACCAGGCTCTCCACCGGCGCCGGAACCGCCATGCGCCACGCCGCCGAGGCCGCCTCCGCGCCTTGTAGCGCCGCCGCGGCGACGTGCGGCAGCCCGTGGGAGAGGCCCGCAGACAGGCACTGCTTCCTTCGAAGGGGAACTAGGTCCTCCAGTAGAGAGGTTGAACATTGCCTTGTAAATGGTGGTTTCCCTGTATTTTGGTGGAAAAAGCCATGTTTCAAAGGAGCAAAATGTACCTTTTAAGGAGCCCTGAATAAGGGTTCCCGATGTTTTTTCTGTAGTCTATTTTTTGTAGGGGAACCCTCCCCCAAAAAAGTTGGTAAAAGGGCACTACTGGGGGACCTAGGTAACACGTGGGTTTGTCTCACAGGCAAATGGTGGCACAGTTTGTCTCAAAACAGTCATAGGTGCATTGGTTCTAGCCGGATTATATATGCCGTACCTGCGTTCTAAGTAGCTTAAATATGCGAGAAACATGTATCGGTTCCATTCAAGGCCAACCAACATAGGTCCCCCCCCGAAACAAAACGTGCCATGAGCCGTTCAACAGCTGAGACCGCCAGAAAACAAATATAAAAAAAAAAAAAAAAAAAAAACGGAAGTCCAAGTAATCCCGCGGGCAAGGGAAACCAGTCTGAGAGGTGTGTTTAACGAATGTCGTACTTGCAGTCAACTCTACGACGTCTCCGACTTGAAATGAGAAATGCCATGGGCCATACCCAAGAAAGGGACCTTCCTTCATCATGGGTGGTCACGAACTCTGGGTAGGTCACAACACGTTTTCCCGAACATGTGTGTTGATTTCTGGTGTTGTTGGCTGGCCAGGAAGGGTGAAAAGATGTAGCACAACCCATTGGCTAAAGAAGCAAATCAGTTCCGCCCGCAGGTTGAGTACAACGCATGAGCTGTATCTATGTGCGGCCTTGTGTACCATTTGCATGGCTTCACATAAATTGCGTACTGCTGTGCACGTTCCATGCCATGGAAAGGTTTGTTGTGGGTTTACTCTTCGTCCTAGCAGTTGATCTGCAGTTGTTCCCTGATCCCTACCAGAGCAACCATATATTGAACATCACAGGCTTGTATCGGAAGCGATGCAGTCAAATCCCCATCGTTTGTGGGTTCGGTTGAGACATCGGGCACTCATTCAAGAAAGCCACCACTGGGCGTAGACAGCGGGCCACATCGGCAACAGGCCATCAGCGATCTGCATGGCGTTCGCCTCTTCGCGCAGGTCAAACTCGGCGAGGACGCTTTGCTCGCTCTTGCCCACAGCGTCAAACATGGCGGCGACGATGTTGGCCTGGCTTCTTTCGGTGCTTTCATCAAAGCCAGCATTCTGAGGGGTCAAGGAAGTTGAAACTCACCCAACACGAAACCTGCAAGTACCCTAATTATACGACCTGTACATCACATTTGCTATCCCAAGCCGACGTACACCGCAGGCACGAAATTCGCTAGCCAGGGACCGATTGAGCTTTGGATGGACAGTCACTCACACCTCTTCTTATCTGTTGCCTTCCCTTTTTTTGTTTCCCCTTGCCTGTGGCTCACCATCGCGATCAATGGGATCCATCCCAACACAGGTTTCTCACCAAAAAAAACGAAACAAAACCCACGGGCGGTGGGCTCCGGAGCCCATGATAGTGCTACCTTCCATTTCCATTCTTTCCAGGGATCCGGATCTTTCTAGACCTCCGGAAACCCAAGGGAAACGGATCCGGTTTGTGGAAAGAACGATGGTTGGAAAATTCCGGTAAAGGCGCCCTTGAGTGACCATGGCTAGCTTGTCCCGTGTGGGACATGTCATCTTTTTGTTGGTACCTTTGGATCAACGTTCTCCACTCCGCGGGCTCCTTCTCGTCGTTCAGCTTCAGGGCCCCCAGGATCTGCCGGGCATGGCCGAAGAGCCGGAAGTCGGTGTCAAAGCGCCGCCGCGCCTCGGGGAAGGTGACCTGGGCGTCTTCGGGGTTGATTCTTTCAAAAACAATGCTCTTTTCTTTTCCAAAAACCCGGGGGGTCTTTCTTTCTTTTCAACCATCGTTCTTTGCAAAAAATGGATCCGTTTTCCCTGGGTTTCCGGAGGTCTAGAAAGAAGGATCCCTGGAAAGAATGGGGAAGGTACCCCTAGAGTGTTGCGGGAAGTTGGGGAGGGTCGCGGGGAACTCAGTTGCCCAAATTCCCAGAAGTAAACGGTTCACCTTGTGGGGCCACTTAAAAATGGGCCAAAAGGGAAACTCAAAGGTGAAAGGTCAAGCGTTTCGACAACTCACCAACCCAGAATTTCAGAACTGCGTTTCGACCGTGTGTACGACTATTGCCAGTTGGAGCCCAGGCCGGGGATGCAAACACACATGTAGCCCAGGTCACCTCAGGTATCTCGACTCCGTTTCCCAGTAGCAATTTGGTGGCTCTGCCCAATGTCGTTCCCTTGACTACAAATCAAGGTTCAAATAACAGCCAATTGTGCTACCAATGGAAGATTTGCGAAATGCAAACTCTCTGGGGTAACGGTTACCCTGTCCAGAAGTGGAAAACTAACTTTCCAGAAGACTGATGTATGGGTGTGTGTCAACAGTCCAAATGGTTGGTTTGTCTCTTCCCTTAGGTACCCTGAAAAACTACACTCATGCTATGAATGGACAAACTCTATCAAAGTTGGCAGGCAGTTTATCCTAGTTGTCATAGGGTTTTATCCATTCCAACCAGTGCAAAATGGCTTTTGTCCATCCGCAGTATCACCCGCAACTGCTCTTGTTCATATCACTTGCATTGTCAGGTTTGCTTTGCCAGAATCACAAGAGCAACATGCGTGTAAAATTCGCCCCTACCATCAAACAGCCCCCGCAGGGTTCGACCCCTAAAAGAATGGTTGACCCATGTTAGATGAAGATAATGAAACTCCATAGGTAGACACTGGTTGTCATGTGGTTTGGGTTGTCTAAAGAGAAACCAAAGGCAAACCAACGAAGTTCACCGCTTTCGGAAAACGACAACCCTATACTCACCTGCCCAAATTACCCGAAACAAAAGATTAATCGTTGCCTTCGATAAAAAATGGCAATTTTTTGCAAACCAAAAGCTTAAAACTGTAAAAGGTCGATTCGCTTGGGGCAACTGAGTTTATACTAACCCCTAAAGTGGATGGACGAATTCCTGCACCACTTTGAAACCATGGTCGAAACCATAAGGTTGGTTGACATATAGGGAATCGAATCATTCCCTTGGGTTTCTGAGCTGTGGTGCGATTTCTGGATTTCGCAACCATCCACAGTATGTGTTTCTGCTTCGAAGATCCCACACCCCGTGATTTTTTTCCCCTTGGGTGCCACATTTTGGTGCATGTTTGTTTGAGCCAGCCATTTTGGTGCATGTTGATTGCCGTCATAGAAACCCCAGCAGTTTTCGGGTTCACAGGATCCCACCCATAGGTGTCCTAGGGGAAATAGATGGCCTTGGTAGATGATTAAACCAGGTAAACCAGGAATCGCCATCTATTTTTCTGCCAAAACAACCAAAAAGGACAGCTATGATCCCACAGCCTTAGACTCCGCGGGTTCCCGGGCCTTGAGCACCAGCTCAAGGCCATGGAGGCTCAGCGAGTGCACCTGCGCCACGGTGCCCGCGTTCAGCGCCGGGCCCAAGCCTCGAAATGGGCGTTTTGGGCGCCCGTTTGGAGGAGGTGCCCGGGCTTTCTTGGAATTTCAAGGGAGAAGAGTAAAAAAGAGCCATTTTTTGTTGGGGGGCAAGAGGTTGAAGGGCAAAGAAAAAGGAAACCACGGCATATTTCCATTTTTTAAGGGGTCCAACATGAAACAAGACACATATCAGAGTCGGTGTAATCCCTAGAGGAGGCTGTGGGCTGTGTAAACAAACTGTAATTTGAAGAGGTTGTTTACACAGTGATTTGAAGAGGTTGTTTAAACAGTGGTTCCATGAAGAAAACCTGAGCCCGCTAGCCCTGTTGGGTGCAAACAACGGAAGCACCAGGGATTGCCCGAGATTTCCCCAACGCTGTAATTTTTGGGTGCATGGCCCGAGTCAGAAGGCAAATCCGTGAGAGCGGGGCTTTACCCTTCCTCGAAATCCCGCCTGACCCGCCAGGCTTTGTGGCTACTAAACCGGACTTGTCAAGTATGTGCCCTTGTTCCATTTTCCATGAGTCCCTGTAAACAAGTCCATGCGACATAGCAAACCGATCTGCGCGTATGACTACGCAAAATTCACTAACAGGGCATGATGAGCGAATTCAAACCCTCATGGTTGAGCTCGCTTTCTTCTTCTTTTGAGTACCATGTCGCCAAAGCACTAAGTGGACAGCATGCATAGGGCATGCGGGTCAACTGGCTCTAGCGAAGACAGCTTGTCACCCTGACAGTTCCCCATGGCACAAGCCTCATTCAGGTCTCGTGGAGGACTTGCCCTTTGGACAAAAAAAGGTTCAGCGTCAGGAACCTCGTGCCCGGCAGAGTGGAAACTGCTGAGGTCTTGATGAACTTGCAAGCCCAACCTTCGAGCGGATTGGCAAACAACCTGTCCAAACTCGTTGGTTGTTACTTGTGGTCGTCTCCAAAGGCCAACAAAATCCAGGAATGCGGCCAGGAGCTATCGCAAAGCTGGTCTAGACCCTCCTGCCGCAGCACAGCCTGAACTTCCGCCGCTGGTCGGCTTGGCATGTCCTCGCGACAGAACACAAAGGCCAGCTGCGAGTGAAGTGTCGTTTGCAAAGCTGCGAGCCCCGTAGGCAAGCAGTTGTTTGCAAACGCTGGACCAGGTTCAACCGATTGGGGATGGCCCTTGGGCTTATTCATGAAAGCATGTTTTCTCTGAGAGCCAACAGACGCTGGAAGACGCCAGGTCAATGGTGAACCAACTGCGACTGAATCAAAGCCAAAAGTTCAAGACTTTGCCCTAGAATTTTCGCCAGCTAGGAGAACTGGGCGCCCCTCGAATTGTTTGGCGCAATTGCAACGAAAGTCCACCCAACCGAATCAAAAAAACAAGTTGGCATTAGGGCTTAGGGTTTAGGGTTTGCCAAGTTCAAGCGCGCGCCTCCACGCTTAAAGCGTCGGGGCGCCGCGCGCCGCGTTCAGCGACCTTCCCACCCCTGACCACCCAAACCTCAACCTTTAGGGCTCTTTTCGACCCTGGAAGTCTTCGATTTCCAAAGCTGTGAGCAACCTCTCGCGCGCGCCCGGGTTCTAGGCGCGGTCGCACAAATTTCCAGAAAGAGCGGCGGCGCCGTTCCCCATGGGTTTGTGTCGCAGTCTCCCGCGCACACGGCGCTCCCATCATTGGGATTGTGGGCCGAGCCATTTTGAGAAAGAGCAGTGGCGCCGTTCCCTATGGATTCCCGCGCGCGCGGCGCTCCCGTGATCGGGGTTGCGGGCCGAGCCATTTTGAGACAAGGCGGCAGCACCGTTCCCTATGGGTTTGTGTCGCAGTCTCCCGCGCACGCGGCACTCCCGTGATCGGGATTGCGGGCCGAGCATTTTGAGAAAGAGCGGCGGCGCCGTTCCCCTATGAGTTTGTGCCGCAATCTCCCGCGCACGCGGCACTTCCCTGACCGGGGCGCTCCCGTGATCAGGGTTGCGGGTCGGAAAGAGCGGCGGCGCCGCCCCGCAGCGCGCCGGCTTCCGAAGATAACCCCCGAAACAACGCTGCCAAAAATCCTGCATATATCTTCATCGAAGGGTCTTTCATTCTTGCAGCTTGTCTGGGATTTAATGTGTCGTCGTGAATTGCAGTGCAGTGAATAAAAGCCCTCACATCTCAGCTTGATCGCCTCAACCTCTACAGTTGTTTCCAGGAACCGAAAGGAAACCAACCATTTCTGGAGCGGTCTCCTAAAAAAGACGCACCCATATGTATTCTACACCAACCGAATTCATGTTAATTCAAGTTACGAATGCGACTCTGGCATGGTCGAGGCCCCCGCGCAGGCCGAGTACGTAAGTTGTTAGATGTGATGCGTTGCTCTGTGCCCCCAAGAATAGGCATTTCGGAAGACCGTCAAACGCGGAGCAAGCCGTCACAACATATAGATATTACATATATATATATATAGATTCTTAGTCACATGTAAAAATACAAGGCCCAATTGTATATCCATACAATGCTCTTTCATTTACACAATTCATCAAGCACATGGCTGTGGCACAACGGCATGGCCTCGTGCTTTCTTGGCGCGGGGTCCCTGAATCCATCACTTTCACGGCTTGGTCACGCTGCCAACAAATGTTGGCAAGTGCTCAAGTATATGTTAGAACAAGGTTATTCTCCCACCCTTTTCACATGGAACCTGACAGGGGTCCCTTTACAAGGAGAATGGTTTTCCAGAACCCCCCTGTCAGGTTCCATGTGAATTGGTGGGAGGTTCTCAGTGATGGTGATTTCTCTTTTGAGCACCTTGCCCCAAACGAGCTCCCGGTCTTGCCGCAGCTGCGTGTACGCTGCGTGTACGGCAATGTGCAAAGGTTTCCCAGGTAGAGGCCGGAAACCATCTAAGCTACCAAACGAATCATGTCTATCAACCGAAATGATGGTCATACAACCACGAATGAGCATAACAAATAAGTCATGACACGTGATCTTACAAGAAGCTTTCGTCCAAAAGCGACGGTGAGTGAACACAATCTGAGAATCATCCAGGCATACGTGGTCTGTTGGAAAAATGAATGGCCTTGGTGAATGGAATGAATTCGCCTCGCCGGCTTGCCAGTCACAATTCAGAACCTTTTCAGAATCCCCGACCCCATGTCGC
>CAUJNA010003482.1:0-140000 GCA_963377175.1 Effrenium voratum
CGTTGATGTGCACGGTTTCGGCGCTTCGGTCTGGCCAACAGCTTCCCTGGCTGGGGTAGGGTCGACAGGCCCCTGGCTCCACGATGGAAATGCCACGACGCTTGAAGAGGCAATTCTGGCTCATGGAGGTGAGGCCGAAGAAAGCAGACTTGCATACGAAGCTCTATCCGAAACCGACCGCGGAGCGCTGATCGCCTTTCTTGAAAACCTGATCCTGATTGACCTGGATCCGGAAGACGAGGAAGAGGAGCACTCTTCCCTCAAGGGAACGCCTGGGTTCGTGCGCAAGGCAGAACTGGACGCGAAGGTTGTCCCACTTGCCAAGCCTGTCTCGAAGTTTCAGTAGGGAGATCGAAGCGCTTTGCCGCCGACGGCGCCGCCTCACTTCTCCAAGCCAAATCCATGGCACTGTCCCGGGCTTGCCCCGGGACCAACTGGCAAGTGTTGCATATCGGCACAAAACCTGGACGGCGCCGAGACCCGGCACAAACAGATCGAGTGCAGTGTTTCAGGGCGGTGCCTGCTAGCCCCCTTGCCAGACCTTGATCGCTTCAACCGGATAAACGAGCATCAGGACATTCAAGGTGAGATTGTCGCGGATCACCCAAAGTGCAAGCAGTTCGAAGAAAATCGCGACCAGGATGGTGACCCAGACTGGCATCCGCCAGGCAAAGAAGAAACCGACCAGCATCCAGACGATGTCGAATATCGAATTGAGCACGCTGTCGCCGGTATAGCCGACGGCAATCGTTGCTTCCCGGTACCGGTCGATAATCCAGGGACTGTTTTCGGCCACCTCCCACGCTGCCTCGATGAGGATCGCCCCTAATGCGCGTTCGCAAACCGAACTGCGCCGGAACAGGAGCCAGAGCACCCAGTAGAAGATGAACCCGTGGATGATGTGAGAAAACGTGTACCAGTCGGCAATATGTTGTGACGACCCGGCAACATCGCTCGCAGGCGTCCAAAGGAGGACGTAACCGCACTCACAGATCGGGATCCTTCCCATGGCGAAAAGTATGGCGGCCATCACGGCAACCATGAGGAGGCCGGTGATCAAACATTTCGTAGGGCTCATTTTGTGACTCTTTTGTTGAAACTATTTTGGAATCGAAGGTGTTGATGAAGGTGAGGGCGCCTTTAGGCGCAGATTTCTAAGAGAGATTTCTAGGCTACCCGCACATTGGTCGCTGTTAAGTTCTGCTGCATCGTAGGGAAGATTAAACATGTATTGGACTGCGGAACTTTCGTCAGGATTTGAGCCGTAGTCGCAGTAACCTGTATCTGTTCCAGGGTTTTGCAACCGGGTTTGTGCCATCGCAATAGCAAGCGATTTTTGAGAGAATCTAATTTGTTCTAGGACTGTGTCAGCAAGTGGCTCGTCAAGGCAATTGTAAACCTCTCCATCGGATCCGGAGAACAGAATGACATTTTTCCCTGCCGGGAGCTCGCTTCGAACGGAAGCTACTTTTTCAACAATTCGCAACCAAGAGATTGGACAAGCAGAACTTTGGATCGTTTGGCTGGTCGCAACATTGGGAACGAAAATACCCAAGACCGCAATTGCGCATTGAAACCAACGGCTCGAAGAAAACTTGATCGGTCCGGAACCTTCCAAGTTGCAACCTTCTTCTGCCACAACGCGCCTAGAAGGTCCCGATGGGCTCTTACCTTACACATTCACTCTGGAATTTTTCTCTTATTCCCTCTATGACCTTGCGCCAACGAAACATCAATCCGTCCGGCCACCAAGAGTGTTGTTGCGCACCGGTATCAACCGTCGCGAATGCGCAGACCCCGCCGGATCAGCGGACCAGGAGAATTTCATGGCAGGCCTCAACGGAAAGGCGCCGTATCAATCACGGCGCACATTTGCAATTATTTCGCATCCGGATGCCGGCAAGACGACCCTGACCGAAAAGCTTCTTCTTTCGGGTGGTGCGATCCGGGCAGCCGGGCAGGTGAGGGCGCGCGGTGAACGTCGCAGGGCTCGCTCGGACTGGATGAAGATCGAGCAGGAACGAGGCATTTCGGTTTCGTCTTCCGTCATGACCTTCGAGCGCAAGGGCATCGTCTATAATCTCCTCGACACACCGGGCCACGAGGATTTTCCCGAGGACACTTACCGCACGCTCACGGCCGTCGATGCGGCAATCATGGTCATTGATGCGGCCAAGGGCATCGAGACCCAGACCCGCAAGCTATTCGAGGTCTGCCGCCTGCGCGACATCCCGATCATCACTTTCGTCAACAAGATCGACCGGGAAGGCCGTCACGCCCTGGAGATCCTGGACGAGGTCCAGGAAGCGCTTGCGCTGGATGTTTCGCCGCAGACCTGGCCGGTCGGCATGGGCTCAGACTTCTTCGGCGTCTATGACTGGCAGCAAAAGAAGTTCCATACGTCCGAAGGCGAGCGCGGCGGCGCCTATGCTGAGACCAGGGACGTTTCGGGTCTTGAGGACGAGATCCTGACCGCAACCGTGTTCGACCGGATCATGGATGAACTGACCGAGAACGTGGAACTCGGTGCGGAAGGCTACGCCGAATTCGACAGGGAGAGCTTTCTCGAGGGTCACCTGACACCGGTCTTTTTCGGCTCCGCACTGCGCGACTACGGTATTGAAGAGGTGCTCGACTTCATAGCGGCCTTTGCACCGCCGCCACATTCCCAGCCGGCCACCGGCGGGCGTACAATCATGCCCGAGGAAGACAAGGTCACCGGTTTCGTCTTCAAGGTGCAGGCCAACATGGACCCCAAACACCGCGACCGTATTGCTTTCGTCCGCCTGTGTTCGGGAACATTCAAGCGCGGCATGAAACTGAAACACGTACGCGCAAACAAGCAGATCGCGGTCTCCGCACCGATCTTCTTTTTTGCCGAGGAACGCGAGATCGCAGATCTTGCCTATCCGGGCGACGTCATCGGCGTCCCGAACCATGGCCAGCTGCGCGTCGGCGACACGTTGACGGAGGGTGAGAACATTCACGTCACGGGCCTGCCGGCATTCGCACCGGAAATTCTGCGACGCGTGCGCCTGTCCGACACCATGCGCGTCAAGCAGATGCGCCAGGGTCTGCAGGATCTGGCCGAGGAAGGTCTGGTGCAGATCTTCAAACCCGACCTTGGTTCCAACTGGATTGTCGGCGTGGTCGGTGCGCTTCAGCTCGATGTCGTGGTTGATCGGCTGAAGGCCGAATACGGCACAGAGATCGGTTTTGAAGCGGTGCCCTACAACACCGCCCGCTGGATTGAAACAGATAGCCAGACGCTGCAGAAGATGATCGAAGCCCATCGCATGTCGATCGCAAACGACCGCGATGACAAGCCGGTGTTCCTGTTCAAGAACGCCTGGGAAGTCGGTCATGTCACTGAAAAATTTCCTGATGTGACCTTCCGCGAAACCCGCGAGATCGTCTACGAGGCGTGACGCGCTGAAAGCAAATCGTCAGGTGCGGTGAAGTCTGCCCGAGGTCTGTCCCGGAAACCGGTTATCCGGTACTGTGCACAATCAATCAGAAGCGGTTGCCTGAACCGCAATCCGGTCGGCGAGGTGTACAATGGCAGACTATGACAGGAATCCCGCACCCTATCTGCAGCAATCGGTCGCCGACAACCCCTACAGGCTGCTTGAATGGACGGTGTTCCTGGAAGTGCTGGGGCCGGTCACAGGCAAACGCGTTCTCGACCTGGCCTGTGGTGACGGTCGTTTGACACGTGTTCTTGCCCATGGCGGAGCTGCGGAGGTTCTTGGTCTTGATGTCTCCGAAGAAATGCTGGAACACGCCAGGGAACAAAACGCCGAGGGGCAACCTGAGGCCTTCCCGGATCGGGTGAGCTATGGCGAGGTCAGCGCCACGGACGAGACCTTTCAAATGACCCCGCAGGCAGACATCGTCACGGCGATGTATCTTTTTCACTATGCACGCAGTGTTGAGGAACTTGACCATATGGCTGACCTGATCGGCCGTAACCTTGAACCCGGTGGGAAGTTCGTAACCTATACGATCAATCCGGACTATGATTTTACCAGTGCTCCGGACGACATGGAAGAACGGATCGGCTTTCATTACCGCATCATTGACCCACCGGCATACGCGCTCGTCATCAAGGATTTTGAAGTTCCGATATGGCAATGGAGCCGGCAGCAGCATGAAGAAGCGCTCAAACGCGCCGGGTTGACCAATATTCGCTGGCATTCGCTCCAGTTTCCGCCGGAGCAGACACACCATCTGGTCGGTTGGGCCTGGTACCTGGACAATCCGAGCTGCATCGTGCTGTATGCGGAAAAGTAAAGTGAAATATTAGTTTAGGCCGGGTGTGTTTTGAATTTCGTAATGTTCTATTGGGATGAAAATTTTTAAATTATCTTTAGTTATTTGAGATTAAATTCCTTAAATGATCTAGTACAAGAGATTCAGTTTGAATGTAGTAGGGTGATTTAATGTTGATATTTGGTCTCTTTACATCATCTATATAGTTTTGGAAGTGTCCTTTGTCATTTTTTCTCTTTCCTCTTTCAAAGAAATCTCGGTATCTTCTTGGGGTTGCGCCAAAAAAGTGCAGAAATTCTACGGAGGGATAGTTTTGGTATTCTCCTCTTTCAGCGCCCTCGAATGAAATTGCGTCTCCATGCAAACTTTCTGAAAGACTTTTAGGGTAAGGTTCCAGAAAGTAGACTTTTGAAATACCTGATGCCACAATGTGTTTTGCGCACATGTGACAGGGGTATGTTGTGCAGAAGAGCGTTGAGTCTTGAAGTCTTCTACCAGTTCTTGCTGCGTCTGTTATTGCAGACATTTCAGCATGAACTATTCTACCAAATTCGAGAATATCCATTAATTGAGAGTTTTTCACACTGTCTCGCTGTAAAACATCTTCTTCGAGTGTTGTTTTGCTTTCGATGTTTTGAACTAATTCGCTGATTATCTCCCTTTTTCTAACTACATTTGGATCCGATTTTCGAGTGTAGTCTCTCGCATCAAAATTAGATTCCCCGTCTTCCCAGTAAGTGCCGCCACCGGCCTTTGGCACTTCGTTTGAGCCGAGACTCAAAATTTCTCCATTTTCACTGAACACTGCGGCACCGACTTGGCGTGAAAGATCAAGGCTCCGAAGCGCAGCAGCTTTTGCGAAAAACATACCGTATTCAAGTTTTGTCGGAGACTTGCTGTTTGACGAAAACAACAACTCGCAAAATCGCTTTATTTGATTTCGTACTTCTGACTCAAGTGAATCTATATTCACAATGTAATCAGCATCGTGAAATATTTTAGAGACCTTTTGCCCGTACTTATCTTCTTCGTTTTCATCAATCGTAATCAGTTTTTCTGCGAAGCTTCTGTAGTTGTTTAGTTCGGAGCTATTGTTACTAGACGCCATCTTTTTTGATAGGCTATGAACTCTTGCACTTCTGCGTGAGTATATTGAAATTTGGTAAAAAGTTTTCCCGTATATTGTTCTGAGGAAGGAAATTTCTTCTTTATTTTTGAATTGACGAATGATATAAGCGGTTTTTGCGTATTTTTTACTTTCTGGGGTTGAGTTTAATTTGTAGTAGTCTTCGCGGAGCCTTGATATTTCTGATACTGTTACTGCGGCTAAGAATGCCTGGTCCTTAAAATGGCTCCTAAGTTGATTTCCGTATTGAATGTAACTTTCGTATCGCTCTTGGAGTGGTTTTTTTTTGAGCTCATTTTTAGGTTTTACACGGGTTGAAATGATTTCAAATAAGTCGGTAATTCTAATTTTTATTACATGATACCCATTTTTTTTGAGATTGCTTTCAAGCTCCTCCGAGACTTCGTCAATATCGACACCCATTGGAGATACCATGCCCAAAAAAAGTTCTGGAAATTCGATGTTCTCTAATATCGCTTTCAAGGGGCGACTCCGAATCTGATATGTGTTATTTGAACATATTGTTAACCAATAAATCCTATTATAAGATAAGCGCAACCCATGGGAGAGTCTCTGATGTCAAAAGAAAAATCAGATGATCGCATGAAAGAGGTTATTCTGAGGCGTATTGATCAGTTGAAAAGTGAGCAAAATGCTTCTTATGAAGGTTGGTATAACTCAAAGTTAGAAGAGTTCAAAACTAGACAAGAGCGTGAATATGAACGCGAAGCAGTAAGTTGATAAAAAAAATTAAACAAAAAAGGCGCGATTTCGGCGCCTTTTTTTGTTTAAAAAAATTATTTTTCAATAAAATCACAGTCTTTTTTTTAATTTATTGAAACGAAGAATTGATACTGCCACTTACCGACATCACCTTGACATATACGTTCGCAACGGTACCAACTCAGGAAGTTTGCTTTTTATCAAAAGTATAGATCAGGAATTTTCCGACCAATGATTACCGTCCCGGAACTTGCGGCAGACGCTCTCGGCGATTTCCTGACAACCTATGTTCAGCGCCGTTTCGGCCGCTCGGATCCGGAACTTGCCGAACTGTTACCGTCTATTGCACGCATCGCGCTGGAGTGTATCGGCAATAGCGACGCGCTTTATCACAATATCGAGCACACAATGCTGGTGACGCTGGCCGGGCATGACATTCTGCGCGGCCGTGCACTCCATTCGGATATGGCCCCGACCGACTATGCACATGTCATCGTTGCCTGCCTTACCCATGATATCGGTTATGTGCGTGGTATCTTGCCGGAAGACGAAGACAATCGCTTCGTCATTGATCCTGCCGGCGACAAAATCAAATTGCCGCGCGGCGCGTCGGATGCGTCGCTGACACCTTATCATGTCGATCGCTCCAAACTCTTCGTACATCATCGTCTTGCGGGCAACAGCCTTCTCGACCCTGAGCGCGTTGCAACTGCAATCGAAGGCACCCGGTTTCCAAACAGGTTTCCGGATGACGGCGAAACACTGTGCGAAGAAGCAAATTTGTTGAGAGCTGCCGACTTTATCGGTCAGCTTGGCGACCCGCACTATATTCGCAAGGCGAATGCCCTCTTTTATGAATTCGAAGAATCCGGTCTCAACAAGCAACTCGGCTATGACACCCCGGCTGACCTGGTGCATCTTTATCCGCAGTTCTACTGGAACAGCGTTGCACCCTACATACAAAAGGCAATCGACTATCTGAAAATCACGACCTCCGGGCGCCAGTGGATCGCCAATCTTTATTCCAATCTGTTGCTGGCCGAAAAGGACATGGCGCTTCTGGGGCCGCAACGCTAGAGCCGTCCTTTGTGTATCGGATTGCTTCCGCTCGCTGGAAATTCCTGTGTTTCTTGTCCGCCGTCGCCGGGGTAATCCACGACAGTTGGTAAGATGCCGGTTGCTACAGTCTGAGAGATGATGTCACCGGCCGATCCGTCGATCGAATCCCGGCCCATTGCGTTCACTGGTCATTCCATTCGAGCGATGAAAAAAAGATCAGCAGTTGCCGAAGGAGGTCATATTGACCGGTCGAACTCAGTGAACAACGCTGATCTTCAATGAATCGGTTTCAAAGGGACCCCTTCCAAGATCCTGGAATGGTTGATGAGTTCCTGCCGCTCAAGCGCTTCATTCAGTACATTAACGTTTCTTCGGTTGTCCGTAGCTGGTCCTGGGCAGCTGACGTTGCTCTCATGGGTGACAGAACTTGACGCCTGTTGACGACATCCACTCACAAAGTCAAAGGGGCTCCGGGATAAAATCCCGGAGCCCCTTTGACTTTGATTTCGTTCACGGGATCTACGATCCCGGAAATTGCGGGTTACGCGGACTTCCTGCGACGCACCAGCGCGAGCCCACCGACCGCGGTCACCAGAAGCAGAGCGCCGGCTGGGATCGGGACGGGTGTGGTTTTCAGGTTGGCAAACTCAAAAGCGTTGGAACCCGACGTGAGAACAATTTTCTGGAATGCGACATTCGTGACGCCGACCAGTGAAGCCAGAATGCCGCTTGGGCCTTTCACGTCATTGCCGTTGATGGTGTAGGTGCCACCACCTCCCAACAACGTAATCACCAGGTCATTGTAGCTGTCAGGAGATCCCCAGATCATGGACAGTCCGGTCTGGACCTTGTCAAATTCAAAGGTTGCCGAAGATCCGCCCTGCACCGAGCTGAAAACACCGTCGGTGTTCTGGTGGGACGTGCCCTCCCACGGAGATCGTGCGATCAACCCGCCGCCACCATTGAACTGGTTGCCGATCACGTTGTTAAAGTAGTTTCCTGTTGTTGACGTCGGTGCAATATTCGCAACCGGGGTCAGCGCTTCGATTTGAGCCTGATTGAGCCCTGAAAAGCTAAGCGTTGGAGCGGCACTGGCAACTGTGGAGGCAGCAAGAAAGATGGCTGCCGCAATTCCCGCGAAATTCAATGACTTCATGTTTAACGATCCCATGGTTAATTTTTCTTAGTCATACTTAGCATGGAAATACAACCAGGCAAGCACTTATTGCGTGCAGCAACGTAAGTGGAAGATTTGACGGGCAAATAGTCTCATTTTGAAACTGACAACTGCGTCAACCGTCCTGTGTGTGCACATTTACGCCTGTTCTCCAATGCATGAACCTTGGTCAAGCAAGCCCTGGGCCAAATGACAGACATGGATTGCAAACAAAATTCGTTCATTGCAGTCGGCTTTTTTCGAACAAATGCCTGTGTCACGAACAGGCCTTCGCAATTCGACAAGAGTTTCCAGTTATTCGAATGTGTTCCTGTCGTATGAAAAACGAAGTCAAACGCAACAGAAATTCCACCCGGATCAATGATGGGAGGCGACGTTTTCACTCAACAGGAAGAGATGTATGCCAAGGCTCGCAGGGAATTCAGATACCCGGTCCGCAGCTATTGCGGTTGAGGCCGAAATACTTTCAGAAACTGGCAAATCACTTTATACAATTCTCGATAATGAACGTTGTGATGACACCAGCAATGCGACAGTGCGGCTGGCTGTCTATTGACCGACATGTTGTTTGAGCTTGTCAATTGTGCCGCTGGATATCGGCAGTGGCGCACAGGGTGACGGCGCAGACAGGATTGACCGTATGCTTTTTGCTTGCTGGCAAGAACACTTTAGCAGCTGGCGCAGGTCATCGGCAGCTGTGATTGGGGCGCCTGACCGCAGAGACGAGGTGTCATGACTGAGACAAAATCGAAACTGACACCCAAAGCCATTATGGCTGCGTCCAGCGGCAACGTTCTGGAATGGTACGATTTTACGGTATACGGATTTCTGGCTCCGACGCTGGCAACGCTCTTTTTCCCGTCGGAGGACAAGTTGGCCTCGCTCCTGTCCGCCTTTGCGGTTCTCGCGGTCGGGTATGCCGCACGGCCGATCGGAAGTGTTATCTTCGGACATATAGGTGACCGCATCGGGCGCAAGACGGCACTTATGATCTCCGTTCTGCTGATGGGAGGCGGGTCCTTTGCCATCGCTGCACTTCCGACCTATGAGGAAATCGGTATTGCTGCCGCCTTGCTTCTGGTTGCCATCCGCGTCGTGCAGGGAATATCCGTTGCCGGTGAGTACACGGCTTCCGGCGTGTTGCTTGTCGAGCAGGCACGCGAGGGGCGCAGGGCCATGACCGGTGCATGGGTCGCCTTTGCCATGATGTGGGGTTGTGTTCTCGGGTCTGCCGTTCCGGCGGGTTTCAGCACGGTCCTGAGCACCGAACAAATGGCTGAGTGGGGATGGAGACTCCCATTCGCGATCGGTGGTCTTGTCGCGATATTCAGCGCGATCCTGCGCTTGAGCCTGACTGAAACCGTCAGGGCTGAAAACCCGGACGACAGGACGTCTCCCGTTCTGCAAAGCCTGCGCAATCACAAGGGGCTGATCGGACAGATGGTTTTGCTGCTGATACCAACGGCCGTGATCTATTTTGTCATCTACGTCTACGCGGTGTCTTACCTGGGGTCGGAAACCGGATTTTCCTCTTCGAAAGCTCTCGACATCACGACAATCAATCTCATCGTCATGGCGCTGTTCGTGCCGGTTTGCGGCATGGCAGCCGACAGGTTCGGATTTCGTCCGGTCTTTTTGGCCGGCGCGATCGTTACGCTTCTTGCGGCCGCACCCTGTTGGTGGCTGATGCACCGACCGGACACCATATCGGTTTTTGCAGGCCAGCTCGGGTTGACGCTCAGCAGCACGGCCGGCTGGGCCCTTTCGGTCAGTGCGCTTACGATGATGGCGCCGCAACACCTTCGCTGCAGCGTTGTGGCGCTCGGTTACAATATTTGTATGGCTGTTTTCGGTGGCACGACACCAATCGTTGCGACGTATCTTGTGAACAGGACCGGTGACGATTTTGCGCCGGTCTACTACATCATCATCGCGACGCTCGTTTCGATCCCGGTGATCTGGCGCCTGCCGAAACTGATCAGCAGCGTGGAGGTTTACACCGGCGACGAAACGTCAAGCAGGGCGTAACGGCCGGAGCGGGCGCCGCAGGTTGCCGTCTGCACATCGGGTCTGCTTGATCTGAGCAAGTCGCCGTTGAGAGACATTCAACAGGACGACGCCCCAAAGGGCTGTCAAACGCCAGAACACGAACCGGCCAGTCAGCCGGTTCGTGCCTGAAACAGTGTGTTAGGAAGCCTTCGCTGCCGGCAGCTCGATATCAATGCCGAGTGTCGTGACGTCGCCTGAACGGTCCATTTCAAGGCGTACGGAGTCCGGGTCTATGTCGACCCGTTTGGCAACAACGGCCAGGATATCTTCCCGCAGGCTCGAGATCAGAACGGCATCGGATCCGTCATCGGCCCGTTCGTGTGCCAGAAGGATTTGCAGCCGGTTTTTGGCAACAGAGGCGCTTTCGCCTCTTTTGCCAAAGAGGCTCAGGATGTTCATGCGGCCCTCCCTTTGAAGAGCTTGCCGAACAGGCTCTTCTTCTCTTCCGGGATTGTGACCGGGATGTTTTCCCCGAGCAGACGGCGCGTCGCTTCCATGTACGCTTTTGCAGCCGGAGAATTTTCATCCGACAACGTGACGGGGAGGCCGACATTGGACGCCTTCAGAACATCCTTGCTCTCCGGTACGACGCCGATCAGCGGAACCGAAAGAATGTCGACCACATCGTCAGTTGCCAGCATGTCGCCAGTCTTTGCGCGGTCCGTGTCATAGCGCGTGATCATCAGATGCTTGGGCATCCGGCCACCGTCTTCCGCAACCTTGGTCTTGGCATCGAGCAAACCGATGATCCGGTCACAGTCCCGAACGGAAGACACTTCCGGATTGGAAACGATGATGGCCTCGTCGGCGTGGCGCATGGCAAGTGTCGCTCCGCGTTCGATGCCGGCCGGGCTGTCGCAGATCACCCAGTCGAAATACATGCGCAACTCGTTGATGACACTGGCGACACCCTCCTCGGTGAGGGCATCCTTGTCACGGGTCTGGGACGCCGGCAGCAGGAACAGATTGTTGAGCTTCTTGTCGCGCACCAGGGCCTGCTTGATAGACGCTTCGCCGCGTACAACGTTGACGAGGTCGAACACCACCCGGCGCTCCGCGCCCATGATCAGATCGAGATTGCGCAGCCCGACATCGAAATCGATCGCACAGACCTGGTAGCCTTCTTTGGCAAGCGCCGAAGCAATCGCGGCGGTTGTGGTCGTCTTGCCAACCCCGCCTTTGCCCGACGTGACCACAACGACAGTGGCGTTGCTCATGGTGTCCGTCCCGTTTTTGACTTCAGTCCCGTCTCTCATTGGCAGGGTCCTGTTCAGTTCAGTTCTTCAAAGACCAGCGTTTCGTTCTCGAAGCGGATCTGTGCCGGTGAATTGCGTAAGGCGGCGTCGAAGTCGTCCGCGACCTTGTAAAGTCCGTTGATGGAGACCAGTTCGGCATCCAGCTTCGTGCAGAAAATCCTGGCATTGTCCTTGCCAGCAACGCCAGCAAGGGCCCGGCCACGCAGTGCGCCGTAGATATGGATGGACCCGCCCGCAATGATCTCTGCACCAGAGCTGACGGACCCGATCACCGTGACGTCTCCATCCGGATGGAGGATGCTCTGGCCTGAGCGAACGGGTTCGGGAATCACGATCGATGCACCTTCTTCCATTGGGGCAGGATCCGATGTCTCCGTGTCCGGTTTGGCAGAAGTATGGCCGTTGACTGATTGTCCGTTTACATCCCCGTCTTTCGAATTGACCACGGATGTTTCACTTGGGGCTGCGGCTGATGCATCAGCTGACTGGACCTCTTTGTTGTCTTCGTCACTGACATTGCCTGGCTCGGGCACCGCCACATCTGAAGCAAGCCGTCCGCCGCCAAAGCTCGGCGGCATGCCTTTCTTGAGGCGCGTCCCGGACACGCCGTCTATTCCCATGACGCGGATCGAGCGCTCGTTCAAACCATCGAGGAGCTGTTCCAGATCCTCGATCGGGATGTTGGTGCCTCGAACATCAAGGATGATCGGCCGGTCGATGAAAAAACCCGGCGAGCGAGATATGATCCGGTCAACTTCCTTGAACCACGCATCGAAGGGTTGCTCAGGTGAAAGCACGATCGCAATAAAGGATTTTCCCTTGAACTTCATGAACGGGGTCCGGCAGCATGTCAGGTCGGTTGATTTGGTCAAATAAACCTACCATTAACCGAACCTGACATTCCGGCAGCGGTCCGTTTTCCACCGATATCGATTTTGTCGAGCAATTTCAGATAATTGACGGTTCAACCTATACGTAGGATCAATAGACGTCCGCTATGCTCGCGAGAACTACCGAGAGCGGCTGCGAGAATCATCGTTATGTTCCGGCGCTCAAATCCTTTGCCGATGAATGATTTAACTAAAATCTTGTAAAATGCTGGAATTTCGCCATATTGCAGCGCACTATATGGAGGTGGATGTGTACGGACGTTCAACGTCTGGGGTGAAAAGATGAGTAATTTCAGTGATATGGTCAAATACATCGGTCTGTCGATAGACGAGGCCGCTGCTGCTCTTGACGTATCAAAAGATGAAATTGTTCGCTGGTGCGACACAAGCGAAGCACCCCCCTTGCATATCTGGCAGTGCCTTGTCCGGATGCTGGACGAGATCCGCATCTCCGCGGAAGAGGCCGCCAAGTCAGCGGATCTGGATCAACTGGAAGCGTCGGATCTAAACCGCGTCAACCTGACAGTTCCCGGACAGGCCGCTGCAGAATTCGATGGACCCAAACGCGCGGCAACCGCAATGGCTGTGGCAACTCTGGCACGGGTATTTGTCTGACATTGACCGAGTTGACCGGAATTGATGGTTACTTGCTGTAGATTTCGCAGCTTGGAGCAACCAGCGGGTCTTTGGCGATTGCACGCTTTCTGGTAACTAGGGTCTGGAGCGGCGTCATTGACGGCCTCCGGCATGCGAACCGGAAAACTTCTCGACGCGCTTCGTTCCTCATGTCTTCGGGCTTGCGTCACAAGCGGGCCGATCTACCCAGCCGAAGAGGGCTTCAGCCATGTCAGCATTGCTCAGGGGACTCCTCGCGGCACTTGGGGCGTTCGCTCTTTTCTCAACCCACGACGCCGTTATCAAGTCGCTTGGCGGAACCTACCAGGTGTTCCAGATCATCTTTTTCTCGATGCTGTTTGCCTTTGTGCCGATGTCCATCATCATGTTGGCTGACAAGGCCATCGACAATTTCCGTCCACATTTTCCTGTCCTTGTTCTTTGCCGTGCCGGACTGAGCATCGTTGCGATGTCTTGCGGGTTCTACGCATTTACCGTCCTGCCTCTTGCCGAAGTTTATTCGCTGCTTTTCGCCACGCCGCTTCTGGTGACGGTACTGTCCGTTCCGCTCCTCGGAGAGACGGTCAGGATGCAACGCTGGGGTGCGGTGCTGGTCGGGCTGATCGGGGTCATGATTGTCCTGAGGCCGGGCGTTACCGAACTCACATGGGGGCACATTTCCGGGCTGACGGCCGCCGGTGCCAGTGCCATGTCATCCATCCTGGCCCGCAAGCTCGGTGGCAAGGAACGTCCCGCCGTCCTGATCCTGTTTCCGATGCTCCTGTCGATGCTGGTCATGTCGATGACATTGCCGATTGTTTATGTGCCCGTATCGCTTCCCGATCTCGGGTTGATGGCGGTTGTCGGCTTCCTGTCCGTGCTTGCGCAGCTTTGTATTCTCGGCGCCTACCGGGCCGCGCCAGCTGCGTTTGTCGCTCCCTTGCAATACAGCCAGATCCTGTGGGCAACATTGTTCGGAGCGCTCTTCTTTGCCGAAACGCCGGACCTTTACGTTGCCCTTGGCTCTTCGGTGATCATCCTGTCGGGTATCTTCGTGGTCTGGCGCGAAAGCAGGGAAAATGTCTCGGATCAGACACCGGTCCTTCGAACCGCGAACCCGCGGGTCGACACGGGGCCGCAGCCGAAATGAATCCGTGTTTGCTCAGTCCAGCCGCTTCTTGAAACGAAGGGCGGCGACCGTCATGCCGAGAACAAAGAAACCGCACATCCAGAGGACATCGCGATGCAGGTCGACAAGGCCGGCATCGCGCAGAACGAACCCGCGCACCATGCGCATGAAATGGGTGGCGGGAAAGGCCTCTGCGATGTACTGCGCAATCAACGGCATGCCTTCATAGGGGAACATGAACCCGGAAAGCAGGATTGACGGCAGCAGCACGAAGACGGTCATCTGGGTGGCCTGGAGCTGGCTCTGCGCGATGGTTGACAGCACCAGACCGAGTGACAGGCTCGCACCTATGAACAGCAGTGTTCCGATCAGAAGATCGAGTGTCTTGTCGCCGAAAGGCACGTTGAAGAGCATGTGACCCAGACCCAGAATGATCACCGTCTGCAGCAGGCCGATAAAGATATAAGGGATGATCTTCCCGATCATCAGTTCCATTGGCCTTACAGGGGTGTTGATCAGCATTTCCATGTTGCCGCGCTCGCGTTCGCGCACGATTGCCGCAGACGTGAACATGATCATTGTCATGGTGAGAATGATGCCCACCAGGCCCGGGACGATGTTTATGGCCGTCCGCTGCTCCGGATTGAAGAAGAGGGCAACTTCAAATGTCGGCGTGGATCGGTTCGGTGCCTGTCGGTTGAGCTCTGAAAGCGGCATCGACCGGAGTGATTTGATAGCCCCCGCTATCATCGTGTCGGAACCGTCGACGATCCATTGTGCCACCGGCCTGCTGGTTTCCTCATCCGTTGACGGCGGTGTGCCGCGGCCGACTGAAGGAGACCGCACGATCCGTTGCGACAGGTCTTCGGGCAGGACGAAAGCGGCGCGTACACGAGCGGACTTGATCGCCGCTTCGGCTTCTTCCGGGGTGCTCAGGCGTTCGGTTACCTTGACCACTCGCGTGGCTTCCACCATCTGGATCAGGATACGGCTGAGCGCTGTCTGGCTCTGGTCGACCACAGCAACGGGAATGTCGCGAATGTTGGTGTTGATGGCATAGCCGAAAAGGATCAGCTGGATCAGCGGGATCATGATCACCATGCCGAAGGTCATCCTGTCACGGCGGAGCTGTGCCAGTTCCTTGAGGAAAATCGCGGAAATGCGGGACAACGACCTCATTGGCGGCCTTCTCCGGTTGCCGTCACGAAAACGTCCTCGAGATTGGGTCGAACCTGCTCGATCAGCGTTGCACCGTCGGTTTCCGGTTTCTCCTTGAGGAAGGACTGCGGGTCCCGAATGTCGTCATCCACCAGCACCCGCAAGCGGGCACCCAACTGGGCGGCCGCCATGACACCGGCCGTTCCCAGAAGGTGACGGCGGATCTCGCGGAGGTTCGGGCCTTCTATTTCAACCACGTTGGCGCCCATCGCTGCCATCAGTTCCTTGGGTGCGCCGTCGGCCCGCTTCTGGCCCGCTTCCAGGATTGCTATCTTGTGACAGCGCTCCGCCTCGTCCATGAAATGCGTCGTCACGATGATCGAGGTACCGTTTTCCACGAGGTCGAACAGCTGCTCCCAGAAATGCCGCCGGGATTCAGGGTCGACCGCAGAGGTGGGTTCGTCCAGGAACAGCAACTGCGGCTCGTGCAACACGGCGGTTGCCAGGGCAAGACGCTGGCGCTGGCCACCAGACATCTTGCCGGCGAACCGGTCCTTCAGGTCCGTCAGTTCATACCGGTCCATCACTTCCCGGATGCGGTCCTGGCGCTTTTTTCTCGGCAGGCCGTAAATCGTCGACATGAAATTGAGATTTTCGAGAACTGTCAGATCGCCGTAGAGCGAGAATGTTTGCGTCATGTAGCCGATCTTGTATTTCAGCGTCTCCGCATCCTTTGGAACGGACAGGCCCAGCACCTCGACCGTGCCCTCGGTAGGCGTCAGCAGCCCTGTCAACATGCGCATGGCAGTTGTCTTGCCGGAGCCGTTGGGACCGAGAAAGCCGTAGATCATGCCGCGCTCAATCGTGAGGTCGAGCCCGTCGACCGCACGGAAGTTCTTGAATTTTTTCACCAGCCCTTCAGCCCTGACGACGATGTCCGACGCAGGCGCAATCACGGAAGCACCACCTGGGCAGGAACGCCGTTCGGCAGATCGGACGCGCTGTCGGGAAGTTGTATCTCTGCGACATACATCAGCCGTGCGCGTTCAGACTGATTGAGAGCATAGTAGGGCGTGAACGAAGGGTCGGAGCTGATCCAGCGGACATGACCTTCAATGGACGCGTCGAGACCGTCAACCCTGACCTTGAGCTTGTCGCCTTCCTTGATCTTGACCCGGTGCGGTTCCGGGACATAGACGCGTGCATAGGGCGCATTGCCTGCAAGCAGAACGGCAACGGGACTGCCTACGGTGACGCGTTCTCCAAGGTTCCATGGCAGGTTGTCCAGAACACCGTCACGGGAGGCCGTGATTGTCAGGTCCGATAGGATCGTCATCTGGGTCATGAGACTGGCCTCGGCGGCGGCAAGTTCCGCGCGGGCGATGTCGATATCCTCCGGCCGGGACCCCGCCACAAGTTCCTTCAGCTCTTCTTCGGCACTTTTCAGGCTGGCCGCCGCTGCATCCCGACCGGCCCGCGCACTGTCAAGCTGTGCCTGGCTGGTGGTGCCACGCCCCGTCAGGTTGCTGTAGCGCTGGAAAGAGGCCTCTGCGTCGACCAGTTCAGCGTTCGCTCCGGCGACATTTGCGCGGGCTTTTGCAATATCTTCTTCGCGTGAGCCGTTGAGCAGCTTTCGCAGATTGGCCTTCGACTTTTGCACTTCGGCCTGCGCCTGGTTGACGACGGCCTGCTGTTCTGTCGGGTTCAACTGAGCGAGAACCGTTCCCGCCTCGACAAACGTTCCCTGCGGAATGGGCAGGTCGATCAGCACCTCGTTGGCAGTGGCGGTCAGAGCCACCCGGTCTCGTTCCAGCGACCCGAGCGCCACGTCGCTCTCCTCGCCGAAACACCCTGCCAGGAAGAGGCAGGCTGCACTCACCCGAGCTGAACGGACAAGAAACAACAACATGACTTTCTCCACAAGATCAGCAACATGGACCGGACACAATTCTAAGCAGCTTCACACTAGTCCGATCACGCCAGGCAAACCACTGGCCAAACGTAAAAAGCCGGGCACAGCCCGGCTTCTCGCATCAGTGCGATCACAAGTCAGCTGGCGCGCTTGAAGATGTTGTACCAGCGTTTCTTCGGCACCGTGATTGCCCGCTCCAGGATCTCCGCTGCATAGAGCGCAGCATTTTCCCGGGCCTTGGCAACACCGGACACCACCGATGCGTCGAGATTTGCAAGCCCGCCACCGAACTCGAACAAATCGCGGAAAGCCGCCCGTTCGACAATCGGTGTCATCAACACGTCGATATTCTGGGTGGACAGGAACTCCTGCACCGATTTCATGGCGCGTGTGGTGACGGCTGCGTTTGTGCGCGTCAGAACGACACAATGCTTGATGTCCTGCCGGACGATCTTTTCAAGTTTCTTGATCAATGTCAGGATCTTGGCACCGCCACGCGCGTCCATCGAAGAACCCTGGATCGGGACGACCACCAGATCGGAGACCGACAGCGCGTTGGCAACGATCAGATTTTCGGTGCCTTCCAGGTCGACAATCACATAGTCGGAATATTCGGTGGCGTGCGTGATCTGCTCTGTGATGGAGGCCGGAGACATTTCGCTGACGACCGAGATGCCCGGACATGTCCTTGGTAGTTCAAACCACTTCGAGATCCACTTTTGCGGATCGGCATCGAATATGGTCACGCGTTTTCCTCGTGCCGCGACTTCTGTCGCCAGCAGCAGGGCGGCTGTGGTTTTGCCCGCGCCGCCTTTTGCATTTGCGAAGGAAATGACTGGCATCTGGGTTCTCCTGAACTTGCCGTGCATTGTCTTGCGGTTCGGTCTCTTTCGGACCTGTCTCATTGAAAATCTTGGGATTTTATGGTTACCAATTCCTTAAGTTCGCAATTTGCGAGGAAGTTATTCAAAGAGCCTTCCAGGGTGTGGATAAAGTTGCGAATTTCCTCCGTATTAATCGCAGTGTGGGTAGTCGATTTCGGAAAATTCCCGCGATTTAACAAATTGACAAAGCCAAAGCCCGGTTGGAAACAGCTACCTGCCGGGTGCGACTTTGGCGCCGGCCCGTGTAACGATGGCCGCCGGTTTTTGCCCGGGACGCAATTGCACTGCGCAGGCGTGGCGCGTAGGTTATCGACTGATTTGCTTGAACGCGTTGCCTGAACGAAGAGCCATTTATGCTGCACCGATTGATGTCTGCCCACTCGATGAGATTGATTTGTGGTGTCTTGCTGGGCGCTGCCATTGCATGTTCAGGAACAGCGCAGGCCGATGTTCTGAAGCCGTACAAGGATCGTCTCTTCAGATACAAGAAGGTCTCCGAGACGCTCTACGACGGCGACTTCATCGTTGTAGAATATTCCAAGCAGCGTGATCTGCGTGACCGGGACGAAGTCGACGAACGCAAGGTGTTCGGCAACTATGTCTCCTACAAGCCCAAGCGGGGCAGGGGCAGCGCCGAACTGCAGGCCAACGGCCGGACGATCCAGTATATGGGGACCGGCAAGTGGAAGGGCGGCGCAAAGGCCATTGTCATCTATATCCACGGCCAGGGCGGCAACCGCTTCCAGGGCATGAACGACGTTTCCTTCGGCGGCAATTTCAACCGTGTGCAGAACCTGATGGTGCGCAATGGCGGTGCATATCTGACGGTCGATATCAAGAATTTCGGCAAGGGCGGAACAGCCGATGTTGCTGCCCTGATCCAGCAACAGAAACAACTCTCGCCTGGCGCAAAGGTCGTGGTGGCGTGCGGGTCCATGGGAGGCATCATCTGCTGGAACCTGGTGAAGAGCGCCAACTATTCCCGTCTGGTCAACGGCATCATGCTGCTCGGTTCGCCGAAGGATCCGAACTTCCTCTCGTCCGGGGGACTGTCGCGCAACGTGCCGATATACATGGGGCAGGGGACGCTCGACCGGGTCTACAATTGGGAAAGCCAGGCCAATTTCTTCAAGCAGATCAAGTCAAGGGCACCCAACTACCCGATCCGCTTCACGCTGTTCGACACAGGCACGCACGGCACACCGATCCGCATGACAGACTGGCGCCTGGTGCTCAACTGGATGCTGGGATGACATGAAGCCCCCGGCACGCGATGATGAACCGTCTGTGGTCGGGAGCATGATGCAAAGAACCGGGTTCAACCCACGACCGGTGGTCTGACCGCGAGCAATCCCTCAGCCAGATGATCAAACACCATGCGGATCCTGCGGCTGGTGTGAAGTTCCCGGTGCGTGACCAGCCAGATCGGAAACGTGATCGGCTCAACATCCTCAAAGGCTGGAACAATTTCTGGGTAGCGTACCGCGATCTCGTCGGCCATGATCGACAATCCGAACCCTTCACAGACATATTGCCAGGCAACGATGCCACTGGGCGAACCGAGATTTATGTTGGCCTCGCTGACATCGAGTCCGAAGACCCGCAGATATTTGACCAGTTCTTCATTATTGTCGTAGCCGACGAAGTCGAGATCCGCAGCGTCTTTCCTGGTTGGCTTTCTGCCGATTTTTTCCAGATAGGATCTTGCGGCATAGATCCGGGCGGGTGCTTCGCGCAGCTTGCGCGCATAGAGATCGGGGTGATCCGGTTCGACATGGCGCACGGCAATATCCGCCTCGCGCCGCCGCAGGTCGCTGAGACTATTGGTGCAAAGGACCTTGAGTTCGATGGCCGGAGCCTTGCGGCGCAAGTTCCGAAGGATGTCCGGCAGAACGTTCGCTGCCATCAGATCTGTTGCGGAGATTGTCACCAATCCCTCAATCTGTTGGGATTGGCCGGACGCTGCAAGCGAGATCCGGCTGGCCGCGTCACCCATGGCACGCACGTGTTCGGCAAGCTCGATACCGGCCTCTGTTAGAACGAGGCTTTTGGAAACCCGTTCGAACAAGGTAACTCCAAGTGTTTCCTCCAGTGCGGCGACTTGACGGCTCAGGGTCGGTTGCGTCAGGCCTAGAGCGCGTGCGGCAGCCGACAGGGATCCTTCCTCTGCCGTCACGAGAAAGGCCCGGGCCTGGTTCCAGTCGAAGGTGATACTTTTCCAGTTCATGCATTTTTGTATATCACCTAGCGAGATTTCGGCAATTTCCATTCGTTTTTGGAGAGGTTAGAAGGGACGCAAGGAGCGCTTCAGATGAGCCTGCACACTTTAGTTTCGCACCTGGCAAATGCTGCGATTGCCGTGCTGGAATTCCTGGCCTCGCCAACCGGCGGCAGGGATCTCGGCCGCGGTCTGCTTGAGCGCCTCGGCCTTCGCGGTAGCGCTGGAAGACGCAAATAAACCGGACGTTTCCCGTCCTTTTCCCGAATTTTGAGAAAGCCCTACCATGGCAGTTGCATGGACGAACGACATGACATCATCGACCCGTTTTTGGGACAAGACGGCACGTAAATACGCTGCTTCACCGATCAAGGATGAGGACGCCTACCAAAAGACGCTGGCCCGCACGCTAGAACACCTTGGACCACAGGACAATGTGCTCGAACTTGGTTGCGGCACGGGATCGACTGCCCTGATCATGGACGGCAATGTCAGATCATATCTTGCAACGGACTTTGCTCCGGGCATGATCAGGATTGCGGACGAAAAGCTCGAAGCCGAAAAAACCAGGGGCAAGTTGCACGACGGCCTGCGTTTTCTGACCGCCGATGTTTTCAGCGAAAGCGTCGAAGCGCCTGAAGGTTACGACGCGATCCTTGGCTTCAACTTCCTCCACCTCGTCGAAAATCCGGAAGACCTTCTGGCACGCGTGCACGGTCTATTGAAACCGGGCGGGCTCTTTATCTCAAAGACGGTCTGTCTGGCGGACAAGGCCTGGCTGTTCGTGCCGTTGATCAAGGCGATGCAACTGGTCGGCAAGGCTCCCTTCGTACGCGTCTATTCCTTTGCCTCGGTGGAAGACATGATCAGCAGGACAGGGTTCGACATCATCGAAACCGGCACGTACCCGGAACCGCGCAGCAGGTTCATCGTCGCGCGGAAGGCCTGATTGCGCTGTTTGCACCGGGACGTCGCGGCGAATGTGGAGATCCGGAAATGTTCCCGGGTACCGCACTTCCGCATCCTCGAGGCCCGAAACTACCCAGGCCCGCTGCACGAAGGTGTCGACACTTACCGTGCTGTTTCCGCGTTGAGTTGACAAAGGGGCGGCTTTGTCGGCTTTCGGCAACCTGTGCAGAAAACGTCTTTGGTTGGAAACTCTGATTTCAGGAAAGGGGCGGCACCTTCATGCCGTACTTTCCCTCGTCATTGGATCGTCTCACCAATCAGTATCGTCGGTCGGCCGTTATAATAATTGGGAATGTCGTCCAGGATTGCTTGCGAATTTGCAAGCGCGCCTTGCAGGACATCAAGCGATGCGACGGTGAGTGTAAACACAGCGAAATATCCCGGCGGAATGTCGGGGCCACCAGCAATGCCCCTGGAGGCTGACATGCTCTCGGCGACGTCGCCCAGGCCGTCACGTACCAGCTTCATGTGGTGCCCGGCATAATAGTCATGATCAAATGTAAGGCCTTCGCCCGTCGGATACATAACGTGGAGTGTTGCGCTCAACTCGGTCCCTTTTTGCAATAGCCAGAGCCTGTCGGACATGGTCGGCATGGTCAAGAACTCGGGCTGAAATAGTCCGCCTGGGTCTTGAAACCGGTGTTCGGTGGAGCGGATAGCTCATGACCTGCAGAAGGGATTACGTGACACGGAAAACCTGCAGCTTAAAAACATTCAAAAGATTTAAATCGATTGAAATGACCCGTTTCTGCGGCTTGCGGCGCCGTGAAGCGGGTGTTACGTAGGAGGCGCTCCCTCTGGCGCACCCAAGAAAGTCCCTGATGCTCGTCCGTGACCGCGCTTTTTTCACGTCCATGTTCCTCACGGTTCTGGCCGACCAGATCCTGCTCTTTCTGGTGCCTCTGGTCATTTTCCAGATAACCGGAAACGTCGCCTGGTCCGGACTGGCATTTTTCTTCGAAACGTTGCCGCGCTATCTCACCTTTCCAGTCGCCGGCATCCTGTGCGACAGATTCAACCCGATCCTGCTTTTGCGGATCAGCCGTATCGCAAGGGCTGCTGTCTGCCTTGTCGGTATCGCCGGTCAGATCGTGTTTGGCGGGGTCTGGTGGTTGATCGGTCTGTCTGCGCTCGTAGGCATTTTGACGACCCAGGGCATGCTTGCACTTGAAATGGTACTGGTCCGTGGTTTCAAGGACCAGCGGTTTGAAAAGGTGGCAAGCTACAGTCAGATTGCCTCGCAGATGGGTGTTGTCCTGGGGCCGTTGACGGCAGCCTACCTGATGGCGCTCTGGCCTTGGGAAACCGTTGTCTTCGTGGCGACGGGCCTGTTTTTCCTCGCTGACGGTATTTTCATGATGTGGCGCGGACAGGAACGCCTGGAAGGACAACCGGCTGGGGAGCGCCGGCATCCGGTTGCTGACTTGACGACTGCGCTTCGGCTGGTCTGGCAACTGCCTGGTTTGACGCGTGCGATCCTGCAGGCAGCCGGCGTCAACCTGATCATCGGTGCGACACTGGCAACAGCTGCGGCAATGATGACGGGATTTTTCGCCCAGAGTGAACAGACCTATGCCTGGCTGCAGGTTGGTGGAGCCGTTGCAACCCTTGCCGTGCTGACGCTGACCGCGCATGTCCATCTTGGGCTCAACACACTTGGAAGAACAGCCTATGCCTTCATCTGTCTTGGTGCAGTTCTGACGGGTCTCGGCGCGCATCCGCTGATCTACGCAGCCGGTTTTCTCCTGATCGCCGGCTTCGACAAGATGTTCAACATTTATGTCCGTACCCTCCGCAAGGAGATCATTCCACCGGCCGAATTCGGCAAGACCACCGGCATCATCATCTGCCTCAACAATCTGTCTCAACCGCTTGCCGGTCTGGTCGTGGCGCTCTTTGCCGCCGGGGACGACGCACGCACCGTTCTGCTGGCTCTCGCAGGTACTATGGCGGTACTGGGAGTTTTGACGTTTCGTCGCTGACAATTCTATTTGCCGACAAAAACTTGCGACTGTCTCAACCCTGAGATCAAGGGCGACTTTCTGCCGAACTGCGCACGATGTCCGCGATCTCGTTCAACTGGCCCGCCAGCGGGCTGGACTTGCGCCAGACCATGCCGACGGTCCGGGTCGGTTCGGGGTTCTCGAAACGGGAGATGGAAACCGAAGCGGAGCGGGTCTCGACGGGGACGGCCATTTCCGGGATGAGCGTTACTCCCATGCCGGCACTGACCATCTGGACGAGGGTCGACAGCGAACTCGCATCAAGCATCTCGCGCGGCGGGCCGGACGGCAGGTTGCAGAAGGAAAGCGCCTGGTCTCTGAAGCAATGGCCTTCCTCTAGCAGCAGCAAACGCATTTCCCTCAGGGTATCGGCGCTCGGGAGGGGCGCGCTGGCCTCACTGGCTGAACGAACGAGCATGAAGGTTTCGCTGAAGAGGGGTGTTTCGGCAAGGGAAGCCTCTGAAACAGGCAGGGCGACAATAGCCGTATCCAGTTTGCCTTCACCCAGTTCCTGGATGAGTTTTGGCGTCACCGTCTCACGCACATGAATTTCCAGTTCGGGATGGTGCACGGTGAGCGCGCTGATCACTCTTGGTAGAAGATACGGGGCAATCGTCGGAATAACGCCGATACGCAACCGTCCGACGAGGCGATCTCGGGAGGCACGGGCCAGGTCGCCGAGTTCTTCAGCCGCTCGCAAAATGTCACGGGCACGCTCCACGGCGACTTCGCCGAAATGTGTCAGCCTCACCTGGCGCGGGCCACGCTCGATCAGGGACGCGCCGAGCGCTTCTTCCATTTCCTTGATCTGCATTGACAGGGCCGGTTGGGAAATCGCGCAGGCTTCTGCCGCCTTGCCGAAGTGACCATGCCGCGCGAGCGCCTCGAAATAGCGAAGCTGTTTCAGGGTGATATTTATCATAAGAAAATCCTATCAAAGCAATCAGGAAATTCAACTTCTTCTGATCGAATTGCTCTGCTAGTTTGGAATCAGAAAAGACTGGAGCAGCGTGTTGTCGGGAACTCCTGGTTGCGCTGCCCGGTTTGTTTCACAGCTTTTTTGTCGTACTGCGGCCTCTCATCAGCATATGCGCAGCGCCTTGGCCTTTCTCGAAGGCTCGCTGTCAATCTGTTGTCACGAGGTCGGAGTTGTGTAAGCCGGTGCAATGCACCGACATCTGAATTGGAGAGGAAAATGGACGCGAAAGTCGATAAGGCGGGCGGTTGCCCGGTAATGCACGGCGGGAACACGTCGATGGACAAGCCGGTCACGAAGTGGTGGCCGAATGCGCTCAACCTCGACATTCTTCATCAGCACGGCGCCCGGACCAATCCGATGGATCCGGATTTTAATTTCCGTGAAGCCGCCAAGGGACTGGATCATGAGGCAGTCAAGGCCGATGTCCGGGCGTTGATGACCGATAGCCAGGATTGGTGGCCGGCTGACTGGGGTCACTACGGAGGCCTCATGATTCGTCTTGCCTGGCACTCCGCCGGATCCTATCGCATGCAGGACGGCCGTGGTGGCGCGGGTTCAGGCAACATCCGCTTCGCGCCGCTGAATTCCTGGCCGGACAATGCGAGTCTCGACAAGGCACGGCGCCTGCTCTGGCCGGTCAAGAAGAAGTACGGCAACGCCCTTTCCTGGGCTGATCTTATCATTCTGGCCGGCAACATGGCATACGAGACCATGGGCTTTGAAACCTTTGGTTTCGGCTTTGGCCGCGAGGATATCTGGGGACCGGAAACCGACGTTTACTGGGGTTCTGAGAAAGAATGGCTGGCGCCGTCGGAAAACCGGTATGAAAACCTGGACGATGCGACCACTTTGGAAAATCCGCTCGCGGCCGTTCACATGGGCCTGATCTACGTCAACCCGGAAGGCGTCAATGGTCATCCTGATCCGGTCAAGACAGGCGCGCATATTCGTGAGACTTTCGCCCGGATGGCAATGAACGATGAGGAAACCGCGGCATTGACCTGTGGCGGCCACACGGTCGGCAAGGCGCATGGGCGCGGTGCGGTGGACAAGATCGGCGTCGAGCCGGAAGCCACGGGTGTGGAAGCTCAGGGCCTTGGTTGGTCCAATCCCGGTCAGGACGGCAAGGCAACAAATGCCTTCACATCGGGTATTGAAGGTGCGTGGACAAAAGAGCCGACCAGGTTCGACATGGGTTTCTTCGACTATCTCTTCAACTACGAGTGGGAGCTGACCAAATCACCTGCCGGTGCCTGGCAGTGGAAGCCGGTCGACATGCCGGAAGACCAGAAGCCGGTAGATCCGACCGACCCGTCTGTCCATCATGACCCCATGATGACCGATGCGGACATGGCCATGAAAATGGACCCTGTCTACAACGAGATCTGCCGGAAATTCATGGCAGATGAAGCTTACTTCCGCGATACATTCGCGCGTGCCTGGTTCAAGCTGACCCACCGCGACATGGGCCCCAAGGCAAACTATCTCGGACCGGATGTTCCGGCTGAAGAACTTGTCTGGCAGGATCCGATCCCGGCAGGTACGACGTCTTATGATGTCAATGCGGTAAAGGCGAAGATCGCTGCAAGCGGACTGTCCGCAGCCGAATTGATCGCAACCGCCTGGGACAGTGCCCGCACGTTCCGCGGCTCCGACAAGCGTGGAGGTGCCAATGGTGCGCGCATTCGCCTTGCCCCCCAGAAGGACTGGGAAGGCAATGAGCCGGAGCGTCTGGCCAAGGTGCTGGCGGTTCTTGCACCGATCGCTTCACAAGCCGGTGCTTCGCTCGCGGATGTCATCGTCCTTGGCGGGAATGTCGGACTTGAACAGGCGATCAAGGCCGCCGGCTTCAGTGTTGCGGTTCCCTTCACCGCTGGACGCGGCGACGCAACAGACGAACAGACCGACACCGACTCCTTCGACGTTCTGGAGCCGTTGGCTGACGGCTTCCGCAACTGGGAGAAGGAAAACTACGTCGTCAGCCCGGAAGAAATGATGCTCGACCGGTCGCAACTTCTTGGCCTTACCGCTCAGGAGATGACGGTTCTTGTCGGTGGCCTGCGTGTTCTTGGAACCAACCACGGCGGTACAAAGCATGGCGTCTTCACGGACCGCGAAGGAGCGCTGACCACCGACTTCTTCGTCAATCTGACCGACATGGCCAACAGCTGGAACCCGGTTTCAGGCGGTACCTACGAAGTTCGGGATCGCAAGCTGAACACGTTGAAGTGGACCGCGACCAGCGCGGATCTGGTCTTCGGCTCGAATTCGGTTCTGCGGGCCTATGCCGAGGTCTATGCCCAGGACGACAACCAGGAGAAATTCGTCAAGGATTTCGTTGCTGCCTGGAACAAGGTCATGAATGCGGACCGGTTCGATCTGGCGTAAGCCTTCGCTCCACGCTCTGAGCCACAGGCCGGTCCCGCATCTCGCGGGGCCGGCTTTTTCAGTTCTGGTTCCGGGCTGAGGCCGGATTGTCCGGCGCATCATTTGCAAGCGCGGTTCCGGCCGGAATGCTGTTTATTCGAAAGAGCGTGTTCAGGAAGTCCGACATCTTGGTGTCGGGGAAGTGACCGGCAAACAGCCGTTCAATGGTTCCGTCCTGAAACATGCTGTAGAGCGCAAGGTCGACCTTCTCCGGCAGCCCCGGATGCGTTCTCGATGAAATGACGAACGCATAAGGCTCGTACCTGCCGGTGGCAGACGGCGCCGGATCCATTGCGCAGTCTCTCCTGGTCTGACTACGCTGGTCTGCAAGCGATGCCTGAACAATATCGAGATCGCCATAATAGCGTGACAATTCACCATTGCAGAATGCCCTGGCTGCCTCGGTGTGCGAGGCATAGTTGCGCGAACAGATAATCTTGGCGCCAATCTGGTTTTTGGGCGGCATGTTCAGTCGCGCATTGAGCGCGTCGCCGATCGTGGACCCTTCGACATATCCCCAGACCTCATAGTCTTTGGGAGCTTCGGTTTTCACCTGTTGCGGCGTTGCGGGCACAAATTGAAAATCTATTTTGAACCGATTCCAGAAACTTGCCTGGCTTTGGTCGCTCGGGTTTCCATTGCCGGCTTCGCCACCCTCTGCCGCCGAATTTGCCTGATCAGGTGCCGTCTCCGGCCACCACGCGTTTTCACATGTGTGTTCAGGCGCAGATTCTCCTTTGCCGACAGCGCTCACATGATCGATCCACGGCAAAATGCAATCGCATGTCGGCTTCGTCCCGTCTTCAGGCAGTCTGGCCTCGTTCTTGGTGAGATCCTTTCCTGGCTTGGACTTCACAAAGGAACTGTTGGCTACAAAGACAATTTGCGAGAAATGAAGCACGGGTGTGCCGTTTTCAATCGGGAAACTCTTCATGCGCAGCAGCGTGATGGTGGTCGGATCACATAGAAAATCGATCTCGGTGCCGCCGGAAGAGACCTTTTCAGTCTCGGGGAATGTTGTGCTGGCCGTTGCAGTCTCCTGCGGAACCAGCTTGTCCCCACCGACGTCGATCCGCCCGGTTTCGAGAATGGATTTTCGTTCCGCCGTGCCGATCTCGACGGTTTCGAGCTGGTATCCTGCGCGGTGGATCGCCTCTGTACAGATATCCCAGTAAAATCCGAGGTATTCTCCAGAGTCCTTGTTCATCCAGATGAATGGCCTGGTATCCGTTCGAACGGCCATTTTGACCGGCTTGTCATTTTCTTCCGCACTGCCGGTGGAGGCAGCGGCGAGTGCCTGCACGAGGATGAGCCCAAGGGAGATCAGCCACTTCATGAGGCGGCCGTGCGTGATTTTGCCGGTGCATGGCCGGTCGATTGTGATGCTTTGGCGTGCGCGCCCGATTGACGTCGCCTTTGGTTCTGAAGCGCTTCAGCGATGCAAAAGACCACCAGGAACCCGAGGATAGATGAATAGATGGCCGCATATGCGATCAGACCATGATCGATCGCATCCAGTTGTGGTTGTTCCGCTGACCGGTTGAGCGCGGACGCCCAGGACGTCAGAAAGCGCGTCGCGCCTCCGCATAAACCCATGATGATCGCGGCGCGGATCGCCCAGCCACGGCTCCATGCCTGAGTCTTCTGTGCTACGGCGGATCTGGACATGGTCGAGGCGGCGTCAAGCAGCACAACAAGGATCAGCGCAAGCACAGCCCCTCTCAAGGGGGTCGGGGCATTGTATTCGAATGATGATCTCAGTGTTGTCCAGACAGTGCGTTGATTTTCAGACCATCCGCCGGATTCGATCGCCGAGCGCCAGAGCACCAATCCGATAATGAACAGGGTTGCGACCGCCCAGGAAATGAAAACCAGCAGCAGGGCTTGCGGCAGTTTCTTGGTCCAGTGCGACTGCGACATGTTCCGCCAGCGGTGGGTCTGGCGAGCGCCGTCCCGGAGCGCGAGGGCGATTATGATCGGAATGCAGAAACTGTTGAAGGAGGTGGTGGCATACCCAAGCGCGCGCCAGTACGGGTTTCCGGGCGTCCCGCTCTGCAGGGCGGATTCATACGGGCCGGGAAAAATACTCCATGCGACAGCGAGCAGGATGGTGATGCCGGCGGACCAGAGTATTGTAAGCATTGCGTGAGAGCGTGAATGCACCGGCCCGGCATGTTCGTTGAGCAAGTCGCTCAAGAAGGCCTCGAGCTTTTCCTTCGCGAGAATCTGTTGTCTGACCGAGCTGGGAGTATTCTTGTCTGACCTTTTGTGAGTTGCCTCCGAAATGATGATCTCGTGTTCGACATAAAGGGCCAGCAATATGCAAAGATCGTCTGCCAGGTGATCGGCATGTTCGGCAAGTCGTTCCCAACTGGCCCTTTTCTTTTCCCTGGACGCGGAGTTTTCCGCCGCCCCGTTGCCTTCGTGAGGTGTTTCCGCCTCCAGAGTCGCCTCTGAATGTTCCGAAGAGCTTAGGGTCTCGCCGGCCTGATAACTCGACTTCTCGTCCAGTTCCAGAAGGAGAACATCTCTGCGTCTGGTCAGGGCGGCCTCGAGCTTGTCGAACTCTTCGCGTTGGCTCGCATTGGCCAGTTTCAGCTTTCGATCCAGGATCCAGGACGAAATCGCAAAGATCAGATCAAGGTCCTCGTGAAAGTCCTGAGGGTCTGCAAGTTGCCCTTCCGCTGCCTTTGAATAATGAGTGATGCGCTCCCAATGGCCGCGCGGGATCAGCAGGCTGTTTTTCGGAATGTCGTTGCCCGGATCCCCTGCATCCCGGATCTGGATTGAATTGCGCTGCAGATCCTCGCCGGCCCCGATGACACGCGTGGGAATACCCGCGAGACGGTGTGCTGCACTGCGCATCCAGTCTTCAAAGCGTTGCAGGATCGGGAAGGTCGGGGCAAGACCGACAATGATGAGCGCGATCGTGAGAGAAATGGACGGATCTATGCCGATATCGAGGAAGTTTCTTTTCTCGGACGGACCCGTTTCGCTTGAAAGTGGCTGTGCCCAGAAAACGCTGTCGCTGTTGGGCAATGGGACAAACCCGGTTGTCGAACTGTCCGCGTCGTCTGTCGGTGCCGTTGGCAACTGGCTCGCACCGACCGTGTCGGAGACGATATCCGGACCGCCGAGATAGGGGATGACCTCGGCATAAGCGCACAAGAAGAAATAGATCATCAGCATCGTCAGCGCGTAAAAGGTATACGCATGGAAGACGACTTTGCGTGCACGGAGCTTGTCGGGTGTCAATAGATCGACCAGACGCTCAAGCTGCCTGCGCCCGCCATAAGTTGCCTTGTTGAATCGCTCGTAAGAGAAAACGCCTATGATCAAGGCTCCAAAGAGCAAGGCGACCAGATCAGGCATCGTCGGTACCTGCTTGTTTCAACGCTCTTAGCGGCAATATTGCGTTGCCGGATTGCAGGCTGTCTGTGCAAAGCCAGGTGCCGTGCTGCCAGATAGTAACAGGAGGATAATCAAAACATTCCTCATGACGCGGTCCTCAAGTTAAATAAATTTTTCTGTTCAATTCTAAAAGATGGGGTTGAAATCATAACATGTCCACAATTGAAAATAAGGAAATTTCTTCAAATAATGGCCGGATTAATATTTTCAATATAAAGTTGTATCTTGGTTGTGTTGTTAAAAGTTACCTAAAGTAAATGAGTTCGAGTTGGGAATGGGGTCCGCACAACCACCTATATTTGCGATTGGTCATTTTCTCGTCACAAGGATCATGTTGCACTGCAATGTGTTTTCAGGTTGCATCTGAAACAGCGGGAGGTCTCGTCCGGTTCGTGCCGGTTCCAATCTGTTCCAGCGTCAGGGAGCTGACCGCATATGTTTGATTTGACGGGCATGAAAGTGTTGGTGGTGGGGGTCGCAAACGACCAGTCCATCGCATACGGCTGCGCGAAGGCGTTCAGCGAGCAGGGAGCCGACCTGGCGGTTACGTTCCTGAATGAAAAGGCCGAACCGCATGTCCGGCCGCTTGCCGAAGAACTGGGCGCTGAAATCGTTGCGCCGCTCGATGTTCGCGACCTGGAACAGCAGGATGCGCTCTTTCGTGAGATCACGGAGAAATGGGGCAGGCTCGATACGTTGCTTCACTCGATAGCATTTTCGAAAAAGGAAGACCTTCACGGGCGTGTCGTGGATTGTTCCGCCGAGGGGTTCGGCCTGGCGATGGATATCTCGGTACATTCTTTCCTGCGCCTAATCCGCGGCGCTGAACCGCTTATGCCGCAAGGCGGAACCTGCATGACAGTGTCCTTCATGGGGGCACAGAAGGTTGTCGAGAACTATGGGGTCATGGGACCGGTCAAGGCGGCGCTCGAAGCCGCAACCCGTTATGCTGCCGCTGAAATGGGACCGAGGGGAATATCCGTTCATGCGCTCTCGCCCGGACCATTGAAAACCCGTGCGGCATCGGGAATTGCGGAGTTCGACGAACTCCTGAACGACGCTGCCGAGCGTGCGCCCACGCATCAGCTTGCAACAATCGACGATGTTGGAGCCTACGCTGCGTTCCTGGCAAGCCGGGAAGCCTTCAACGTTACCGGCGGCATTCACTTCATAGATGGCGGATACAGCATTGTTGGATAGGAGGTCCTGATGAAGGACATTTTTGACGCTCTCGAAAAAGGTCATAACGAGTTCCTCAACTCGCTGCACGACGCCACGGCATGGTCATCATCACAGCGTTTCACTGCTCTGCAGGCGCAGGCAACCGAGATTTCCAACATGGCCGAACTCATGGGCAGGGGGCTGACCATGCATTTGACCAACATGACCGATCATCACAAGAGCCGCTGGCAGGAGAGCCTGTCCGCGTATGGCAAGGCGTTTGAGGGGCTCACACGGGCGCAGTCGGGCGGCAGTCTCCACAGTGCCTTTGAAAACTACTGGCAGGACGCTGCGCAGCGCATTGTCCTGACCATGGATACGCTGCGTCAGCGCGGCGATATCTTCATTGAACATGAGGACGCCGGCTGCCCACCGGTGCTGATCTACGACTACGATGTCGTCATGGATGGGGCCGACCTGCCGCGGCCCTGCTGCTACATGCTTTTGAAGATCAAGCAGCCTGCGGACGGAAAACAACGCGCGCCCAAGTCCTGGAAACGTCCATACATCATCATCGATCCGCGCGCGGGACACGGTGCCGGTATCGGTGGTTTCAAGCCGGACAGCCAGGTCGGTGTCGCTCTTCGCGATGGTCACCCTGTCTATTTTGTCGCTTTCAGGCGCATGCCCGAAAAGGGGCAGACGCTTGCCGATGTCACCCACGCCGAGGCGGCGTTCGTGCGCAAGGTGAGGGAATTGCATCCCGATGCGCCCAACCCGGTTGTAACCGGAAACTGCCAGGGCGGGTGGGCAACATTGCTGCTGGCGGCCACGAACCCGGACCTCACCGGTCCCATCATCTTGAACGGTGCACCCGTGTCGACCTGGGCCGGACGTGTCGGAGAAAATCCGATGCGCTACAACGGCGGAATACTGGGAGGCACCTGGAATGCCATGTATTATTCCGATCTTGGCCACGGCGTTTTCGACGGTGCTGATATCGTTCAGAACTTTGAACTGCTCAATCCGTCACGGAACTATTTCGGCAAGTACTATGACCTTTACGCCAGGGTTGATACCGAGCCGCATCGCTTCCTCGAGTTTGAACGCTGGTGGGGTGGCTATTTCCTGCTGAACGAAGCGGAAATGAAGTGGATCGTCGAGCAACTTTTCGTCGGCAATAGGCTGTCCAAGAACGAGGCACAGCTCGAACCTGGACGGAATGTGGACATCAAGCAGATCCGTGCGCCGATTATCGTCTTTGCCAGCTTTGGTGACAATATCACCCCGCCACAACAAGCGCTCAATTGGATCATCGACAGTTATGCCGACGAGCGGGAGATCGTCATTCGCGGGCAGCGGATCATCTATATGGTTCACGATCAGGTCGGGCATCTTGGAATTTTTGTCTCGTCCAAGATAGCCAAGAAAGAGCACACCGAGGTCACGTCGACCTTGAAGACCATCGAAGCCCTGCCTCCCGGTCTTTATGAAATGACGATCGACGACTACGAGGGTGACATCCTGGACAGGTCCTTCACGGTCAGTTTCCATGAGCGCAAGATGGAAGACCTCAAGGCGATGGACGACGGCCGGGACGATGAGATCCCCTTTGCGGCTGTCGCAAGAGCCTCTGAACAGCAGGCAGAGTTTTACGATGTCTGCATGCGCCCTCTTGTTCAGGCCGGCGTCACCGAACAAAGCGCGGATTTGCGCCGCAAGACTCATCCTCTTCGGATGCAGCGCGAGCTCTTTTCCAGCATGAACCCGTTCCTGAACATGTTGCCGGGTTTGGCGGAGCGGGTGAAGGAGGATAGAAAACCGGTCGCCGCGGACAATCCCTTCGTCGAGCTGGAGCGTGTCAACGCAGCGCTCATCGAGCAATCGATGGACCTGTTCCGGGACCTGCGCGACACAATGTACGAAAACCTGTTCTACACGATCTGGGGATCGCCCTACATGCGCTGGTTCGGGCGGACGAAACAGCCGGGCCGAACGCTGATGAAAAAAGAGGAATTGCGCAGTCTGCCCCCGGTTCAAACCGCTCTGATGCATATCGAGGAAGGCGGTTTCCGTGAAGCCGTCGTTCGCATGCTCATCCTGCTGGCGGACAGCAGGGGAAATGTCCGCCGCGACCGACTGGAGCGATCTTCGCGTGTTCTGACACAAGATGAACCATTCAAGTCGCTGACACCGGACGAACGCAGCTTCATGCTGCAGGAACAGACATTGATCGTGGAATTCGCGCCTGAAAAGGCGATCACGTCACTGCCGAAGCTGCTCAGGACAAAAGAAGAGCGTGAGCTGGCTTCCAGGGTCGTACGTTACATTCCCGGGTCCATCGATGAGATGACATCACACACTTTGGAAACCTTGCAAAAGTTTCACAAGGTTCTGGGATTGCCGCCCGCATCCGAAGATGTGACTGAAGATCCGTTGGTCCGGCCCAAAGAAGTCGCTAATCCGGAAAAGGTGGAAAATCCCGAAAAATCCGGGAACACAGAAAAAACTGCAGAGGTCGCCGCTTCCACAACCAGGGCACCACAGAAAGTCTCACAGCGCAAAGCGGCGCAAAAGACCTCTCCTCGACGCAGAGCAGCCGCGAAACCGGCGACGCGCGGAAGACGGCGCACGACGAAAAATTCGGAAGAACCTGCAGAATAAGGTGATAGGGCGTCCGGGCCTCTCGGACGCCCCTCAGAGCCCCCCTGGTTTTTTGCTGGAGTTAGGCTCTGATCTGCAGAATAAAAACTTTTCCGGTCGCATCCGACTTCAACAGCGAGCCCGCCTGGCCCTCCGTGTTTCCAGCGACAGCAAAATTGGATGCATCACAATACCAAGAACCGCTGGAGCTACAAGTCCCACCCTCACCAGATGGCAATTTAATCGTGGCGGGCGGACAGCAATGTGTGCCCGGCGCCGGCACGGGCGCTTGCCGCTGTTGTGCGTTTGTAGATGGATTTGCTCGATAAGATGCCGGTCATCGCCCGGAAATGGACGCAGTTTTCTTTTTTATGCGATGTTGGCCGCCTGGTTTGTGAGTTGAAAAGACCCACCAGAGGGCTGAAGTCATGACGATGATGCCACTTGAGAATTCTCGGAGACGTATATGCTCTTGCTGAAACAGATCAGGTTGGCCAGACAATCAAGGTGTCCATCCTTGAAATTGCAGGCGGCTGGCAGAAACTGATGTTCGACTGGGTCTACAAGAAAAGACTGAAGGATGACCTGGAGGTCTGGGTCTCGAAAGGCTGGGTCAGTTCGTCCGGTGCCGCAGCCATCCTGCGCGAACAGGATCAGGAAGACGGGCGATCCAGGTTGCCGATGGCTTTGGCCGGTATCGGCATGGTCTGTGTTGCCTTGGCACTCTTTGCGTTTATCGCAGCCAATTGGGCCGCGATCCCGAAAACGGTAAAACTGATCGGTATTGCCTGCCTCCTGCTTGCCAGTCACGGCGCCGCGGCAAAAGCAGCGGCGAATGGGCGGAGAGGTATCGCGGATCTGCTGACAGGCTTTGCAACGCTGGTCTTCGTCGGAGGAATGGCCCTGGTGGGGCAGATTTTTCATCTGCCCTCGGACTGGGCCGGTGGAGCGTTTCTTGTTTGCCTCGGAGGCTTGGCTGCAGCCTGGCTGACAGGATCGAAAACCTCGATTGTCATAGCGGCGATCGCTGCAATCATGTGGCAGTTCACACGCGCGGAGCTGGGTGAAGCTGTCCTGTTGCAGGATCTCATCGGCCTTTTGATCCTGGCCGCTGTCTTCGCTCATCCGCTTGTTCATCCTGCGCGCCTGTCGCGCTGGCTTGCGATCAGCCTTGTCTGGGTCACTTACGGCAGGTGGTTCGCGGAATCCGCCGAGATCCTGTCTGCGGACGACGGCTATATCCTTGCCATGGCGCTCGCTGGGGCAGGAGGCCTGGCGGCGATCATGGTGCTGCTCGATCCGGTCGCAGACCTGTTTGTCAAATGGTCAAGCAACCTTCCATCTCGTGGTCATGGCTATTGGCTCATGGGAAGATCCCTGCAAGATGCAGGCTTTCTTGTTCTCTGCGCGCTCATTGCTGCAGCACTTGTCCTGGTTCCAGAGATTTCAAAGCGCGTCGCTGTGGCCGGCATTTGGGAAATCCCGGCGCTGTTGCCACTGCTGCTTGCTGTGTTTTTGCTCGTCTCGGGCTTTGTTCTTTCCTACAAGACAACAAAGGCTCAATCACTGTTTGGTGCGATCGGGCTCGCGGTTCTTGCTGTCCTGATGCCGGTCTTTACGGCGAACAGCCTTGTGCTCGCTGCCATCAGCATGGGCTCGCTTGTGGGGCTCTGCGCCCTCGCCACATGGTTCAACAACCGGTTCTGGATGCTGTGTGCCTATCTCGGGTTGACCGCAGTAGCGCTTTGGCTCCTGCAGGTTACAATCGGATCTCTCCTGGGCCAGTCGGTGTTTTTCCTCGTTGCAGGGGTCCTCTTGCTTGGTGTGGCATTGTGGCTCGCACGTCTCTTCAGGAAAGGCAAAGATGCTCCGGACGCCGGGCCTGATCGCAAGGAGGCCCTGACATGAGTATTGCTTCCGTTCCCGACGAACCTGCCCGGCCATCCAACTCCCGGTTCGCCTACCTGCGCTGGGGGCTGCTGGCACTCATACAGCTCGCACTGATCTCGATTCCCATGGTTGACCGGCTTCAGGTGCAGGTTTCAGGAACGGTGGTTTCGCTGGAACTTGTCCCCGTGGATCCAAGAGATCTCTTGCGCGGCGACTATGTGATCATAAACCTCGCGATTGGACGTTTGTCCACGGACCTTCCCGGCGCGGACACCGTCAAGTCCGGTCACACGGTTTACGTTGAGCTTGCGCGCGATGGCACGGCTTCTGCTCAGCCCGTCTCGATGTCGCAAACACCGAGGCAATCAGGAGAACTCGTCATCGTAGGCACTGTCACGTCGGTTTCAGATGACAAGATCTGGGTAGACTATGGCATCGATGCTTTCTTTTTGCCCGAGGGCGAGGGACGGGTGATTGAAAAGCTCGATACCAGTCGGGTCCTGCTGGAAGTCGCGATTGCGGAAGACGGACGCTCCCTCCCGCTCACGTTGCTGGTCGACGGCGAGGTGTTCAAATCGGACGGGACCTTTTGACGGACGGTGCTCCGGGCGCTATGAGCGCTGCAACGCATTGAATAGGAAACCTGGTCCCTGATGTCCGATCCCGCGCTCGACACGCTCATCCTTCCTCTGGAAACGGAGAATATTGAACTTCACCCAGGCGCGAAGGTCCTGTTTCTGCGTGCCCGTTATGGCCTAGCCTTGAATGCCTTGAATGGACTGGATCTTCTGTGCGTTCAAAGTTTCGCACCCGATCGCGATGCCCTGCAAAAGGCGGGTCTGAAGGTGAGCGCCGAGCCTGGGGAAGGGAAATTCGATGCCGTGCTTGTTCTCCCCGGCCGTCAAAGACAGGAAGCGCGGGCGCAATTGGCAGAGGCTGTTTCCAGGGTAACAACCGGCGGTATCGTGATCGCCAGTGCCCCCAACACCGAAGGCGCCAGGACGCTGGAGAGGGATCTTGCCGATCTTCTCGGCAATACGGAAAATCTCTCGAAGAACAAATGCCGTGTCGTCTGGGCCACCTCTCATGCCGACAGCGTCAACCAGGCGCTTCTGAAAGACTGGCTGGCCATTGATGTTGCTCGGCCGGTGCTGGACGGAGCGTATGTCAGCCGCCCGGGCCTGTTTGCCTGGGACCGCGTCGATCCGGCCTCGAAGATCCTTGGCAACCTGGTGCCGGATACACTCAAGGGAAAGGGAGCCGACCTCGGGGCGGGCTTTGGCTACCTCGCGCGAACAGTTCTGGAAAAGGCCCCGAAAGTGTCCGCAATGGATCTTTATGAAGCTGAAAAACGCGCACTCGACCTTGCGGAGCAGAACCTTGGCGGCTTCAAGGGCAAGCGACGTCTGAACGGTTTCTGGTGCGACGTGACAAGGGGGATTGAGGGTCCTTACGACTTCATCGTTTCCAATCCGCCGTTTCACCAGGCGGGCAGGGCGGATCGCGCTGATGTCGGTCAGGGGTTCATCCGGGCCGCAGCAGCGGGTTTGCGCCCGGGAGGCGAACTCTTCATGGTTGCCAACCGTCACCTGCCTTACGAACAGACACTGACCGAGGTATTTGCAGACGTCAGGCAACTGGCTGACGAGGGCGGCTACAAGGTTATCCGCGCGGTCAAGGGCAAGGGAAGGCGCTAGAATGCGGCTCGTAAAACTCCTCGCCAATCTCGGCTACGGCAGCCGCAAGGAAATGCAGCTGGCGATCCGCAATGGCTGGGTAACGGACAGGGACGGCAACAGGCTGAAGCCAGACAGCAAGACGGCGCATGAGGACGTCCTGTTCGACGACGAGCCACTCGACCCGGCACAGGGCGTCGTGCTTTTGCTGAACAAACCTGTCGGATATACCTGTTCGACAAAGGATCACGGGCGTTTGGTCTACGATCTGCTGCCGGACCGGTTTCGTACCCGCAAGCCTGCACTGTCGTCTATTGGTCGTCTCGACAAGGAGACATCGGGACTGCTGCTTTTCACCGATGACGGCACGTTTCTTCACAAGGTGATTTCGCCGAAATCGAATGTTCCCAAAGTCTACGAACTCGCTCTGGATCGTCCCTTGAAGGGGGATGAAGCCGCTTTGTTCGCTTCCGGCGAAATGATGCTTGAAAGCGAAGACAAGCCGCTGAAGCCTGCCCAACTGGAAGTCCTGGACGACACGACCGCCCGATTGACCCTGCACGAGGGCCGCTATCACCAGGTTCGCCGCATGTTTGCCGCAACCGGTAACCACGTGGCGCAACTCAGGCGCAGCCGGATTGGCGCGCTGGGGTTGGAAGGTTTGGCGGAAGGAGAGTGGAAGGCACTTTCCGATAACGAAAAGGCCAAAATTTTCGCGTGAAAGCAAAGAGGTCCGGGAATGCCGAACCTCTTCGCAACTCCATGGGTCGCTATGGTGCAGTCAACCCTGCGACCGGCTCAGAACCCGAATGCGGCTGTCGAACTCGCCTCGGTCGACGTAGCAGCCACGCAAATGCCGGAATCCGGTGTTCGGGTCGAATGCGGCGCGACCGTGCAGGACGCGGCGATTGTCGAAAATCACCATTTCTCCGCCCCGCAGACGTGTGGTCATCACGTATCTTTCTGACCGGGTCATCTCCATGAGTTTGCGATACGCAGTGTAGTAAGGCTCCATCTTGTCGGCCGGCAGGTCGAAAATTCCCGCAAGATGGGCATTGAAATGCAATTCCTGCATGTTTCCGAACAGATCAAGATCGATCACCGTGTGATGGCGCCGGATGTCGTAGTCCTCATCGTGAAAGCGAAAGGGGACAGGCGTTTCGGACAGCAGACGGAAGGCTTCCGGCTCGTCATTGCGAAGGTCGTTGGCGATGGCAAATCCATCACAGAATGTCGACCCGCCACCTTCCGCCTCGTTGGCAAGGCAATGCAGAAACTGGAAGCCAGGTGGCAGTTCCTGGTTGGCAAGATCCGTATGAAGCGGCAGGGCATGGGACGTATAGGCAAGATTGTTCGGGTTTGGCTTCGACATGACCTCGAACGTCGTGCCGAAATTTGTTTCTCTGAGAAAGCCGATACGCCGTGCCATCGCCATTCCGGCATCCTTGTCGTGTGCCATGCCGTCAACGATGGCAAGTCCGGTTTTCTTGGCTTCCAGCAGAAATTCCAGCAAAAGTGCGTCGCTTGACGTCAGATCGCTTGATGTCGCGCGAGGAAGATCGGCCGGTGAAAAGTCGGCGCGCCAGAGCGTTGCATCCACCTGGGCCGGGTCCAGAAGTCCTATGCCGGGCCGGTGATCGTATAGCCAGCCCGGATCAAATCGGCTGGTGTGAGATTCCCCGTCCCAGGTCACGACAATATCGCCATCTTCGAGCGAAACATTGCCGACACTCAATCCGAGAGGAATGCTTGTCAGGTCGAACTGGCGCTCCCTCGTGTCGGGATGAAAGCCCGTCGGGCAATTGTCCCGAAGCCAGAGAAAGGGAAAGTCCGCGCTGGTTCCATTTGGCCAGCAGACATTCACGACGCGGTCGCCGCCGCGAAGAGTTGCGGTTGTCATGGTTGAGTTCCGTTGATTTTTGAAAGTGAAACAAAAATTCGCGTCCGGAGGACGCGGCTCATCAACGGCAGGCGGGAGGCGGCCACCACCAATAGGCTTTGTTATGCGGATTTCCGGGATTCCGCCCGAGGATATGGAGCATCCAGTTGTAACCCGTTCAAAGGCGGCGCCTTCAGATGAATTCGATGGCAAAATGACATCAATAAATACGCCCGGCAACAGGTTTTTTGCCAGGCGTGAACACGTTTCAAGTTACTGGACTCTCGCAGGTAACTCAGCCCTTGGCGGCGCGCGCGGCCAGCGCGATTGCGATGTAGCTCCAGCCGTTGACGAGCACCGAGATACCGGCGATTAGGCCAAGTGCCCAGGCGGCCGAACCTGGCAGATCCATCCAGATCATGACCCCGGCTGCAAGTGAAACGATACCGGCGATCAGAACCCATACCCAGCCTTCATGCGGCTTCAATTTGTAGGCCAGCAGAATCTGGCTGACACCCTGGGCGACGAAGATCGCCGCGATCACAAGCGTAAGTGCGAATGTACCGGCAAGCGGGTTCAAATAGATCACGATACCGCCAATGACTGCGATGATGCCCGTGATGAGGTTCCACAGAAAGCTCGACGTACCCTGTGTCTTGAATGAATTGTAGATCTGAACAAGTCCGCCTACGAATAGCACGGCTGCTATCAGGATTGTGACAGCAATGGATGTCGCCAGCGGGGCGGCAATCAGAATGATTCCGCCGATCACAAGCGCAATGCCGAGTGCCAGGAACCAGCCCCAGTTTTCCTGGATCTTCGCTTTCATGTCTTCGACAGCCTGAACCGCATCTGCCATTTTGACCTCCTCACGTTCCGGTTGTTCAGGCACCGTAACTGCTTCGCGGCAAAACGCAAAATATTGATGACATTACGAAGGGTTAGCGTTGGGGATTAAGGAACTTGACATTCGGTGTGTATATGCACACAAAGGGCCATGGAAGACGATGACTTTTCCCAATGTGTCCTTGACAACGCCCGCAAAGCGGCCCGGGCGGTCAGTCGTCACTATGATCGTCTGGCCCGACAGGTCGGGATGACCGCAGGCCAGTTTTCAGTGCTGGTCGCCATCAGGCAGGCGCGCGACGAAACCACGGGCGAACTGGCAGAAAGGCTTTCCATGGATCGTACTACCCTGGTCCGGAACATCGCGCTTCTGGATCGAAAGGGCCTCGTCGTGTCGGCGCGTACGGGTGATGCGAGAGGAAAGAACCATCATCTGACCGGGAAGGGCGAAGCGCTGCTGGAGAGTGCCCTGCCGCTTTGGCGCCAGGCGCAGAAAGATGTGGAGACCCTTCTGGGCAGGGAGGAGTTCCTGAAAACAATCAATGTGTTGCAGAGGCTTTCGCAACTTTGACAATGGTTCCTTGAATCTCTTTCTAAAGGACCTTTAACACCGCTTGAACACGAAACACGTGACAGGGCGTCATCTGACATGAGCAAAGTGAGGTAAACATGCGTCGGGTAGTCGTAACGGGAATGGGGATCGTGTCTCCCCTCGGAACCGGGGTTGACGCATTCTGGAGCAGGTTGACGTCGGGCGCGAATGGCATCCGCAGGATCAGCCATTTCGATCCGAGCGACCTGGCCTGCCAGATTGCTGGCGAAGTGCCGTCAAAGGATGAGGACGAGTTCGGCTTCGACGTCGATGAGGTTCTCGATTCTCGGGAACAAAGGCGCTCCGACAGGTTCATTCACTTTGCCATGGGAGCGGCCCAGCAAGCGCTCGCAGACTCCGGTTGGGAACCAAAAACCGTCGAGGAAAAAGAACGGACCGGCACGATCATCGCCACCGGCGTCGGCGGCTTTCCGGCCATGACCGCCGGGACCAGGCTGGTCGACGAGAAGGGGCCCCGCCGGGCCTCGCCGTTCCTGGTGCCGTCATTCCTCGCCAATCTGGCTGCTGGCCAGGTCTCCATCCGCTTTGGTCTGAAAGGACCGATCGGCGCACCGGTGACAGCCTGTGCAGCCAGCCTTCAGGCGCTGGGCGATGCCGCTCGCTTGATCCGCTCGGGCGAGGCCAACGTCATGGTGGCCGGTGGTACGGAAGCCTGTATCGACAAGGTTTCATATGCCGGTTTTTGCGCGGCCAAGGCCATGTCCTCCAAGCGTAACGACGACCCGTCTCATGCGTCCCGTCCGTTTGATCAGGATCGTGACGGCTTCATCATGGGTGAAGGCGCGGGCATCCTGATCCTGGAGGAACTGGAGCATGCGAAGGCGCGTGGCGCCAACATTCTGGTTGAACTCAAGGGTTACGGTACGACGGCTGATGCATTCCACGTTACCGCGTCGTCACCGGACGGCGAGGGAGGCTTGCGTGCGATGCGCCAGGCACTTTCATCTGCCGGACTGACACCTGCCGAAATCGGCTACGTCAATGCGCATTCCACATCAACACCGGTTGGCGATGCGGCGGAGATTGCCGCATTGACGACCTTGTTTGATGGAAGGGGCAAGGACCTTGCCGTGTCCTCGTCAAAATCCATGTTCGGGCACCTGCTCGGCGCAGCCGGTGCTGTCGAGGCAGTGGCCTGCGTCAAGGCGCTGACAAGCGGACAGCTGCCTCCGTCCCGGAACCTGGAAGCTCCGGATGAGGCAATGACCCGGTTCGAAATGATTCCGGGCAAGGCAATCGACAGGCGCGTTGATCACGTTCTGACCAATGGTTTCGCATATATGACCTGCCGGCCAGGCAGGAGACAGGAGAGAGCAGAGGCAGGAGATGTTTTGCTAATCGCCAGGTCACCTGCATGGGACTGCGCCTGAGCTTGGGAATTGCCTGGGTGCCATATTGTCGACCCCGGATCAATAAACCCCTTTGCATGAATCTGGGTGTGCCCCTGGTTTTACCGGGGTTTCAGACGACTTTTGGAGGGGCCCCCACTCTATGAATAAACAAAATTTCTGCTGCCGGGGTTTCAGATGGATGCGCGTGGTGTCAAGTGTCCACCACGGGTCCACGGGTTCTCGGTGATTTTTTTCAGGCAGAGGCTCTCGGTGATCTGAGCCGCTGGGAGGCCGGCGGCCACCAGGTTTTTGGTGATCACCCCCCTCCCCCTTCCGCCCCCCTAACCCTCGCACAACCGTGACATGGCCTTAATAAGGCCTCTGAACCACCCAACTGTTGGGACGAAAGCTGAGGTAGGAAGCCGGAGGACCAGCAAGTTTTTGAGCCTCTGAAGTAGGGAATGAGGGGATGATCCGTAACATCCATGCTCTGTTTCATTGAAGGGGCCCCCTTCGCATTCCCAAGCCCCTTCGAATATTCCCTGAGAACCCAAGACATATTGAGTGGGAATGACAACTCCTCCCTGTATCGCTTATAAAGCAAGATTATAGTCAACCTAAGTAATGTAGGTTGAAGATCCCTATGGTTGCCGCCTCGCAAAGGAAGCTCTCCCATGGACCCCGATGGACCTCACTGGGCACTAGGCACTTGCAGCCCCTACTGTGAAAAAGTAAGTTGTGTCTTGCTGTTGCAGCCTGTCAGGTACCCTTGAGTTGGTGGTGGGGATTTGAACTGTTGGGTAAATGTGAAACCAACCCTCAACCTACAAAGCCCTGGCTCCAAACCACCAAGAGGGAAGTTGAGCACTGGGTGTGCCTTAAATTCGGCAGGACCTGTCGATTCGCGACAGAGCATCCTTGCTCCGACGCATGGCGCGGAAGCCCAGAGTATGGCGCGGAAGCCTTGCGACCAATGGCCGTGGTTCCTTTAGAGTTGGTGCCCTGAGGGATGATTTTGATTTTGAAGGGAAGCCAGGAAGCCATCCTTGAGCATCAGACGGTGTTGCTCCTGGGCGCGAGGCCATCTTGGACGAGGCTGAGTTCATCGCGGAGGCGGGTCACATAAAAGGTCGAAGAGCAGAACCTGGATGGGATGTTTAATTGGCAACCCTTGAGCATCATTTACATGGTTGGAGTTTTCACCCCAGTGTTCCCTTTAAGAATCACAACATCCAAAGCCACTTGCTTTACAAAGTCAGCTGCTAAGGATGATGTCAAAACTGGCCCCAAATGTGCTGGGCATACTCGTCCCCACCCAGTTTCTTGTGCCTCCTCTCACACTTCTTCCAGAATTCGGGAGTTCTTTCGATGCCGAGCGAGTTTTTTTAGCATTCGCCTGGTGACGAAAAATGCAGCTTGAACACTTCCCGAGTTCCTGGACTTTATACTTGTTGCAAGGACCATCCCCAGAATTACTTCCCTTTTGGATTTGCTTTTTTGCTTTTTTGGGGTTCCCTTTGTTTTCCACTAAACATGCAATACATATATATATATATGTATATTTGCCGGGGTCCTAATTCCAGCCTAGCTTGGTGGCAAATAACAAGTATGGCTACTTTGTTTTGCGGCCATCCACCCGGGAAGTGCGAGGCCCCTTGTGGTCGGACCCCTAGGTGGCCGCCCTGCGCGCGCGGGGGGAGCAGCTTCGAGCGCCGCTCATGTGGCGCCTGGAAGAGCTCTTTACGGCGGCTCGGGCGGCCAAGCGCTTTGTTTTCGATGGTTCAGAACGGGGTGTGTGCTCACAGGGATGTCGTTTTACAGCTCCAGTGCTTGCAAAACACGGGTAAACATGTATATATATATATATACATAATATATATATATATATGTGTGTGTGTATATGTATATATATATATATATATATGTGCTGCTCTGCATGTGCAGATGCTGGCGAATTAGGCGAAATATCCCCCTGTTCGCCTTTGAGAGTCTTGAGTCCTCAGCCACCTGCATCTGCTTCTTTTTGGTTTCGGGGGGCATGGTCCAAATGGTCCTATCCAGCTCACAGACCCTTCGACCGGGAGGGTCCGACCGACCCCTGTTGCACACGCACACAAACAAACAACAACCCCATGCACAACTACAATTACACACGCATAGGCGCGTGCATACGAAAATCACGGGCTTGTTTCGGAAGGCCCCGGCAGTAGTCGGGAGCTTTTGGGTAGCTATACATCTCAGGGTTGGTTGCAACAGTTGTGCAAGTATCCCAACTGATTGAATCGACAGCAGGTGACCAGGTGGTGTTAAAACATGTTCAAACAATGGGTCAATGTGGGTACTGCCCACCACTCTTTCCTTCTCAGATAATTGCAAAGCACAATGGAGATGATAGTGATTCCTGAAAAGGACGATCGACCAACCTTCAGAGTTGTGAGCTCCAGATCTAGAACGAGCTCGCCGATTCAGATGACTTGTCCCATCGCTTGGAAGTTGCGTGTTTGGTTTGCGATGGTTCCAATCAGCCACGCCTGAAGTTCCTAAAAATGCCTGAAGAACTCTTTCTTTGATTCCCCCTATGAGCCACAAGAGCCAATTCTTTTACCTCGTTTTTGGGCAGCCCCCCTGCTTACCAACATGGAATCCACAAAGAGGGTGTGCACAAGGAGGTTCGCCTGTGTGTCCTTTTTTGGTTTGGGAAGGTCCACGCTATTTCCACGAGAGTAAAGGTGTGTCACGCAGTTCGATTTGGTAATTCTTTTTGGGCCTGCTGGGTGTTACAAGAGCGGACCATGAGTGGTGAGATTCTTGTAGATCTGTTGGCAATCCGGGGTCAACAGATCCAATGCCAAGAGCGCAATGAGTTGTCCAAAGAACTTCCAGCAACCCGCCTCCAACTCACCCCACCTTTGGGCTTAGGCGGCAGGCTTGCAGACTTGCAACCGCTTGAGATCCTGTGCCAAAGCCGTTTGTTGGTGTTTTTTCTTTGGTTTAGCATGCATCTTGTTTTAAAGCTTCTCCTTCCGACCGATATCTCGAGACCTGACCCGAGACCTGACGGGCGTCGAAGTCCTTCCGAGCCTAGGACATGGCCGAGGAGTTTGTATCCAGCAACCAGACGGAGCTGGCGGCAAACATCCCAGGGCGCTGCGGGCGCACTTGACTGCGGGTGGTGGCTTGAACGCGGCCGGTGGTAAAAAAGCATTCAGGAGTTCCATTTGGGGCTATCGTCTATTTGCATAAGTGGCGAGGTCACCTGAAAGTATAACCAGCTCACCATGATAAAGGTCCTTTGCCTGGGGTCTCCTTTGATTCAGCTTGTGGAATTATAGGAAGACTTGCAGAATCTATGGTCAAAGCATGTGCATGGCCAAATGATCCCTCGGTTTGTTTGTGCCATGCTCCAGCTGTTGAACATCCGGGGCGTTTGTTTGTGCAATGGTAAGCATGTGTCTTGTTTCCTTTTCCGGGGCTAGGCTTTGGACCTTAAACCGGGGCGACAATCCAATGTTCTTATGTACTCAGAGGAACAATCAAAATTGCCCAGGTCTCACAATCCCAACCAAACATCGCTTCCCCAAACATATGTACACTCACCTTATTCTGCAGGTGTTTTGTTGTTTCCTCTTTTGGTGGTTTCACACATCGCCTTTGGGGTTGCCAATCTTTGTTTGAGTGTCCTTTTGGCGGGCCGAAGGGCCGAAGCGTTTATGCTGGAAATACTGCGGATGGATGGACGAAATCCACCACCACTTTGAAACCATGGTTGAAACCATAACGTGTGTTGGTATTTGTTTTGGGGAATCGAATGAGAAGTTCCTGGGTTTCTGAGAAATGGTGCGTTTGTGGATTTCGCAACCATCCACAGCAAGTTTCTCAAACTGGGGGTCTCCAAAATGGTTGATTCCTAATTGGCTAAGCCATTTAAAGTACAAACCCAGAAGGACTGGACAAATAAAACACCATACAACCGTATGAGGAGACCTTCCCCATCCTCTAGGGCTGCCAGTGGCGGTTTCCGTCTTCTCGCATGTTGTTTTCTCGGCCAGGTGGGACCGCCAGGGCCTCTACAGCCGAGTCCGGTGCTCTGACTTCGCGGTTCGGAGCGCGCAGAAGCCATGGGCAGAGGTTGCAAGAGGGGTGTCGTTTTTTTTTTGGTTTCTTGTAAGGGACCCCTCCTCAGGTAAACCTTAGGTGGTGGTTTAATTTTTTATTTGAACCCCCCCTTTACCACCAAATCTCCAATGAGTGGGAAACTGAACCCCCCAAACAAAATGTGTGGTTTACCTGGGGGCACTCCCTTTTGGAGCAAAGGGACGCCCGCCCCAAACAAAAACAGATGCGTGGTGTCCCTTTTGGTTTCCCTTTAACACATTTTAACACCTACCAAAAAGGGGTACAGTAGCCTCAAAAGAAAAGACACCCGTATGTCTTTGAACAGGCCCTTGGGCGAGCGTTGGGTATTGTGTTGCAGGGTGGTGGCAGGCCACCAATCAGTGATAGTGACGAAACGCCATGCGGCAGAGGTGCGGGAGGTTGTATCAAGCTTCACCTTGGATCAGAAGTGCGAGTTTGTGCTGCTACACGCGGACGAGTGGCCCAGCGAACGGGAGCACACGGCGGCTCAGACTGCGCTGTCCGCAGGTACATGCAAACCACAGGGCGGGAAGGCAACTGGGCTGGCAGCCGGGACCTGAAATCAGACCAACGGCCGTCGTGAGTGAGTTTTCGGCGCTCCGAGGTTCCGAGATGGCGGCCCTGTCCAGCGTGCTGTGGAAAGCTCAGTGGCAGAGCTCCATTTTGGTTGGACTTTCCCAAGGTAGAGTGAAACCCAATTTTTCCTGTTGGGGACATAACCTACTTTGTGGTAAAGCCCACCTTGAGGGCCCAATCAAACAATGGAACCCTGGCCATTTGTTTATACATGTGTTCCGCGGGAAGTTGGCAAGGCATCGTCCGGTCCAAGCATTCGGAAACAACTGGGTAGGGGCCCCAGAGAGTGGCGGGATGTCTGAGACAAGTTGCGCTGGAGTTGGGAATATGTCGATGGGGCGCTTGAGGTGCCCAAATGTGGAAGAATTCCGCCCAAGCCGCTGCACAGACACATTCCCATTGGCCCATGTGAGAGCTTCCGTTCTGAGCTTGGCTCAAGACCGGGGTAGGGAGCCCTTTGCCCCACTGCGCTGCTGGGCGATCGGATGTTCGGCCGGCGGCCTTCCCTGAAACATGGCTCATGACGTTATGGGCGCGGGCTCCGGAGCCGCGCGCGGAAAGAACGCCCGTGGGGCAGGCCGAAAAAGATCTTTGAAACTCGGACCCGGCCGTTCTGCAGATCACTTTCGCGTGACTCCTTTGCGTTGTGTTTTCGGTCGGCAGACTATTGTTGAAATTGGACACGCTTGCTGAGTTCCAGGCAATTATTTGCAGGAGTCCCCCCCCCCCCCCTGCAATGATCAGGAAATCCCATGACATCCCTAGAAAGGTCTTCGAAAGTAGATTCCCCCACAAATAGATAGAGGAGCTTGAGCTTTTATTGTGATTTTCACCGGTCGCGATGTACTTCCTCGCCCCAACATTGCACCTAAGGAAGCGTATTTGGAGGATTATTCTACAGGAGTTCCTCCAAAAAGGTCGGCCCCCTGTTAATCCATTTGCAGGACTTGTGAGATTTGTCCGCTTCAGGGACCGCCACCTTGAAGTTTCAGTTTGAGAAGAAGGATAGATTTATCGGTCATGGTCCCAAGTTGAACCTTTGAGAGCCTTGTTGAAACCGAGTGGGGACGGCGCCCCTAAACTCCCAACCAATCCAAGCCACCAGAGGCTTACCTAGTTGCCACCAACCCAAGGTCTGAATCCAAGCCACCAATGGAGGGTTCTTCATCCATAGCTGTTACCTAAGCCAGGCGCGCCCAAAACGGGCGGCACCGCCACGCGTCGCCTGGGCGGCCACTCTCGCGTTGCGAGACCTGGCCCAGTGCCCGAGCTCAATGGCCAAGACATGGGTGCTTTCTAGGCTCAGGCAAGGGGTGGTGGTTTGCTGGGCCTACAAGGAAATGAGAAATGGGACGTGTTCTTTTTTGGTTTGGGGGGGGTTAAATGGAGAGAAACCCGCCAGTTGAGGGCTTCAATGGCAAATTCAGCGCCCAAAGCCAATTTCTAAAAGGGCACCACAGAAGTAGGTTCGGTTCCTCCCTGCTTTAATTGGGGTTCCCGTGATGGTTCCCCAGTTGCCCCTGAAAGACGAGTTTTCGTTTGGAAACTGCACAGGTGCACGTCAATGGTGGCAGGATAGGCTTTTTTGGATTGCCTTGTTGAACAACAGTGCGACCCAGCCAAAACGGTGTTCCCATCTTTTCCCAAAGCAGATGTTGAAAGGACTACCCCGCATGGTGGGAGAGGAGGTTTTCCTCTCAATCCTTTGGTTATGGAAGCATTTCGCCCCTCTGTTACTCACCAACATGTTGGGGTGGGGGGTTGCCAAATTCCCAGTTAAGTCAGGGACACATTGGATATATCGAATGCTCTCGTTAACAAGCAGAGTTGGCCAACTCTCCATTTTGAACAGCCCAGCTTCCACGTACGTAGTCATTGGAAGTAGACAGGGAGCCAGATGATAGCCTTCCCAAACTCCTTCAGTACAGTTGCGCCGCCTTTCCAGCGCGAGAATTTCATGAACTGCAACTAAACAAGGGCAAACCCATTTCGCTTCGAGCCCGAGGTGCAACAACATTGTGTCTTACCTCGCTTCGTGCACATGGAGTGCGGCTTTGTCGATTGTCAATCGGTGCATCGTGACGGTCTTAGCTTCCAGCATCATTGGTTGTTGCGATCCAATGCCAAAATGTAAACCCTTGGTTGGTTTATAGAAGGTGCCCTATGTCAGAAGGAATCCTTCACTGGGGGGAACCTACTCATCTGCCAAGTTTATTAGCCCGGGGTCGACATTATGTGACAGTCATTTGATTGATGCCTCCCCTGCTCCTCATGTTTGTTCCATGGTCCATGTCATGAAGTTACCATGCACCGGTGAGAGCCCGAACTTGTCCAGGCTTCATGCGCGTTGCAAAACAGTTGCCCAGCGCAAAGGCACAGCATGCGCAGCAGTCTCTGGCGGCACTTGGCCTCATGCAAAGCATGGGCATCGCCAGAGAGTGGCGCGGATCCATGGCATTGCTGAGCCAGGCAGGTTGAGCATTCGGATCATGGGATAAACTGCCCACTTCAGTAGCAAGCTGCTTGCCTTACGAGGGAGTATGAAAATGGCCCTGGCCAGGTGTTGGGGTGGGTGGGTGGGTGGGTGGGTGGGTGGGTGGGTGGGTGGGTGGGTGGGTGGGTGGGTGGGTGGGTGGGTGGGTGGGTTACCATGACTTGGATCATGTCCAATCTCTGGCGAGGGGTGGTCCAGCAGCATGCGACCAAGCCTCATTCTCAGCAACATGGCTCTGACAGCCCTGGCCGAGACGCGCTCAGGCCGGTTCCCGCTGATCGTTGACTGGGTCTCAGGTGGTACGGCATTTTGCCAGTCCTCTCAGAACATACTTTGGGGGGCTGGCTTCGCTTTCATCTGAAAGCTACCTCTTAGAATGTCACCTTAATGGACCCAAGCGAAAGAAGCCAAGAGGGTCAGTCTTGTGGCATGCAACCAGCCGGTTGAACTCTCCAGCCTGTTGTCGCCAGGCCCTCCCCTGGTTTTCCCAGGGCTTCATCAGGCCTCAGGGCCTTCATTGGGGGAAACACGGAGGGCTAGGGGATTGGCGGAGGGGTTTGGACCCGCGAAGGCGCCGTCACCTGGCCTCGCGCGGTAGCGATCCTCAGCAATATTCCACGGTGGCAGGTCCAGCCCGTCGCAAGCTCAGCACAGAAGTGACAGAAGGGGCGAGGGCTGGCTTGTGCCTGTTGTGTGGTAACTTCTTACATTTGGGCCCACGGTTCCGTTTCACGTTGCCGGAGCTCCAGCCAGGTTTGTTGTTAGTCGATGGGAGGGCAAGTGATGACGGTAGGGAGTGAACAGATTGGAATCCTACCCTCCCATCTAACACGGAGGCTTGGACTCCATGTCGATGAGGGTAAATCCTAAATTGGGTGTGTCTTTTCACGAAAGCTAGCTTTAGCTAGCTGAAGTTTCTCCTTGCGTAAGCAAGGTAAGGGGCTCAAATGCCGAAAGATTGATTTTTTCAATTATTTGAGCCGAAAAGATTGAAAAACATCAATTATTTAGACCCCCCCCCCCCGGGTCTCAGGCTCGATTCCTCCCTGGTCCATCCCCCCCCCCCGGGCAGTGGCTCAGTGTTCAGCAGTCTCGGTTTGCCCGTTTTGGACTTGGTGCTACGAACTTTTACATGTTCCACCGATTCAGCTTGTTCATTTGAGACCTCAGTCTTCTCGGTAAACCACCTCGCAAGAATCTTTGCACACGCTGCATGCAGAACCCAGAGGTGCTTTAAGACAGCTTCTGACGCCTCTCGTTGTTTTCTTTTTTCAAGGTTTGCCACGCCACCATGTGCGTTTGCGTGTCGCATCCTACGAATCTTGCCGGGCCTCTCGTTGTACACAAGCTACCTATGAATCCACTCTGTCACCGACCCATCTCATGCAACAACTGCTAGCTTTCGTTCACCCGCTCCTCAAGTTATGAGGGTACCCCTTTGCTTTTTAATTTTGAAGGGAAACCACAAGGAAATCCACCAATTTTAGGGTCCCCTACCAGCAATCCGACTGGCCCCATGGCTGTCTATGCCAAGGGTACCGTCTCATACAACGCGATGTCCACCAGCATGGAGAAGCAGAGCAGCTGGCAACAGGTGCTTTGCATGCCACGGTTGGCTCAAAGCAGAGGGGCGCCTTGGTGGCCTTGGCCCAACTAGACTGTTGTTCAACTGTTGGAGTCATACCAAAAGGCCGGGCAAAGAACACAAAACAACTGGTCAGCTTTTTGAGAGGGAATGTATGAACGTGAATTTTGAGTACCTTTCATGGCGGGAGGTTTCTCATCTTCATCCCAAGCGCAACTTGTTTTTGTACACGCGGTCTTTGCGGTTCACAGCGTGCCAAGGTTCGCTGTGATGCGTTCTCCATGGGCAGCCTGGCAAAGTCTTGCCGAAGCTGCTGGGATGCGAGCCTCAATTTGTTGGAGCAGGCCTGTCAATGACATAGAGCGATGGCTTTAAGCGAGCTTGCTTTCGGCATGCTTTGTCAGCGCTGAAGCGCCCCATGCGTCTTGGCCTGTGCCACGAAGTACTTGGCCTGCAAAAAGCCGGGCACACCAGTTGGCCAGTCCACCAAGATTTACCAAGTACTGAAGCAGCTGCTTCCCACCCCTGATATTGCCTTAGGCGTTTTGTTTCCTTGAACATTTGAAACAACATCCCTAGTGGACTCGTCACGGCTGCAAAGCCGCAGGAAGTTGCATGGACTTCAGTGCTGGCACCCGCAAGCCGACGCTTGCGCGTTCGGCTTGCTTGGCAGTCGGGTAAGCTAGGCCACCTGAGACAACATGGCCAAGTTCCCTTTACTTAAAGTGATGGGTCACCGAACCCATTTTCCGACAACCATGAGGCCAGGTCTTGGGTTGCTCACCTTTCAGGCCTCACCAGATGCATTGCAAGGAAGCCCACTCCTTTTGGCCGTGTGTTGGCCCAGGAAGCCCTGCCAAAAAAGGTAGGGCATCGGGAGGGCAACTTTTCTGGGATGCCCTTGTTCCGGTGGACAGGTGGCGGCCCAAAGTCTGCGGGTGCACTTGTTCACCGCCAGCGCGGCCCTCACCACGACTCTTTGCCCTGCACTTCTTCAAATTTTCCACAGGATGAACATGGCGCACAAAGCAACCCTCTTTTGGTTCAGTCGGGGCTTCACCTCAAGGAATATTTTGCCTGTGGCACTGGAAACCAACAGGCATTGCCACATGGGTCTGGCTTTTTGTTCAGGGCACCCCTTCTTGTTGCGGCTGTAAAGGGAACAAGGAGAAGCCAACCGTTTTGGGATTTGGCCCCCAAATCCCCCCCACATTTCAGGGGTCCATCCCCCGCGGAACCCACAGCGCTGGGGGTCCCAGGATGGAGAAGTCCAACGCCTGGGCGCCGGCGCTGGCCATGGTGCACCGCATGGCCTGCAGCGCCTTGGAGGTGGATGTGGTGGCCACCTGCGCCGCGACCAGCGCCCCGGAGCCAGAGGAACTCGCGTGGACGCGTTGGTTGAGTCGAGGGAGGGCTGGGTGGGTTGTGCGGGAAAAGGGGGGGAGGGGGAAATTGGAGACTTGGAGGTCTATTCGCAGCCAGGAACCCCGAAAAATGGTTATTCCACAGGAAGTGGTGGTAAAATAGACCCGAAGTGTCCATCAAACGGGGAAGCTTGACACTTGAACCCTTTACTGTCAAGCGTAGCCTCGAACGCTTAGGTATTAACAATGGAGGACCCTTGGCACTTAGGCTCAATAGCGTAATGTCGAACACTTAACCTTTAAATACCATCAACAATGGAAGACCTTTGCTAGTTTGGTTGCTTTTTCAGGTTGGCAATGGACCAGAATCAAACAGGTTCTTTTGTAGTTGCCAGCTTGGAGGGAACTTTAACTCACTTGCCAAAGCCGAACGGGTTGAAGAAACATGCATGTTTTGTTCCACTGCCCAATGCACAAATCGAAATGTCCTATCCAACAAGTCAGTGAAGATAAAGGTGCCAGAGGTGTGCTTTGTGTCTGCCAGCCGCGCACGTGCATGTCAATGTGCTTGTGCTTGTGTGTGTGTGTGTTGTGTTTTGTGCATGGCACATGGGTACGCGCAACCCTTCAGATTTGTAGAGGAATCTCCTGTTGGCGGATGCTCCAAAGGGGCTTCCATGTTAGTCAGAGGGGTATCCGCATGTTTCGCTTGGGCGTTGCAGGCTGTCATGGATTTGGGCGTTTCCAAATCTAGAGAACCCTCCCCTCAAGACATGGCACCGTTTGGTGGTTCGTTTCATTTGACGACCCCTGCAGGGTCCCCCCCCCCCAAATAACATTGTGGGGCAGGTGCGTGCGCTGGGTCCTCGCAGTGGGCCTTTGCCGTGCTGCTCGCCCGCACGGGGTGGGAAACTTGCCGCTCTGTGGTGGCTTTGAATGCGGCGCTCAGCGCCTGCGAGCGCGCACGCCGCTGGGAGAGGCGCGGAAATGGCCACGTGTGATTTGATGTGTCAACAGGGTGGGTGCCTGTTCGTCTTCTCTGGGCTCCTTTTTTGAGGGTACCCTTTGTGTGGGGGTGGCGAGAAGCCGGAGGTCATGCACCATTTTCGTGGCGTCCCCATGCTCAGACAAACCCAGCTGCCAGCACCCGCATCACACGCCCCGCTTCAGGGCGATGCTGCTTTTGGGACTTGCGAGCGCCAGCTTCACGCGCTTGACCATGATCTCCTACAATGCTGCCTTATCAGCCAGTCGGATCCTCAAATTACAAGCCGTCCGAAATCTGCCAGCCGGTCTTGGCCCAAGCGAAGGATCCTCTCCTAAATGGGACGCCCCCCGAGGAATCAACTCGAGCTTGTTAATTCTGGGTCCGGGGCGATTTTTGCCTGGCCCGTCGCGTTGGATCCAAGTCCTAGGTGAAAAGATCCGACGCTGGGATCTCTCCCTGGCCTTGCTCGCGCTTTGCCTGAAGCAATGACTTGCGTTGGCCGAGGCCATGCCTGCAAGAGGCACAAAGTAAGCAAAAGGGGTAAGCCAAAATGGCCACGAATCCTGCAATCTAACTGGACATAGCCCCACGCAAAGCTTGAGTTCCCAGTTTGTGAAGCCCCGAGCCACAGTGTTTGACCATGCCACGTTCGGCTGAGGGCACGCGCAAAGGCCTGAGGGCCAGCCTGGTGACCATGAACGCAGTTGTGAGCAGCAGCGAGGGCTCCTGGGAGCTGTCGCTGCAGCTGCTGCAGCCGGTACTGCAAGAATCCAACGGAAACCACCAGTCAATTGTTTTCCTTCTTATGCAAGGCGAAGTGCAAGGACTGCGTTGACCCGCCTTTCGGGGCGGTGCCGCGCTTTCAACTTCAAAGGGGATGCCAAGGTTCCCCCGAGGATCCCCCGAGGAACAAAATGGGTGGGGGTGTTCACTGAACATGTTGCAGCAATCTCCTCAAGCATTTACAAGGATGCGTTTTTTTCTTCTTTTTCTCCCCGGGTGTTCCAATGGCCGGAACTAGGGGGGCTGTTGGCAGCAGTGGAGGGCCCTTACGTGCGTGCAAGCAAGTGTGAGGTCGCTTGTGCTGAAGCTGGCGTTTGTACCGGACCTTGTCAGCTACAACGCGGCTATCAGCGCGCAGGCGCAAGGGATTTGATGCAACTCAGAGTCAAATTCGCTTTGCAGACTGGCCGATGCTTCATGTGAGCGCCCAGAAAGCATGTTGGCAATTGTCGCAGGCGGACTTCAATCCCTGGCTTTTTGCATTAACCAACTAAGAATATACGGGTTTGTGTTGCGTGGGAGGGCACCTTGTTTTTCCTTTGATTGACAGGGAAAGGAAAAACCGAAGGCTCAATTTTTGGGCAACCTATGTTGACACATGCCCAAAGAGCCGGTGAAGCGGGTTTCTGGGCGGCAGAGGAGAAGTGCGGCAGTTGGAGCTGGGCGTCGAGGCTCCTTGCGCCTCGGCGCCGAAGCGCCGAAGCGTCGGCTTCGCTGCTGGGGGGAGGGGGGTTCAAAGGAAAGGCAGGTTTATACACATGGCCCATGTGCTTCAGGCCTCGTTTTTGAGTTTAATTTTGTTTCAAACTGGTTTCAGTTTGACTTTAAGCATGTGGTCGGACGCCTGAGAGTTTGACTTACGGCAAGCTAGTTGCAGAAGGACGCGCTCATGGCTGGTGCAGGCACCCAAAGCTGGCTCCCAGAGCGACCTTCATAGCATGCAACCACCCCCTGGTTTCCTCCACACAGGGCCAGGCAACCAGAAAAAGGGGGGGAAATAGGGGAGGAGGTTGGATCCTGTGCTTCTCGGCCGAGCGTGGCCTCTGCCTGCTTCAGCCTTTGGAATTCAAAGATTGCCATTGCATGTGTGTTTGTCGTGCGTAGGTAGGTAGGTGGGTGGGTGGGTGGGTAGGTAGGTAGATAGATAGATAGATAGATAGATAGATACACAGATACACAGATGCACAGATACACAGATACACAGATACACAGATACATAGATACATAGATACATGGCTATATACGTATATATTTGTTTACAAGTGCAATTACCAATTACATATTGATGTATTTGTACACTATGTGCATATAATGTTTGAAAGGCTTCTTTAGGGAGCCACAGCAGCCACAGCCCCAAAACAAACCTAGACCACATTGTGACCGTGGCACGGCCAGCTCTCGGCCTCGTTTCGCCGCCCTATCGATCGAGTGGATCCTAGGCTCAGATGTCCAAAGTCGCGTGTCTCCCTGACGTGGTGTCGCTCGCGGCGGTCGCGGCTGCTGACCGCGGTGAGTACCTCAGGGGCGAAGGGGGGGGGCAATGTCGGCGTGTATCAGAATCTGACACCCGCCCAAAAGAACACCACAAGCAACAACCGATGTGGGCGGAACTGTCCTCCAGGTTTCCCATTTAATCAGCGGCAACAAGGTACCTTCAAAAAGAATGAGGCACCCACACAGAGGGAATGTGATTAGTACCCAGAGCCTGGGCAAAGACCCCAGAGCTTTCAGCTGTTCGCCCTCAAAATGCTTTGCCTTTGACCCCCCAAAAAAGGGGCATCGAGCCAGCAGAAAATCTGAGGCTGGGAGCGTGCCCTGGCAACCCTGGCAAGGCCGCTGAAGCCCAACGTGGTGTCCTGCAGCTTGCCGAGTCAAGTAAAAGGTTGGAGCCCCGCAAAATGGGGCCTCTTTTTCTTTTTTCTTGGTGGCCCTGCAAAACAGCCCCCCCCCCCCCCAAAATAAACATAAAAAAACAACAACAAACAACAAGTGCCATTAAAAAAAGATGTCACGGCGCAATTGGGGAACGGCATTTCGGCTCCTGCAGTTGGACATCAGCTAGCCGTTGCTGTGTATCTTTCGGAGTTTTGATCTTGTTTTCAAGGGACGCAATCAGGATGTCAACCATTGATGAGGGAGTCGCCCCAGTTTAGACAAACCCTCCTGCGCTCGCAGCTTGGCCCCGAATGTCTTAGTTGCTTGGCACCGAGGTACTGCGTCGATGCATTCCTGCGCGGCTGCAATGAACTGGAAGAATGTGTTGGACGTCATGGCTTTCATGCGGATGCTCGTTGCATTGGCTTGCGGGTTGGCTCTTGCTTGTGGGGCCAAGTTGGAGCCTTTGGGATGGCCATGTTTCATGTCACCCCTGGATTTGGGGAGGGGAATGATCAACCTCCAATGTCAGGTTTCGAAGCTTGCTATTGGGGAAGACTGGCTGCAACCCCAGCCGCCCGGAAGCCCTGCCGGAGTCGCAATGAGGAGGATCATGGTGAGGCAGAACTGCGTGACCTTGCACGCTGCTCGGGCGCATCGCAAGCACGCAAGCAGATGACATGGGCAAAATCAATCCACAAGGTCCGGTGCGTGCCAGATGGTTTCCCTTGTTGTGGTGTCCCACGGTTTCGGATTGGGCGAGCTCCCCATGTTAATGGCACTGTGGCCCGTGCTCACAGCTCCCAGGCTGCATTGACAGCAGCAGAGAAGACGAGACCACACGACGGCACGCTCCACCTTGCAGAGGACTTGAGGCAGTCTGCATCAGGCCGAGCGGGTTTTGCTGCCCTTCCAACGCCGCCATAGAACTCGAGGGTGGGGGTTATGTCTCTGGTTACTTCAACGGCACACAGGAGGGAAGGCCCAGTCATGACAAAGTCATCTTGGGTGTTCAACCACCTAAGTAAGTGGGTTTCATCCATAACAAGAGGAGGGGGGGCCTGGGGTTAGTCCACTTAAAGCCAGGGTTAGAACCGAAGTAGCTTCAGCTGCCTGGTGTGCTTCGGAGGCCTGATCGCTAGAGAGCGTGCACGGCAAGAAAAGCGGCAAGAGCTTCTTTGCAAGTTGCCTGCGAGTGAGTTGTAACATGGGGTGGCTGGAACCCATCTAACAGGAGGTTTGGCGGACATGTCTCCAACCCAAACCTGTGGGGTGGCGTTTGCCACGGTTCAGGTCAAATTGTTTTTTTGGCACCCACGGCGTGTTTTTTGGGGTTTGCACCAGCATGTGGAGCGGCAGCCGCGTGGCCCAAGTTTTGGTAGAGATTTGAGACCTCCCAAGTTGGTTAGACCAGACGGTCGCCTGGCTGCCTGACAGTTTTTGCTTTCTAGGGCTATCTTTGCTGTTTGCTGCTTGCCATCACAAATTGCTTCCACTTAGCTTGATGGACCGATCCACTGCAGCCGCGTCGTGATCTTTTCCATTGGCTGAACAAGTCGAGGGGTCAACCTGCATGTCCCCAAGAGCCCCGTGGTCCTGTCGCGGTAGTTTGCGCGGGCAAACCGAACCTCAAAAGACAGCCTTGTGCAGCTGAATGGGCGCAGCATTCTCCACTTCTATTGCTTTGGTGTCTGCCATGCATACATACACACTCAGCAGCACACACATATATATATATATATACACACGCATACATGCGGGTTTGTGTTTGTTGAGGATGCCCTGTTAAGGTTGGTTTGAAGGGAACCTCAAACAACACGCCATTTGTGGCGTGGGTTCCCTATTTTTACACACATCCACTTGGCCATCCCTACGCCGTTACGCCCGGATGCACTGAGGAGCCATGTCTCTAGACCATGGCTATTTATCATCCATCGGGATGCAGCCGGTGACCGCAACGGCGGCCATTCTGACGGGGGCCGAGGAGAAATCAGCAGAGTGGGTTGACCGAAGAAAAGTGTCAACCCGTCGACGTATTTTTAGAAATACAATAGTTTAACTTTTATTCGAACTGTTTAAACTAGTTTTGTCGACTTCAATAGTTATTGATCAATTCTACCAGTTATTAGTTTTTTTTTGTTTTGAATTGCTTGAACTTTTTGTTGGTGATGTTTTTGATTTGTCTTCGTTGGTGGCTGGAACCAAGATATAAACGTTTACCGCATTTTTGATACGGGATTTGAACCAGGAGGGTGGCGAGAGTGGCGCAGTGGCCTCCGCGCCCCGCAAGACTGGCCGGGACCGCTGGGGGGGGGGGGCTGGGGTGGGGTGGGTCGCCAAATGTTGACCCCGGCCGGATAAATAGACCCCTGTTTGTTAATATGGAGGTGTCCCTGGTTTTAGTGGGGATTCAGACCACTTTTGGAGGGGAACACCCCCATATTATTAGACAGGGGTTTATTAATCCGGGGTCAACATTATGAGAGGCGGCTTTCGGGGGATTCGCTCCCAGAGTTCCTCGGGGTGCTTGGATAGGTGCAAGATTGGTTTAAACACGCATGTGACCGATAAATGGGGGAACCGAGAAATACTTGTTTGATAGCCCGCATAGGTGTCACTTTGTTTTGTCAGTTTGGTGAAAATCGTTGGGTTCCAGGCGATGGCTTCAGGTTGGTTCCAATCATTCACCAGTACCACTTGTGTTCTCGGCAGCCTTTCTGAGCAAGGCAAGCAGCACGGGGATATGTGTGAGTCAGCGTCAGTCTACTGCGCAGACAAGTAATTTTGACGCTGATTCATGTCAAAACGGATGTCCAGTACAGCTTATCCAAAGGCCCCCTGTTTTTGACAGTGATCTGCTTACATCTAGCCATGTGGGTGTGCCTTTTTGCGAGGATACACTTTTTGGATGGTCTGAAAGGGAATCCAAACGGAAGCCACCCAGTTTGGGGGTTCCCCTAGTCTGATACAGGCCCATTTGTAATAAAATGCATTGCTTTGTCCCCGGCACAGGTGGCAAAGGTCCAGGCAGCGGCGAGTTTACAACCGGTCAGGACCGGGTTGAATCCAAGCGCTCGGATTGGGGCTGACAGGGAGGGTGGTCGATGATGATGATGATGAGGATGAGGATGATGATGATGATTGATGATGATGATGATGATGATGATGATGATGATGATGATGATGATGATGATGATTGATGATGATGATGATGATGATGATGATGATGATGATGATGATGATGATGATGATGATGATGATGATGATGATGATGATGATGATGATGATGATGATGATGATGATGATGATGATGATGATGATGATGATGATGATGATGATGCTGATGATGATGATGATGATGATGATGATGATGATCATGATGATGATGATGATGATGATGATGATGATGAGGAGGAGGAGGAGGAGGAGGATGAGGATGAGGATGAGGATGAGGATGAGGATTGATGATGATGATGTTGATGATGATGATGATGTTATTGTCTTCAACCAGTCAAACATGGAATCCACCTGCAGAGCCATTTCATAGGAACATGCTTTTCCCAGGGTTCCTTCAGGTTCCATGGGTGTGGCAGGCTGAGCAGTGACCTTGGAAGGTGACTCCGCACTTTTCGCGTGGGGTACATTGAATCGGCAGGTGAAAAAATGTTTGTTCGCCTTATCCGTTGTTAGGAGGTTCGGGACACTTTTGTCGACTTCTTCAAGGGCAAGAAGCACGACTTCGTGATTTCCTCCCCGGTTGTGCCTCACAACGACCCTACCTTGCTCTTCATCAATGCAGGCCGGGGCTTTCAACAGCGAGCCACTTCCAGGCGCAAGAGGCAGTTCTTCAATTGAAGCCCAAAGAGCAAAAAGGAGCGGCCTGTTCTTCCCGGGAATATGGACACTGGTCACGTTTCGCACAAGAGACACAAAGATGCTAGTGCTTTCCTTTGTTGCAGTGGTGTGTCACTACGGATTGGGATTGCACCGGACCTTATCAGTCGAACCCACCAAATGGATCAGCATGTAAAGCAGAAATCCAGTGGCCCATGCCAGTTCCTCATGTCGGTGTGTGATTTTTGACGGGAAACCAAACGGAATCCTGCCATTTGTCGAGTCCCGGGCACCGACCCAGACACCCATTTGGAAGAGCCTAACTCGGCTGGAGGCATGAACCAGTTCAAGCCCATCTTCGTGGGCCAAGTGGATCCCAGCCATCCCTTTGCCAAGCTCAAGCGCGCGGCAAACTCCCAGAAGTGCATCCGCGCGGGCGGCAAGCACAACGATCTGGAGGATGTGGGCAAGGACAGGGAGAAGTCTTCACACGGTCAGGTGAAGAGCCTAAGAAGACAAGGGCTGGGTGTTCCCCTGGTCGTGGTAATCGTTGCGGTCGTTGTCGCCGAAAGAGGTCAGCTTAGTGCCAATTGGCGGTTTGTCGATTTAGAGGTTGCGGGGTGTTACCCCGCCTTTGATTTCCGAAGCCCAAGCCATGGTTTGATTCATTTCTCCTTTGCCAAGCCAGGACCCGATTCAATCCAAAGATCGCACCGCTTGTTTTTCGTCGGCGCCCCATAGACAAACCCCATCAGTGCGCCCCCAGGTTTGATTCACGCTAGTGCAGCGAGGACGTGTACCACCACACCTTCTTCGAGATGCTTGGAAATTGGTCCTTCGGGGACTACTTCAAGGAGGAGGCCTTGTTTCCCCTTGGAGATGGTTGGAACTATAGTGGACAACTTGCCAGATACTTGCCCCTTTCGGCAACCCAGTTGGGGCCGTTGATTCGGAGGCAGTCCAATAGGAGTTTGGGGGAAAGATCCGGGTGAACCCCTGGCATGAAGCCCCAGTTCATTGGTTGAACAATCATTATGGCTCAGTAACATGCCTTCAGTCTCGGCAAACTCATATGAGTGGGGAACTATACCAGAAACTAGAGATACCAGGGCTTCATGCGGACATATACATTTGCCCTTTGGCTGGATTCCCTTGAAACAAAGAACATACATGTCATGCCCATGATTTGCTCAAAATTGGCACTTTGTAGTACTGTATTTTTTGGTGCTTGATGCCAATAATTAGTCAGTGGGGTTTCATACCATCCGCTCAGATTGTTCCCCCCCTTGCTTTCCCCGTATTAGCTCACCTTTTTGTTGTCAATCAGTGGGTTTCCTTTTGGGGGCCTTTTGGGCTTGAGACGAATCCATGTCAGTGTGTTTGTGTTGAGTGTGCGTTAGTTTTTTCAGGCTCGGTAGGGGTTGGTTTCAGGGGAAACCAAAAGGAGCATGGGGTCTGGTCCCAAAGATTTTTGCTTCAGCACCTTTTGGGGTCCCCCAGTTTCGGAGCCCCATGATTGAGGACATTTGAGGACGTACCAATATGCAGGGGGAAATCGGAGAGACTGGCCGGATGCCCTTCCCACAGATCTTCCCCTTTTGTTCCCCTCTTTGAGTTGAGACCATACCTTTTGGTTGCCGCTCTGTCATATGTTTGGGGTGCTTGATGGGGTCTCCCCATTGATTTGGGGGTGAGTTGGTGGTTTGAATTGGTGGTTTGGTTTTGGATTTGAACCCCTGTAGGGGATAAATGAGAACCCCTTCCTTAGCCACCACCGATGCGGCTCCAACCCGCCCTTTTTTGAGGGAAGCGGACACCCCCCTCCCCTGAAACACGATGCGCGGGTTCCCTTGTGGTTTCCCTTTTTATCTAAAAAAACACTCTCCAAGACCAAAAACCGCCCTTTTTGGAGGGAAGCTGATGTTTGGCCCCCCCCTTCTTTCCTCAAGACCAAAACCCACCTGCGCGGGTTCCGATTGTTGGGCCGATTTTTGCTAGGCCATCACCTGGGCCTGGCAGCTGCTCACAGAGGTGTACCACCTGGACCCCGCGCGGCTCTATGCGACCTATTACGGGGGGGATCCCAAGCAGCCCACCGTTCCCCCGGATGACGAGGCCTGCCGATGGCGAAAGAAATGAATGGGGGGGGCAATTATTTCATGCAGAGTTTTTTCCTGGGTTTCTTAGATATACTTTACATCTACAGGAAAAACTCCCCAGGAAATTAGGTCGACTGCCAGCCTCTGTTCACAAGCTGCGCCCGCTGGCATCCCTTCAGCTCGGGGCGCTGGTTTGCCAGTTGTTGCGTCGTAGTTGAGAAACCAATCAACAAGTGGGCGGAAGAATCATGTCCTGGTTTTGGCCCGATGGGAGACACATCCGGAGAGGGCAAGAAGAAGCCCTGAAAAGCGCAAATCCTGCCCGAGGCCAAGAAGATTTGGCTCAGGTACCTGCCTGCGGAGAGGATCCTGCCATTTGACATGAAGGACAGTCTGCGGTTTGCAGTGTGCGAGTGCCAGCAACCAAACATGAGCCGCCGTTGACAGGTGAGCGCGGGATTCCAGCGGGTTTGATGGCCATTCATTCTGTGTCCCTACTGCCTGGTTTCATCGGGGTCGTAGTACTGCCTATACAAGCCACTATGACTCTGACCCATGTCGGTTCTACCTTCTTGGTTTTGAACACTGCTCATGTGGACATGGAAGCAACCATGTGGGATTGTTGCCAGGGGTACCTTTTCTATTCTTTGCAGGTCCATGTCAATGTTGGGGGTTGCCCGACTTGGAGGCACGAAACTGCACTAGGGTGGTGTGTGTTGCCCTATTTGGTACTGATTTATGAACCAACCACCTTCACAAAAAGGTTGCTTTCAGCTCTCACATGGGTTGTGCTTCAAAACATGGGAAGCGCACAAACTGGGCTTCGCCCTTGGTTCCTTTCACACACGCCTAAACTATGGATTTTCTCAGCTGCAAAACGGGAGGTCAGTTTTTGTGGGGAACAAAGAGAGCAACTCGCCCAAGAGTTGAGGAAGTTTTCGGGAACACCCACATGCATTGCACTTGTTTGTTTTTTTGGGTATGCTTTCGGAAGAGTTTATTTGTGGGCGAGGGACACCAAGGGGAAGTCAAAGCCAAGTTTGGACAAACCTTATCTGGGTGTGCCGTTCTTAAACCTGTTGAGGGGTCCCCTCCTGCCCCCTCCCACCGCAACAAAAGATACCTCAAAAGTGGATTGTTTGCTTGCCAAATCACCTCCAATAAATCGGCATTTCTTCATGTATGTGTTTGTTTTAGTGTTTTTTCTAGGGGGGAAGGGTTCCAACCCTGTTTTGAGAAACAAGCAGACATGGGGAACTGGTGCGTCAGTGTTCCTTCAAAAAATCAGGGGAAGGCACACCTCAGCTTGTTTGAAAGGAAGCCGGCAAGAAACCGCACTTCGGGTGATTCCATATCCTATGGATCCAGTTCCCACCATTGCATCCAGGTCACCAGGAGATTTGCCTCCAGGCTTTACATGGTTTTCATTCCTTTTGTCCAGCCAGTCACCAAAAGCCGAGAGCAAACGACGGGTGTTTGAGAAGAACGATGGTTGAAAGGAATGGACCAGGCATCAGTCTCTAGATCTCGGGGTGTCCAGTCGAGCTCGCAGATGTTTGATTCGCCGTGCTTCGAAATCTCGACAGTTTGGTCGGTGAGGACAACTTCTGGGAGATGGGCGACACCGGGCCCTGCGGCCCCTGCTCCGAGATCCACTATGACCGAATTGGTGGCAGAGATGCCGCGCACCTGGCGACTCAACTTGTGAAGCCGACCTTCGGAGCTTGTCTTTGGTGTGCTGGTTTTCCATGTTAAGCCACAGCCCCAGCTTTTCCGTGGTCCATCTATTCTCAGAAGCGAGGTGAACATGGATGACCCGGACGTGCTGGAGATCTGGAACCTGGTCTTCATGCAGTTTGAGCGCAAAGAAGGCGGGAGCCTGATCGAGCTGCCGGCGAAGTCCGTGGACACGGGCATGGGCCTGGAGCGGGTCACCTCTGTTCTGCTGGACGTCCGCTCCAACTACGACACGGATCTCTTCCAGACAATCTTCACCGCCATCAAGGCACCGAGTGAACTTACTCACATGACAAATGGGAAACGGGCAAAGCATGGGGAAACTAGGTAAAATCCTAGGAAAGCTGGAAACCATGGGGAAACTCGAGAGCGTCCTAGGAAATCATGGGAAACCTGGGGGAGCCTTGGGGAAAGCACAGGAATTGCTTGCGGTTGCTCAAACATGTGCAAACTCAATGTTTCATGTTCATGCCAAGTGGCAGTGGTTGTTTTGTTGTGCTCGTGTCCCACCACAGGTTTCGGATTAGGATTAGATCCCCTGTGCCGAAAGGAGAAGACGCAGACCTCCAAGACCTACGCTGGGAAGGTCGGGGACGCGGACAAGGACATGGAACATCGTGGCCATGTTCTGATTTTCCTGTAACCAAACCCTTTGAAAGTAGTCAGAAGTTCATACGGCTTGGGAACTTGGTATCACGTAGGATCACGTGGACATGGCGTATCGAGTCATCGCGGATCACATCCGAACGCTGACCATCGCGCTGACGGACGGCGCCACGCCCTCCAACGAGGCGCCGAGCGCCGGAAGGAATTTTGTTCCCTTGAAAAACCCGGGGCCCCGATGTGTTTCGTTTAAGGGAATCCCTCTAGAACCAATCTATGGTTTCCTTGAAGGAATCTTTTTAAGGGAATCATGCCATCAGATGGTAGGGAATCCCTCTGAGGGAATCGACCATCTTGAGGAATGATGCCCCTATGTTCTTTTTTTTAAAGGGGAATCCCTCTAAAGCCATCTTGGGCAGCTAAGGCCATCTTGGGTAGCCCTTTAAAGTGGTATGAATAATGATGTCCAAACACTTCTATGGTGGTTCCCTACTGCGGGTGGTTGCGAAACCATTTCGCGCAAATCAGGGTTGAAAATTCCAGGGTTTCTGAAAGGTGGTGCGATTTGGATTTCGTCCATCCACAGTACAGTTTCTTTTAAGGGAATCCCTCTAGAACCAAGCCCCCTTGCGGTTCACTAACAGCCTGGGTCATCCCCTATTGAGCCCAACAAGTTTTACCCTCCCTCCACCCAATTCGGCAGGGAGGTCCTAAAAGACAACTTTCCTATTGGGGAAGCCTCCTGTCAGCTGCTGGACGGAGGGCCAGCTGCCCGTTTTTGTAAGACCAAGGGAATCCCCTTAGTTTTGGGTGTGGGATTCTCACTGTGGTAGCACAGATTTCGGGTATGTCTAGGTGATTAAAACCCAACCAGGGCAAAAACACACCCTTTTCAGGGTCCGGGCGAAAAGCAACAAGTCCACCAGATTCTTTGACGAGCTTCACCAGGCTCGCTTTGGAGGTATGCAGCCTTTATAAGAGGCACATACTTCCTCAGCTTGCATCCCCACCTCCAAATCCCATGTCTGGAAATGCCCTCGACTCCCGGCGGTTTTGTCTCCACCACCCCGGATTTGCGAGGGGCGGGGCTACGTGCTGCGCCGCATCCTGCGGCGCGCGGTGCGCTTCGGCCGGGAGATCCTGGATGCCCCCCCGGGCTTCTTCCACCAGCTGGTGGATTCGGTCTTGGACGGGCCTGCATCGGTTTTTTACTCGCGGGGCCATATGGGTATGGGTCAAAATTAAGCCACCAGGATTTGGGCCGCAGGTTTTAGTCCAGGTTTCCATTACCAGGGCAACCCATTGTGGGTACCAATTTTTGGACCCACAGGCAATATTTTTGGACTACCCCAAGGTGGACGCAGAAACCAAGGGGCGGTTGATTTCCCCGAAAGGGAAGCCGATTCCTGGGTTTAAGTCTCTTGTGACATGGCTGGGCTCTGGTGTGCTAAATCGCCCCTTAGACCTTTTGGACAAAATTGCTGTTCCATTAAACCACACAGCTTAGACCATGTTAGACCTTTTGGTGAGGGGAAAGGGTCTGTTTTTTGTGTGTTATGTTTCTTTCTTTTTCTTTTTCTTTTTTTTGGGGGGGGGTACCCCCTTTCGATTTTAAAAGGGAAGCCAAAAGGAAACCAATCATCTCGGGGGGTTCCCCATTTTAAGACAAATTCCTTTGTGACTTCTTGTGTCCCTTTGTTGCCATTGGCTTGTTGAATCAAACAAGTCATGTCAGTTGCCCTTTGGATCTCTTTGGGTTTCCATCAGGCAAACCAACATACTGCCTGCAAAAGCGGCGAACGCGGCCAGTACGAAAAGCCAAACTGACATGCTGCAGACCCGCTGGTCCAGGACACCTTGGGGAACGCCTTCCCCACGCTGAAGCAGAACCCCGAGGATGTGCGGGCGATCATCAAAGAGGAGGAGGCCCAGTTCGGAAGGACCTTGGACCGCGGCATCAAACAGTTCCTTGTTGGTCGAGTTGGCAAACTTGAAAGAACAAACGTATTTAAAAAAAAAATAAAAAAAAAAATCAGTTTCTCATTTCGTTGTTGTTGGAGTTGTGTTTGCTTGTTGGCAGGTATTTTTATCGGTGTCAAGGCCCGTCGGGTCCAAAAGGTTTGGCCACTTCAAGTCACTTTCTCTGGCCGGATCGTCGGATCGTCAGCCCAGGTTCAAGACCTTCGCAAAGAAGGGTAGCATCTCTGGCGAGGATCCAGGGCTGCAGTTGGCTTACAGTTAGTTCCCATCTGCCTGGCTTCATTCACGTAGTTCCCATAGGCCATGGCCCCCGGTTTGTTTTTTGTTTATTTTCGAAAGCGCAAGACTGTGGATGTTGAAGGCTGCAAGCTCCAGGGTGTTGGGAATCCTTCCCCCCCCCCCCCCCCGAAACCTAGATGCGCTTGCCTCAAAGTGAGCCTACAAATGGGTGTTTTTTTTTGTTTTTTTCTTGAAGACACACCTGCCCAAAAGGGCGCGAAAAAAGGACATCCATGTGTCTGTGGGTCAAAAATAGGTACCCAAATTGGAACCCTTGTAAATGGAAGCATGGACTAAAACCCGCGGTCCCCTGGTGGTTTAATTTTGACCCGTACACATGTGGATGTTTCAGTTGAAGTGTTCTCTTTTTGCGGCCGAGGAGCCCGGCACGAATCAACCAGTTGATTGCCGATGGGTGTCCCATTGACGATGCTTTGGGGGAAGGTTGCGTTAGTATGTTTTCCGAGTTGAGGGCTTAAAGGCTAACTAGGTGCATATATGAACCCACGGCGATTTTAGTCGCCAAGAAATTGTTGGTTTTCTCTCTGACTCCTTGGGTGCCCGAAAAAAGGTCCACTCCCTTTTAACGGGGTCAGCCACCGGCATCGGGGCTCTCAGGACGCCTTTCTGCTGTTCACCACCTTCGGATTCCCAGTGGACTTGACGCAGCTCATGGGCGAGGAGTTGAAGGTTGAGGTGGACATGCCAGGCGTGGAGTTGAATCGAGCCCCTCCAACGGTCCATTGGCCGAGGGTCCAACAGGTGAACATTGTACTTCTGGGTGGTCTGTGTGGTCGAGGTTCCAAAAAGTGAACCTTGTACTCTAGGTTAAGGGGCAGATATGGGCAACTGAGCTTCAGAGTTCGCCTACCAACATTGGCACCTCACAGCAGCCCGATGCCTTGAGGAAAGGTGGATCTTCCAAGTGCCCTCAGAAACAAGTGCTAAGTTGATGCGGGGAAGGGTATCCTTTTTCTATCACTCATGGATTTGGTTGGCTTTACCCAAGAAGGAAGGTAGTGTTCCAACACCCTGAACACCATGCTTGGAAAAAGGGCACTGAGTTCACCAGCCCATTTGCCGGTTTCCTCGGGACCTCCCTTCACCGGAATTTCAGCCAGCCGAGCCCAAGTCCTCGCGAGGCTTTGAGAAGAAGATGGCGGACTTCAGGGAGGACTCCAAAAAGAAGAAGTCGGCGACTTCCAGCAAGGCGACTTTCTCAGCTTCCAATGCCTGCGAGCCTGAGGGGCTGTTGAATGCCGTAGCATGGGCTGAGTTGGACGTTTTTTGTTGGGCAATCCCTTGTTGGTTCAAGTGTTTTCTGAGCATCTTTCATGGCAGAGGCAGAGGTGTTTGGCAGGCCTCCTTTGCGGGCGAGCAGCCTCCCGTGCGGGCGCACTGCCGCGAATTGTCCCCGGAAGTTGTCGGCTCAGGACATGACTCTCAAAGCGAACGAGACCGACAAGCTGATCAACGGAATGAAGCTGAAGCCGACAGATGACAACTTGAAATACGATTGGGTCACAGAGGCCAGCTGTGCCATCAGAAGCACATGTGCGATTTGGCCATTAGGAATTCTCAAAATCACAGGCCCCTAAAACGGTTGGTTTCCTTTTGGTTTCCCTTAGTCCGAAATCGGTTTTGAGAACGCCCCCCCGTGCTTGGGAGTCGCGGAGTGGGTTTCCACATACCCAGGGCGATGGAAATGAGCACAGTGCGAAGATTCAGGCGATCTATGACGGCCAGGACAGGCCCTCTCTCCGGCGACCAGAACTTGTCCCTTTAAATCGTCTTCCAAACATCCCCACCCCCTTCAAAACGGAGTTGGGGGAGGGGGGTGACCCCCTGGAAGTCCATTTCTGGTTCCATTTTCCCTTTTTTAGATAAATCGAATTGGGGGCCTCAACCCCCCTCCCCCCAAAAAAACGCAGGGGGGGATTTCCAAACTTGGGGCGTTCGTTCAGGTTCGATGCTGGGGGCAATGGCCCAGGTGCCATGTTCGGGTGCCAATTTTCTCAGCCCATGGCTGAAATTCCTTGGCAGCAGTTTTGGGCCTCGGCCCCTGGTGCCTTCAAGTAGGAGGTTGAAACAACTTGCTGGTGCGATAGGGGATGACAACGAGACCGGGTTTTGGGGATGAACTGGAAACGATAAACAGGAATCCACGCCTGAGTAGGTGGTTTCTTTCAAACTTTTCGTTCGAACTCAGGCGGTTTGGTCTTGCTTCGCCATTGGATGGGTGGTTAGGGCAGCATGGGGCGAACATACATCTTTGATGCGCAGCGCAACGATTTTACAGCATGGAATGGAGGGTTCCTCTTGATTGCCGCTGGCTTGACCAACTGCAAGCCTGCATCGCCTCAGCGTCGCGGATCGCAGGTCGGCAACATGGAGTTCTAGCTTGCTCCAACTTATTACCATAAAGCACTGTTCTCACTTCTTTGCTATCGAAGAAGTCAAACATGGTTGGCCGTACGCAGCGCATCGTCCAGAAGCTGACACTTTGAGAAAGTCGCCAGAGGGCTTCTTGTTTGAGGCCACGTCCACGTGAGTCACAGGGGTTATGACTTGGAGCCTCGGGTCAACACGGAGCCCAAACCAACACCCCACGCGGGCTCCCCTTTCGGGGCACCTACCCTTGTATGGGTTCAATGCCAGGGGAAGGAGGGGAAGGAGGGGAAGGGGGGGGGAAGGGGGGGCAGGGGGAGGGGGTCATTCGCGTCATTCTTGCAGTTTCTGTTTTAAGGGCCGGTTGCCGTGAGCAGGACTTTGTGCAGAGCTGCAACAGCGGCTCCGACGTGGTGGGCCTTGTCTTGGACAGGACCCCGCTCTATGCAGAGCAGGGTGGCCAGATTTTCGACAAGGCGCCAATGCGCTTCAATGGGCTGAAGTGCACACCAAGAATGGTGTTGAGTTCCATTGAGTTTCCTCGTTAAAGTCCAGGGGGTTTGCTATATACTTATGTATACACATTTAGATATACACATGCCTGTATACACATATATATATATATATATATGTGCATATGTATTTGTGTGTGTCCATGTGGCGTGGCGGGTTGGCCGCAATACATGTGCGACTGAGTGGCGCTGATAAATAGCGGGGTAGGTGCAAACCTCCGCATTTGGATGGCACCCGGACTGGGAGTTGAGGTTGCCTCAATCAGCTGAGCCACTGGGAGGGGAGGGCATCCAGGCGACCATCTCCTGCAACGGTGTCGACTTTGCAGTGGACAACGCGCAAAAGTATGCGGCTTGGCGCTGGGCCATGAGAAGCGCACGCCGATTCGCTGCCAGATGTTCGATCAAGAAATATCCATACGGTCAACTGGGAGGGACCTGAAGGACTGGCTAAGTACTCGTAAGATGACAAAGAGGCGGACTCACTAGTTTTTATTGGGAGGGCCTTCAATGTAAATACATTTGACTGCTTGGCAGTCAGCAGCCGGGCGTCCAATTTTTCTGAGGCCGGCTATGTCCTGCATATTGGCCAAGTGGAGGGCAAGGGGGACCTGAAAGTCGGCGACAGTGCCACAATCAAGGTGAGGGGCTGGTCACCAGGATCTCGCCATTGGGGAAACCCGTTTCGTTTGCTTGGCCGTTGGCCCCCCTTGGACTTGAGGGCCAATATGTGCGTGGCCGGTGTCGCCTGAAATGTTGGGACCGCCCATTTGAGCTTCCTGAGCTGGCACCCTGTCTGGGCTGGTTTAAAGGCAAACCACAAGGAAGTCCCGTCATGTGGTTGGGTCTTCTATTTGGACACGGACCCATGTGGCCGTCTCCGGGATTGTGCGGCTAGCTTAGGAGATTCTTTATTTGAGGGACATCCATTTCTGGCTCGGCCGGCCACCCTCGCCGGCAGGTGGACTACACGCGAAGGTCGCTGGTGGCAAAGAACCACACCGCCACCCACATCCTGAACTATGCGCTTCGCCAGGTCTTGGGCGAGAAGGTCGACCAGAAGGGGTCCCTGGTCACGGAGGACAAGCTTCGATTCGACTTCTCCCACAACAAGCAGGCCCCGATTCGACCAAAAGGGACTGCGCGGGATGGCTGGTTGCATGTACCAACCCTGGCGTGCACCTCTCGGGCCTACCCCGAGTTCATGGCGTTGACAGTGGGCCAAGGGCCAAAGTGCGACCTTTTTTGAGACCAACAGGCCAACAGGCCGAACCCAGCCGGCCGACGTCACGTCTGGATCATGGAATGACAGCTGCGGTTTTGGGGCCGATTGATTCTGGACTCAGTGACCTAATGCTGTTCAGGTGGAGCAGGATGAGCTCAGGAAGATCGAAGATATTTGCAATCAGCTTGTCCAGAAAGCCTGCGTTGTCCACTACCGTGATGTCGCCCTGGACACGGCAAAGGCAATCAGCGGCCTCAGACACTCGGCAACTCCTGGTTTGGGCCTGGCAGCGGGGTGTCCTGTGTTTCGTTCTCCTGCAACTGTAGAGAACAATTGATCACTTGTCTTGGGTGGGGGCATGTTTACGGGAACTAATTACGTGGAGCACGAGGGAACCTTGCGCAACACTCCGGATCGTGAAATGTCACAAAGCTGGTGCAGAGTGCACTGCATCTCATGTTCTTCGGGTTTTTGGCTATCAAGGAGCGGTCTTTGGCGAGACCTACCCGGACCCCGTTCGAGTTGTCAGCGTCGGTCCAAAGATCGACGATTTGCTCAGCGACAAGAAGACCCCATGGGGACTGCAGAACAGTATCGAGTTCTGTGGCGGGACTCACGTGTCCAACAGCAAGGATGGGTAGTTGCAGTTGCGTCGCTTGGATTTTCCGATTGTCAGGCAAAGTTATTGCTGTTCCAATAGTGCTGGGCACACTGTCAGCACTCGGCCGGACAGGAGATCTACAAATTTGTGCTTCTCCAAGAGGAAGGCATTGCCAAAGGCATCCGCCGAATAGTTGCTGTCACAGGACCGGCCGTGATGATTGGGCTGTGACTTCCAAGCTACGGGAAGCACCCAAAGCTTTCGTGGCCTTCTGGGGGCTTTCATGGAGGGTGGGTATTTATCTTGACGCATGCGCAGGGCAATTGATTCAAATGCTGGCACCAAACTCGATACCACACCACCAGGGGCTTGTGCGCTCAGGACCCCAGGCGGCAGTGGAAGCAACGCTGAAGGCAAAGAGCCTTAGACCCATGGCTGCAGCAAAAGCAAATGCCCGGTGCAGAAAGGATTTCAGAACAAAAAGGACTCCTGGTAAGGTTGCAAGAGCCTTTGGATGGTCTTTGGTGATTCCCTATTTCGCATACGAGTGGATAACCACTTTCGGAGACGACCTTGACAGAACTGTTGGGGCTATAGAGCAAGAGAGCAAGTCGACATATCAGACGTCCGGGCCGGAGGCTCGGAAGGTGTTTGTGCTTGCTTGTGTCTGCGTTGTTGTCTTGGTTGGCTTTGTGCTCAAGCGTGCTTTGCTTGCTTGTTTGTTTGTTTGCTTGCTTGTTTGCTTGATCAGTCGGTCATGTCGGTCGATCGGTCGGACTTGTCGGCCGGTCGGTGTGCGTGTGTGTGTGCTTGTTGTTTCGCTGTATGTTTTTCTGCTTTCCGTCGGAAGGCGTGGATTTGGACAGCGTCAAGACCATGAGTGCGAGCCTGGAGCTTGACAAGTGCATCGCGGACTTGCGGCGGCGAGTCACCGAGGAGCGAAAGTCAGCGGGAGCCCAAAGATCATCCCCAACAGCCCCCTCCATTTCGTAAAGTTGAGGCCTCACAAACGTCTTTGCAGCGGAACAGAGAGAGAACGTCCCTTTAATGAGGCTCGCAAAGCCTGAACGATTGTGGGGGGTCTATAGGATAGTGTGTGCGAGGAGCGGTTCGCTTTCAAAAGTAAGTGGAGCGGTTGGTGGGATCGGACAACAAAGACCTGGTTGGGTTCAGGTTGGTGCAGGTGGTGCGGACATCTTTTTTATTTCAGTGGTTCGGGTAGTGCCTGTACCAGGTTTTGGTTGTTTGCCTTTGCCTTGGTGGCCATTTTGGGAAGCACCCATTTCTTGAACGACCGCAAACGTGGATGGGGCCCAAGAAGAACCTTCCTGGTTGCCATGGGCGGGTTTGGGGAAGAGACCCAGTGCAGGACAAGGAAGTGTCCCTGTTGATGAAGTCCGACATCATGACGCAGCTCGATGGCGTGCGGCTTGGTGGCACTGCAGCCGGAGGCTTGCCAGAGTACCTGCCAGGGTGCATACTCTGCCCCAGTGCGCATCACCTGCACGCAGCACAAGGCTGTCTCCAGAAATGGGTCCATGAAACCCACTTTGCCCGCAACATTGCTCAACCATCTCTCTTGGTGCGGCTGCGGGGTGCTTTCGGCTTTCTGCTTTCCGCCTGCGAGCCGCCAGTCTTGCCAGCTCCTCCGTCCCCACGTCGCGTGATCCGAGGGCGAAGGGGTTGCTGAAGGTAGGCAAGGCCGAGACCAAGAAGTTCGAGGGCAAGGCCAAGGAGGATGGCGAGAAGCTGGGCCGCTGGGCGAAAAAAGCAAAAACAAACATGGACCTGGTATTTTTTGCATTCAGTTCTTTTCCATATATCTTTTTGGGGGGGTCTGGGTTGGGGTCAACGGTTTGTCTCTCTACCTTTGTTGGTGCCCTTTGTCAGGGGTTGTTTTGAAGGGAAGCCAAAATTGGAACCTTCCCATGTTGCGGTCCCGGTCTTTTCTTTTTTGACCTTCAGTTGCTCATTTGGGGATAGCCACATGCCCCAGTTCCAGGAGTTTCCACATTTTGAGACGCTGCCGAGGTTTTAACGTTTTACCTTGGTTTAAACGGACAAGGAGAACCGAATTCCATGTTTGGGGGTCCATTCCTGATGTAAATTGACACATAGCCACATCAGTCACTGGACATGTTACCAGGGTATCAGGTTTTGGCGGTTTTGCAGCTGGGTGAGTATTTATCCATTTTGGGTAGTCCCGCGTTGGCCTCCTAAAAAAACGAAGAAGACGGAACCCCAAAAAGACAGAGCAAACCACGGAAGCATCTACCCCCCCCCCCCAAAGAAAATATAAAACCTCCCCCCAAACAAACAAGACAAAAAACAGACAAAGGGCCCCTCAAAGAAACAAATTCAAAGAACACCCCCCCCCCCCTCCCTCCAAAAAGCAAAGCCAACAGGGCCGGGGACTTTGAGGCAAGGAGGCCACAGCGGGCTCCGGGGACACCTTCGTGGGCGTGGTCCAGGCGGGGGCTGGCTGCGACGACGCCAAGGTCCTGACCCCAGCGATGGAGGCGGCCATCAAGCAGTGCCCGGACAAGGCGCGAGCCGTAACGCCGCAGCCGCTGAAAGTAGCCGACGGCGGCAAGGATGATCTGGGTGTGTTCTTGTTGAATGGTTTCCCATAGGTTTCCTTATGCATATGAATGGAACCCATAGGAAACCAAGGTTTACTGTGTTCCTGTTATCCTCCCACCGTTGTTTTTTTTTTTTTACATGGAACATGACAGGGACCCGGTGCCTTTAAAAGGAAGGTGGTCTAAAAAAGGACCCTTCTGTCAGGTTCCATGTTATATAATTGGTGGGAGGGCACATGGTTTCCGGAAACACGGCCTTAAGTGGCCTCGATTCAACAACACGTCAAGTGCCCTTGGTTGAAGGGCACTAAAAATATGCTGGCCCATAGGTTTCCCTTGGTATTGATGTAAATGTAACCCATAGGAAACCAAGGGTTACTGTGTTCTTGTAAATCCCAGTGCTTCCAGGCAACTGTAGCAGGTAGCCAGGTGTTAATACCTGGTTACACTGGAAGCACTGGGGATGGTTGCCCATAGGTTTCCCTGAGCCTCGTGTAAATGGAAGCCATAGGAAACCAAGGATTAGTGGCTTAAATTCAGAATACCGAATAGGCATTTGCTGTTTAAAGCAAAGGTTGAAAACATAGCGCAGATGCGTGGTTTTCCTCTTAAGGAAGCAACGAGAAATACGGAACACTAGATAGACGAATAGATGGATACATACAAATGAAGAATACAATGAATAAACAACCATCCGTTATTCTGTAAAATGGCGTTCATGAAGCAATGCTTAGCGTTGCGGTTGAGCATTGTATGGCCTTCAATGGGGCGAGAGGGGTGCCACCAGTCTGAGGGATGAAGGGGGCAAGCACTGGCTCTTTCAGGACCCCTCAAAATCGACCGTTTCCGTTTTATTCCTAAAGCATACCAAAAGTAGGTGTCTGGTTTAAGGTCTATATTTAGAATCTTGAGGCGTCCTCAAAACGGCTGGGTGTCCCTTCACTTCCCCTGGTAGCTCCCCGATTTCTTTGGCGGTACCCATGTTGAGCCCGAATTGGGTTCTCAAAATGAGCGACCTCTAGCTGGTACATGTTCTGACTTCCCTTTCTTGAGCCTTGGATGTTTTCGGGACCCTCAAAAGCTTGGTGTTCCCAAAACCCCTTACACCCGAGGGTGTGTGTTTTTGTACGGACACGCCACTCAAGTGGTGCCGAGGCGATCATGCTCATGAGCAACATGGGCGGCAAGTTGGCCATCCTCGCAGTGGTTCCCAAAGCACTGGTGGGCAAGCTGTCGGCGAAAGCGTGGTCCGGCAAGGCGGGGATCGAATTCGCTCGCGCGAAAATGATAGCACTTCGGAGCACAGGAGTCGTGGCTGCTGTTTGGTTGGATCTTTAGCGTTGTTGCTTTTTCTTTTTTCCCCAACAGCGGAAAGCTTTGGGGTCTCAGCCCAGATAGGCTCCGGGGTGGTCCGGGGCAGCCCTGAGGTAAGGTTCCACGGGGGTTCCACCAGGGTTCCACGAGGGTTCCTCGAGGTTCTGCAAGGGCTGCGGGGTGGTGCGAGCACTAAAAAGAGCACCGAATGCTGTTGTGGATGTCACCTGAGCTTCTTTTTTTTGGGGGGGTGAGGGGGAATGAGGTTATTCCCCACAAAACGCCAAGAGTGTATGAACCTTTTGCCCGGGCATTAGCCAAGGATTCCTAAGCCTTCACTTTCCGAGAGCCTTCCCCAAAGTCTGACCGGGGCGAGCGTGCGCGCACAGATTGCCATGGGACCAAGCATGAAAGTGCCGCAGGTGCTGGATGCGATTGGTGGAAAGGGAGGTGGAAAGGACCAGTCGCTCGCAATCTCTCTGAATGCCTTGCCCAAGTCAATGAGTTACTCCTTTGCTTGTCGCCATGTTTTGAGCTTTTGGCTTCACCTTTGGGTTTGGTCTGTTGGATATTTTTAGCCAAGCCGACAGGTTCACTTTGGAGCCACCATCCTTTGGGCAAGTGAGACTGGGGGGGGGGGATTGCCCTAAAAGGGCTTCGGTTGCTTTTGATCTCCCTGGCCAATCCCCAGATTCTTTCAAGAATCGCTATAAACATAGCCACTCACCAGTGTTTTTTTCCTGGTTCCTCACTTTTTCCACTGAACGGAAGCAAATGGAACACTGAAGCCATTTTTGGGCCCCCGAAAAAAGAGAGACCCACCTGTTGTCAGTTCACAGAACTTCCAGGGGTTGATTCCCCCTTCTTTCCTGGGGTTTTTTAATTCTCAGAAAAAAACCAATTTGAACTTAAAAACCCAGGGAAACCACTGGTGGCTGAAAAGAACAAGGGCTTAAAAGACTGGGGAGTTAGCCAAGCCCTAGAGAACTGGATGTGAGCCTCAGTCCTCCCAGGAGGATCGTGCGCAGGGCCAGGGCGATGCTTCGAAGCTGGACGCAGCACTGGGTGCTGCAAAGAGCTACCCCTAGGCTTTCGAGAGGAAAACACGGGAGCCCTGGGTGGCAACTAAAACGGGCTGGAAAACGGAGATTGCCATCGGAAGCCGTGTGAGAGCGTCTCACGGCAACCATGTGCCCGCTTAGTCGCGCGACTCAAAAAGGGACCAAGATGGACTGAGCCCCTTGAAGCGAACATTTTGAGGGGTTGTCATAGCTACTTTGGGGGCGTTTCGCTGGAGACAGCTCTTTAGAGGGCAAATTTGGAGGATGCCACTCAATGGGCCCAGTTGGATATATCCATGGGTGGGAATGGGCGAAGAGCCGAAGACCCGATCTTAGGTGTCACAGGATGACGTGAAGATCATGGAGCCAGAGGCTGGGGGCTGCATGCATTTTCCACCCTCAAAGCAGTGATTTCAAGGGCAAAATGCACCAGGAGTATTTTGAGACGCCCTCAAATGTTGTCCCCAGTGCCACACATTTTGCATTTCCGGCGTGCGCAAGGCTGGAAGCAGCAAGTGGGAGGCACTGCTCATGAAATCTTGTGTGCTGAGCGAATTGAAGAGCTTGAGATTGGTGATCCTGGGCTTGGTAGCACTGGTAATGGAACCCTTAACAGGAAATGAAAGCAGCCATGGTAAGGATTCTTAGTAAGGGAGCTATGACCCTGGAAAAGTTAACCATGACAGCACAGGGGAATCTCCAATTGGCAGTATTGTTGCATTTCAGCAGGGGTACATTTGCCCGGCACAGCGCCAAGCAGGTCTTGCCGTACTTTGAAGCGCGATGCTTCAACGAACCGAGGCAGACGTCTTGAGAACATTCGATGTCGGAAGCCGCATGCCGCGCAGGGGCGATCCCATCCGGGTGTTCCAAACACACGGCGGTGGACATTACCAGATGCTCACCTGAGCATCGCTTGCGCACTGCGTGAACTTGAGGTGGACAAACATAGCACGACCGCTGAGCAAATGTAGCTACCACATGTCCGATTTGAACCTTGTCGCATGAACACCTGCATCAGATGACCATCACATGTTCGCAGTCTGACGCCAAGGGGGGGGGGGCAGGGCGGCACATAAATGCGACAGGCCTGTTTGATACACAGGAACAACCAAGCAAGCATTTTTGAGTGGCAAGACCTACGAGCATATGGAGGCAGCCGGCATGGGCGTGTGAATTCCCCGACGCTTCAAATTTGATTGCTGGCGATCAGGAAGAAGACTTGATTGCCCATTGCGAAGAACTCAAGGACTTGCACAACCATCACAGCCATGCGGGATGTTATTTGGTGTTGTTTGAAACCGATGGGTGAAACAAATCGATCACCATGTGACATGCTACGGCACCAGTTTCGGGACGCATTCCCATGTGTTTCCTAATTCAGGCGCAAATATTGCTGGCAGATTCCTCCGAATTCGCTCCGCAGGAACGCGGCAATCGGAAATTGGCGGCGGGGGACAGTGCAGGTACTCCTTGCTGTGTTTGGTTTCCCCTTTTTGCACGAATCCACGCCATTCAGCCCAAGGTGCACGTCGTTTGTACACTGAGGCAGGCTGGAAGGATTTTTTCTTTGTCCAAAACGTGCCCAATACTCGCCAGGCTTTGGGGTCGCTCGAGGAAAAGGGCACAGGCCACATCGGGATTGCTTGCAAATTGCCAAATGTGTGAAACGCATCCGGAACTGGATTCAGTCATTTTTTGCATTCACAGAGTGTACGTGTTTGTCAGTGCGGACCCGCTGAACCTGTTTGTTTTTGGTGCCTCAATTAAGGATTTCAGATTTGCTTGGCGCACGCAACGTGGCAACCCTACTCTTGGCAATTCCCGCCTCGCTCGTAGGCAGCAAGGCGAATCAGCTGTCCGCAGTCTTGCATTCCAACACTGCGCAGGCGCGTGCAGATTGATTGATCACGTGCCAGCGACAGAGTGCGCGCTCAGGCCTTCATGAAGCAGCAGAAATGGTTTGAGGCCAGCATCGTTTTTGCTGCAGGGCGCCTTTTTTTTTGCGAAAAGTACCTTTTGACTTTTGATTTCCGGCCATATTTGGCCATGGATGCCATGGTGTCAAAATGCTGTGTGCGTGCTTGGGTGTGTGTGTGTGTGTGCGTGTGTGCGTGTGTGTTCTTTGAGGGCGCCACAGGACGCCCTTTTTAGGTTGGTTAAAGGCAAACCAGAAAAATAAGTTGCCCGACTTTGACAAACCCAAAAAGGGTCAAGGTGTGTCTTCCAGATCTTTTGAGTAGTGTCACATTGCGCATGCCCATGTGTTCGCCAGGCTATAGACCAATGCCACGCTGCACCGCACTTGGATTAGGACAGCATTTTGTTTGTACTTGCAATCACCAGATTCAATGGGTATTGTATGTGCCACAATGGGAGGACCAAAAAATGATGGTTTGGGTATGTTTGGGTTTATTTTTCAACCAAACTGAAAAGGATACTGTACCCTTAAAAAATCCCGCGCAATGAATATTTGGGGTGACAAATGGACACCTGCTCAGCAATTTTACCACGCCACTCGTTTGAGTTCCTGCGAAACATGCAGCAGTTTCGAGCCCGGTCGGTTTTTGTTTCCCAGGCATTGCGATTTGACCCTTCCCACACCAAGCTCAGCGCTAAGCTCAAATGTAGTTGTGCCAGGGCCAAAGTTCTTTGTTCAGGTCCTCTTGGCGAGGGGCAACCTGTGCTTTGGAGGAGATTGCACAGAGAGACTCAGGGCACGTTGTGGCAAAAACGTGATGCTAGTCACTTGTCTCATTTGTCCATCCGGGATGGTATCCTAATTTGTCCCTGCGCATAAATGCAAGCAACTGGATTCAGTTGCAACTCAAGGTGTGACGCTTGGTGTTCCACTTGCACGTTTGTGTCCATCGTGCAGGCCGGCATGCGCGACGTGGCGATAGCCTTTGCAGAGCCGATGCCTTATGAAAAAAATGGAAGCTAAGGCTGCGGTTTGCCTCACCGAGTTGTCCACAATCAAAACCCAGGTAGATGAAGGCTAGTAAGGGGCAGTCCCAGCCAGAAATAGTTGCGGCCGCCCTCTCAATTCTTTACATGGTTCTGGGTGGACCATGTTAATACCGGGTTTTGATTGTGACTCAAGTAAACATGGGGAAATTAATTTACTGGGAACCGGGTTTCAATTTAGACAGATCAGCTATTGCAAGTCAATGTGGGTGTGTTTTGTTTGGAGAGTACCCTTTTTGGTTGGCTTTAAATCGAAACCGAGAAAGGACAATTGCCATTTTGGGGGTCCCCAAAGAACAACACACCTATGATTACGTTTGCCGATTGCAGTCACGTGTATTCGAGTGCGAAGAAGGTCAAAGGAATTCGGTTTTTGTGAAACAAACAGCTTAGTGCAGAAAGGCACTGCCGCACCAATGACTTGCCCAAGGAACGGCTTAGAACACAATGAGACATGCGAAGAGCTTTTGGAGCTTCGGCGAAGGCAAAGTGGCACAGAGCACATGTTGCCTCATGTTGAGTGTTTGTGCGATTCTACGCAGGGTTGCTGCTTGAGCCTTTCAAAGATGACCAAACCTTGGTATTTTGGTTGGGTTTCTTTTGGCACTCCTCCCAGGAACACACATTTCTACCTTGGGTGAAACCACGCGCTTGGCTTTTGGCTTCACTTCGGGGCTTCCATTGGGCGCCTCATCGCCAGGCTTGGGCCACTGCAGGGGCCTCAGGACTCGAAGGCTTCGTTCGCCCGCGAACGAAGCCTTCGCAATCAATATCGATTTTCTAGGGGTTGATTCCTTGTCCATTCTTTTCAACCATCGTTCTTTTCAAAAACCGGATCTGTTCCCTGGGTTTTTGATTGTTTCCTGAAAAGAAGGATCCCTGGTGTGGTGTTGGGGCACAAGATCAAGAACCAGACGTCGGACGCGGCATTGTTTCAAGACCTGGGCAACTCACCTGGGAAGGTCGCCCTAGAGATTTGGAAAATCACGCACTGACGTCCGAGGCCTGATGTGGAGCTCCCAGGCGTGGATGTTCGTTGGCTCGCGATTCTCCGGCGAGCTGAATCATGCGCGAAGCCGCACGAGTACGCCCAAGAGTATTGGTGCTTGTGTCTTTGGTTTGTTAGGTCCCCCCGGTTTTTGGGTTCCGGATTTGTTCATTTTTTGCAGGAAAGTACTTGGCATTGTTGGCATGTTGACTTTGTGAGTTGTTTGGACCCCCGAGCTCACAGCAGAGGCGACAGCGGTGATGAACTTGGTGCGGTAGACTGGCACTTGCCACTGGAAGAGACCAAGGCTGAGAGCTTGTGGGATGGTTGCTTTGGGATGGATCGAACTTGGTTGAGTTTTTGCTTTGTGCGTGGTTAGACACTTGGATGCTTACATCTGACTGTAATGTGGTTGATTCATCGTCAACCTAAATGTCATGGCAGGATCGAATGTAGTAATCACCGAAGGACAAGGTTTGGGCAAGAATCGGAAATCATAGCTCGGTGGTGTGCAGCAACTGCGTAAGCTGGTTGTGATGTGTTGTGCCCACAAACAGACTCACTCATGTTAGATGAGCATGGCAGAGTGACAATGCTGCGCGGCCGATTTCTCAACTCGGGCGCAGATCACGGCAGGATGGCAACCATGTTTTGAGCTGCAGGCTTCAGAGCTCTTAAGGTATAGGAAGCGCGATGAACACGATGTCCGCATGTTCCACTGTTAGAAGTAATGTGGCCGTGGGTCAACACCAATGGTACCAGTTTGGGGGTTTTCGGTGCACCACCCATTTTAGAACCTATTTTAGTGGGGATTGGGATGTTCGCTGGGGGTACGGGGTTTTGACCCATAGCCATGTGTTCGAATGGATCCGCCTGTTGAACTCCAACGCAGGGTTTGTTTGTCAGGCAATGCAGAAGCTCCGACGCCCACCTGCGAAGCCTGGCAAAGAAAAAGGCCTGGGTTGAACTACTATGGATGGACGAAATCCTGCACCATCTAAGAAACCCTTGAATGATGATGTCCCTGTAAATACAAGAAAAATATGGTTTCAACCATGGTTTCTTAGGTGGTGCGAAATGGATTTCGTCCATCCACAGTATGAGATGTTTCTGAGTGGGAGTCGCTGCCAGGAGACTGACCTCCAGAGAAAATGCGAACATGGCCAAGAACTCCTCCGCAGAGATGGACTCGAATGCACCGATGGCCGGAGATGGCTCAGAGCTCGCGGATGCGGAATGGACGTGAAGCACATCCCAGACCGCTGGATGTCCGCGCCTCACCACAAGGTGCATCCGAAGAAAAGGCTTCGAGGGCCTGAAGGGCAGAACATGGAAGGATTCAACAAGACGCCTTTTGAGGGGCACTGCCCGAAACAAGTTCTTGCAATTCCAGCAGAGCGCAAGAAGTCAGCGCAAAGAGGATGAACACGTGGCGGGCATGCTTTGCCAGCATCGCGTTGCTGGGGATTTGCGAAGAGGAAGACATCAGCAACACGAACAAGTTCTACGAAAGTGATCCACCAACTGCCAGCTCACCAAAAGACTGCCTGGCCTCCCAACTTCTTGCCCGACGATGTGACTGTCCCAGCTGCTTCACTGTATGATGTTTCTCGGCAAACTGGGTATGAGGGTGATCACAGGTGTGCATTGGCAGCCAGATGCACGTTTAAAATGTGCCTGAGCAGTGTCGCGGACGTGACGTGACGTGACCCAAATTTGTACGGCACATCTCTTCATACCATCCCACATGGAAGTGCAAAATCTACCTTTTCCAAAAGAAACACATTGTGAGTGAATGGCCCAGTGGCAAACTGACTTTGTGGTGCGCGGGTGAAGTACAGGCCACTTTCCAGCTTTTAGGCTCAAATCCATGGCAGGGACGTGCAACATCCACCCAGAGTGAGTTTGTGAGCAAAAAACAGTCTGCCAGAGTGGAAGGCCTAAGCGAGACATTGGACTAGCGGCATCAAACAAGCCCCGCGCCTCCCCTGTCTTCCATGGAGGCTTGGGATATGCTTTCTGGTGCAGCTCCATGCAGCCGAAGCATCTCTGCCAGACTTTGTCGTATGGATATGGCTGTGGTTGTCAACCGTTTTGGGATCCCATTTTGGGGGTTTTCGGTGCACCACCCATTTTAGAACCTATTTGGGGAAGTTTGGCCAGTCGACTTAGGAAGTGAGTGGATGATTTCTCCTTGGTTTTCCTTTGAAACGTGAGAAAGGGTACCAACCATGGCTATCTTGGACGAGTTGTTTCTTGTTCGGCTTAGAGATTCTGCACATTCTTGGAAGAAGCGCATGTTTCGCAAGAGTATTTTTGTCGGGCGGCTGCAACTCGCGGTGGATTGACGGCATACGAGCATTTGGGGTGCCACAAGATGTTTGAATACCCAATCACCCGACCATACTCAGGAAAAGATTGGTGAGTTCGAAAACTTTCACGCTGCCGGTGGATTTCGGGGAACCGCATCCGGAACATCCAGACGGCTCGCAACTGCTGGCTGACAGGGAAGTGAGTATCGAGGCTTGGCATCCAACGTTGGATGGTCAACGCGGCGAATGTCACGAGTTTGGCGCGCATCCGATGGGTACACATATGTTAAATGGGTTCCTATGTTGGTTTCTCTTGGAACAAAGGTGACAACGGCGCCCTCAAAAACAAACAGACACACACACACACCAATAGATGTGGCAGGCTTGCATACCATTGGACACTGAGGATGGCGATGAAGAAGAAAGCCCAAGACTTAGTTTGCCTTGCGAGATTCCAATAGGCTTGCTGCATAGTCCAGAGCCAGCTATTTTATTTCAAGACGTTTTTTCAAATCAAGACAGCTCTATCAAGGGGTTACCATGTTGTTGTTGTTTTTTTCAACGATTGCACATACGTCAAAGGCTTGAAGGAAGTGGAATTGTCGCGTGCTGCACCTCCCCCAATCATAGATGCAGAGAAAGGCCTGATCTATGGCGTGCTTCAGGCATCACAGCCGCACGGCTGCGCGAGACGGCACGGCAAGCAATGCGGGGACAGGCGCGAAGGGTTTGAAAAATAAATGCGCGTGTCGTATTTGTGTTGGAGTTGCTACCCCATTTGGGGTGGTTTCAATAATTCTAACAAGCATGTGTTTTGTTGCAGAGAGGTGCCCATTTCAAGTTTCCCCAATCAGCATTGTCCAGCTTCGCAGGAACCTTGTTTGTCGATGTGCACGTGGCTGCTTGAAAGAAATGCCCGTTCATTTGGGGTGCAATACAGCCCGTACACGTTCAACTTCCCGAAAGAAAATAGCTGTCCCGGACCCGCTTTGAACACCCAAACATGAGCCCTTTAAACAGTGACTTCCATCAGATTTTATTTTTATTTGTTTTAAAGAAAAACGTCCATTTGGACTACAATATGACAGCCCAGAGTGTGGTAACTGAATCCAAAAGACAAGAGAGAGTTTGGATAGCCTCAGCTAAAGCATACGTTGCATGCCCTCACAGGGCGAAAGATGTAATAAGTGACAACTGGGGGAAGCGCATATTGTGTTTACCAAGGACATCAACATAATCTTAAGGAGGAGACGTGTAAGAAGAGTATGTTGGCTTCCTTTTTGAACGTCCAACAAGGGAGTGCCCGTTTTTTGCAGGAAAGAATGTCCTCCGGAGAGGGTAGAATAGAGAAGCCACAGGTTTCAACACACGAAGTTGCGCGTTAGGCAAGGACGGTGCGGAGCAGCTCTTGGAGTGTATTTGCATCTCAGCCATAGTCCTGGAACCGATGGACACGATGTCCGCGGAAACCTGACCCTCGTTGGCTTTTGAGGGTTCCCAGGTTCCCATGTGTCGTCGGGTTGCCCTAAAGCGAGGCTTCGACAAGTGGGAGTTGATGTGCAAACTGAGAGGAGGAAACCAGGGGATGCCATGTGTCCGTCTCAAATCAGCGGCCGAAAAGGGGAAGGGAACATGGGATCCATAAAAGACGCCGAGCACCTCGCCGGCGTTGCCAAGGTTTGTCTTGATTTGGGGAGTTTCTTTTCATTCGAATTCCCACACAACACCCAGAAAAGGGTCCCCCCTTCCCCCCCCCCCGAAATTGGGGACACGCATGGTGATGTTGGCTTCCCCCACCCAAAAGCGCCCCAACTCTTGAGACACCACTTTTTTTGGGAGAGCTAATTTGACCTCGGATTGCACCAGGATGTTTGGGGAAAAGGGCCCTTGGCGACTGACCCGGGGCTCTTTCAGCCTACGGGAGTTGCTGAATGAAAGCTGAGCCAATGATTAATCAGATAGAACCCCCGAGCAAATGCACCCCTCTGAATCCATTCCGGGTTAGAGTGATCACCCATTAAGTTGACCTTCAGGTTTGAGCATGTGCATGATTGGAACATCTCCGTTGTGGAATGCCAGTTTGGGCATGTCGTGTTTGCGCGGATACCCTTTGTGGGAGTTGCTATACAGTGAAGCCTAAACCGCCGAGGTACAGGACGAGTTGCACCTCAGCTTCGTTGAGGTCTGGACAGGATCCAAGAAGGCCAAGGGCACGACGCCCTGTGAGTCGTTGAATGCACGATTCTTGGCTGTGTTTTTGGGTTCGCGGCAGCGGCAGAGCTGGGGTTGTTTGTTTCGAAATCCATGGGCTGTGCCATTTTGAGGGGTAACTGGGTCGTGTTGTTTTGAGGGGTGAATTTAAATGCTGGAAGTTCCGGACCTGAGGATTTCAGCGCGTGTGCCGGAAGATCATCCTGGCGAATCGGGCCTTTGGTGGCTTGCAAGCAGAAGCGAAGGCAAGCGTTGCTCAGCATGGCAGTGATGTTCGCTGCTCTCATCTGAAATATGGGAATATTTGGGCTAACTTGGGAGAACCACCAGCCTCCTGGCATTGATTTTGAGCTATCCTTTCTGGGTTGCTTGTTCTGGAACCAAAGAGACACTTCAAGCCGCATTCTGGGCTTTAATCGGGGATTCATCAACTTGGAGGGAGCCCCCAAATATGGGTGGGTGTTCCTCAAAACCACGGCGCAAGGGTACGGTTGCAGCTTCTTGGGGCTGTTTTAAGAGGAAAGCGTCACGCTGCATCGTTTCAACCGTGTCGACAAAACCCCGTGAGATCTGTGGCAGGCGCTGCGGCAGTCTTATCGCCGCGCTTCAAGGGACTTCGCCCACTTCTCAGACACGGCGGCCCGGGAGTTTCATGTGGAGGACTTGATGGCAATGATCTGCAGACGGGGATCTGTTTGTTCTTTCCTTTTTCTTTTTTTGTGGGGGCCTTTTTAAACAACTACTTGTCTTTTGTTTGTTTGTTTTTTTTGGGGGGGGCTGTTTAAAGAATTTAAGCAACTACCCTAGCAGCTGACATGGGTTTGTGCACAAAGGCCCTTTCCAAGAAGAAAGTAGTCTTTCGTCAGGAGTCTGCGCACTTTCATGTTAGTTGGTGGGAAGGCAGACCCTGGTTGTGATATTTCAGGGACAACCAAAGGAGGTGGTTGGGCCAACCTGGTTTCTTCGAACCATCACCAGGCAGGCGGCGCAGCAACCATGCAGATTGAGTGACAAAATTAATGGTAGCTGATTTTTAGTTTGGGGAGGACATGGTGTCTCACAAAAGTTAAACAGCCCACCCAATTGTCTCATGTCGGCTTGAGGAAGCATTTTCGACATGGGACAGATGCTTGCAGCTGATGTTCGCAGGACTTTTGGCAGAACTACAAGTCTCGACCGGGGACAAGTTGGGCAGCCACACCAGTAGCTGAGTCGACCATTTAGCCTGAGAGGTCTTTGTTGTTTTTGTGCGCAGAGTCAGACGTTTGGTACTGTGGCAAATCAGAGCCGCATGTGTTTTTTTTTTTTTTCTTGAAGGTACCCTGTTTGGGGTTGTTTTGCAGAGACACCAAGGAGAAGCGCTTCTGGCGTGGGACAAACCGATGCGTCAAACCAGGTTGTTTCCTTGTGGCTTCCCTTCAAGCAACAAAAACAATTGAACAAATTGCATGAAGCGGGGCAAAGGTGAGGACCATTCGCACTATTGTAGGTGGGCAAAACTGTTTTGAAGAACCCCCGGTGGCCTGCCAAATGCGGCTAAGACATCCCCATGTGTCAATGTGGGGTTGACTCGCCCAGCCCTTAGTTGAGCCACAATCAAAACCCGGGTAGATGCAGGTTAGTGAGGGGCAGTGCGGCCGCCTTTTAATTTCCCCAGAATTAGCTCCCTGTTTGATTGGCTTTGTTGGGCCCCCCTTTGTTCTCCACTCAACAGGCAAGAAAAATAGTTTTTTTTGGCTGGGGTCCTACTTCGAGCCAAGTTATTTACATGGATTTGAGTAGACAAGTTTACTCAGGTGATCTCCGGTGACTGGGACGGTTTGCGGAGCAAGAAGGCCACTGAGCAGGTAGACGCTTGGCTGCGCCAAGCGAACCTTTTTGACATGTTTTTTTTTTTGTGTGTGTGTGTGTGTTTTTGTTGATGGTACCCTTGTTTGGCGGCGGTTTTAGAGGGGAACAAAAAGGACAACCCCCCCCCCCCCCCCCCCCAATTTTTGAAAGGGGGCCCCTGGTTTGAGACAAAACCATGATTGACCAAGGAATCTCTTGAAATGGGCTGGACATAAATCCCCATGTAAGTGCTGTCCACCAAAGGGTCCCATTGAATCGCTCAGCCGGTTTTCCCCGAGTTTGCCCAGTTTGCAGGATACGAAGGCGAGAAAGGCACTGACCACTTGGGCTGAATGAAAAAGGCGGACAGCACACGCTATAAAAAGAGACAGTCAATATTTATGAGAAGAAACTCGACATTTCTACTTGCCACCACGGACCCCTCATTTGGTGGTTTGGATTGGTGGTTTGGGGAATTTGAGCCGCTGGTTCTTGTATATACATGGGTGCTTGCACCCCGAACCACTAAACCACGGGGCTTCAAACCACCAATTGGGAAGCTCACAGCCGTCTAGATTTTCTGTGCTTTTTGGTGGAAATCATTTGGATTTCCGAATTGGACCTGCAAACAGTTCTTCACTTGTTGCAGAGGGGTCGTTACTGCAACCAAGGATCTTGTACAAACACGGGGTGCTTGCACAAAAAAAGAAAACTGACCCACCGGGCTCCATACCTATGGGGAAACTGATCGGATCCGAGGATATGTTCGGCTCATGGACCTCCTCGCTCTTCGGCCTCAAGCCCAGCCCAGCTCCTGGGCCCTGCGACGGCCGCGCATCCACTGCCCCACCAGGCGCCGTTCGGTCGGCCGTCAGCGGGGAGGGCGAGGTTTGAGCCCCGCTTTTGGTGGGTAGACGTGAAGAAGCTTTTTGCCAGTTTGGGTGGAAGGTTTTTTAAGGAAAACCCGGGCCGAGAACTTATCCGGGCCTTGTTCTTTAGGCCGATCCAAATCGCCAATCAGGCCCCAGAAGAATCCAAAACTCCTCCGGACGGCGACCTGTGATGGTTTTTATGTTAGTGGGTCTATTTCGGACCCTAAACGGTTTCCAGCTTGCACCAAAGGACAATCAGGTGTGTAGCATGTTCGAACCCCTTTGTTAGAATTATGGCAACCAATATTTTATGGGAGGCTTACTTTTGGTAAAGCAAACAAACACCCTCCCTCCCACTAGCACACGACAGTGGGTCCATTGAAAAGGATATTACCCAAGTAAGGCTGCTGTGAAAAGCAACAAAAATAGGATGCCCCCAAAAATCATCAGAGGGGCGAAACCAAACTAACCGGCACGAAGGCAGCAGCATGCAATACTAACTCAATACTAAACCAGCACCAAACCCGTACAGAACCAGTACAAAGTCAGCACTTCGCAATACTAAACCAATTCTAAACTAAGAGACTACTTGAGGGGGAAAATCACACTCCTGAATTATTTTATTTGTTTTCCCTATTAGGTCCCCTCAAATTTGCTTTGGGGGGACCATTATTAATCCGTCGCCCACGTTAGCCTGATGTGAACGCGGCTTGCTATGACCCCCTCGCATCGCATTTGTCCAACTAGCAGCATCCAGGCGAAAACGCCTCGCCACTTAGATGCTGATTCTACTTAACAAGTTTTGCATCGTCTTTCCACTTGCAACCACGGTGCACCCACTTACTCCCGTGCAACTAACATGAAGCCAGAAAACCATCCATTGTTTGGAGTTATCTGATCTTTGGGGATGAACTTTGCTTTCTTCCGTCAATGTGCAGCGGAGTAATGTTGACCCCGGATTAGCAAGCCCATCCTGCAAATAGGGGCGGGGTGTTTGAAACAGTGCTGAGTTTCAACTAAAACCAGGGACAACACCCCCCTTCGCATGAATAATAGGGCTGCTGGCTCCGCTGTGGCTGTGGGTCGAAACCAATTGTATCATTTTGGCTGGTAGGTGAATTCACCACCCATGTTGGGACCTATTTTAGTGGTTGGATTGAATCGGATGTTCACTGGGGGTACGATTTGGATTTCGACCCATGGCCAAATGAAAACCAATTTGGAGGGTCTTCTATTTTGAGACACCAATGGCTTTGCTCGCGGAGTTCTGTGAAAGCCAAGCTCCAGGACTGTACACCAGGTTCCTTGTTTCCAGACTTGCACTAGGGCATCCGTATGGGTTCTCCACATGTTGCGGGGATCGAGGGTCACCAATGTAAGCTGGAGCCCCAGGCTTCCGCAGGCAGCGCTCGGAGACCGTGGAGACCTGCTACACCGCCTGCTCCTTTTGGCACGAGCCCACCATGCGCTCCATGCGAGGAGGGCGATACCCGTCGCCTTGGCGCCAAGTCTCTGCGGGGTAAATATGGCCCGTCGGAGAATTCTGATGTCGCATTATATCCCAGAAAACGGTTTACATGTGGTTTTTGTGGATCCACCCCTGTAGAATATTGAAAGAGTACCTGAAAGATTGCAAACAAGGACCAACAGGAGGAAGAACAGGTGAATCCGCAAAAAGCGCATCCAAACCGTTTTTTTTTTTAATTATTGAAGGGGCAGGGTACTTAGTACGTGGGTAATAGCCATCGTTACAACCCACAAAAGCCACGGATATAAGTCTCCTTTCCGTGGGTTCTATCCAGGCTTACTCGCCGCTTACAGACTACCGTGCCCCTTGAATAGGTGTCCGGAGTTGGCAAAGTAGGTGTTTCCTGTTTGTTGCGGCAAAACCATGCATGTGGATAGTTGTCACATTAAGTAGTTGTCACATTTAACTTTGGGGAATGAACCCAGGGATTCCCTTAAAGGAAACCACAAGGGATGGTTTATAAGGGTCACACTCTCATTCCTTGCCGGGCACCAGCAAGTTAATTCACCTTCGGCCGGTTTGCCTTCGGCAAAAATCGCAGGAAGCGACTCAGAGAACTCCACCTTCGAGGAGTTGCCAGGCGCCTTTGGCCAAAAAGACACCAACAGGTCGGCTCGTTGCCATTTCGGCGTGTCACAACTTTTTGAGGGTACCCCCGTGTTGGGGCGTGGATTTGAGGGGAAACGAACAGGAAAAGCACGAAAACAGACACACCCATCTATCTGTTGATAATTTTGTTCGTTTGGCTCAACCTCTGCAATGACCCTTATGCTACGCGCTGCGCCTTTGAGATCTCTGGGCAACCACTGGGCCACGGATTGGTTGTCAAGCCAGGACCATCCCAATGAAAGCCAGACACCTTCACCTGGGGTTCAGAGACGTTGTGCTCAGACCGTTCGCGCCAGGGTTTTTCACCGCCAGCTGCGAGTTTGACCTGGAACGCACCCAGCTCACCAACTGCCCCTTGGCTGCGTCATTGACAGTCTCAAACGCATGCCACCGCAAATACATGCACGCCAGTGTGTAGGGGGCAGACTGACTGCTGGAAGGAACGTAGATCTGAGACCATCTCCGAAGCGACAATCCATTAAATGCATGTTTGATGGATCACGGTGCCAGCTTGTTCGCGCAAAGTACAGTTCGAGGTTCGCCTGAGGAATCCAACCGCGCAAAGAAGATACACCGTCCCAATTCCATTGGCCAACCTTGAAACCCCATCGCAGACATGTTTTCGAGCAATCGAATAGAGATTACCCAGAAGAGCTGCGGAGAGGTAGCGGCGGAGAGAGAGAGAGAGAGAGAGAGAGAGAGAAACAAAAGAAACGAGACTCACTTCTCCAAATCAACACTGTCCTAGCCCTGGTTTGAGAGGTAGGCATGAGTGGACTGCGTTTTTGGCACTTGCCCATTCTGCGTGGGTAGGACGGGCAACAAATGGAAGACACCAGCGCTTTCCATTTGCGCCAGCCTTTGATTTTCGATTTGTTGGAAAGAAAAGAGAAGGGAAAGGAATCAAAGCAAATATACAAACATCCAACAAAAACAAAGAGAGAAAGAAAGAAAGAAAAAAAGGAAGAAAGAAAGAAAGAAAGAGAGAGAGAGAGAGAAAGAAAGAAAGAAAGAGAGAGAGAGAGAGAAAGAAAGAAAGAAAGAAAAGAAAGAAAGAAAGAAAGAAGCAAAGACAGAAAGAAAGAAAATAAACAAATAGAGGAAAACAGTATAGAAACAAGGACTAATGAATGAAATAATGAAAGAAACAAACTATTAAGACATATTCTAGTAAATGAATAGTTGAATAGATAGAAAATAAACAAATCTACAAGGTAAACGAGAGGACGATTGGCCCGACAGCATTTTTCCCCAGGTGCTCATCCAGCCGCGGAGACACCTTTTTACATCGCTGCGGTCTGCACGCGGCGATGCTCAATGTGTATGGTCGCATGAGAGCTCCATCTCATCGTCCTACGAGAGGAAACATGGCAGTGCTCGATCCCACATATTTACATCCGTTAAAACAAGAAGAATAAAGCTCGTAAAGCTCGAAACGAATTACAAAAGAAAAAGCAATCAATAGCAAAGCTTACACGACGGCCACAGTTTCTGCAAAGCACGCTCGCGCAACTTAGCTCTGTGCAAGATGGCTCTGCGCAGCCTGGCTTTGTGAAAGTTGGCTCTATGCAAGCTTCTTTTCGCGAGTGGCTCTGCGCAACTGGCTCTGTGCAAGCTGGCTCTGCACGAGTCTGCTCGGCGCAATGTTCATTGCGCGAACTGCGCCGCGCGATTTCTCACGTCTGCGCAAGCTGCATTGTTCCAGGCTGCTGCGCACAAGTTGCTCTCTGCAAGCTGCTGCACGCAAGTGCTCTGTGCAAGTTGCTCTGCGCAAGTTCCGTGCAAGCGCTTTGCGCATGTGCTCTGTGCAAGTTGGTCTGTGCAAGTTGCTCTGCGCAAGTGCTTTGTGCAAGTGCTTTGTGCAAGTTGCTCTGCGCAAGTTGCTCTGCCCAAGTGACTCTGCGCAAGTTGCTCTGCGCAAGTGCTGCCGGAGCTGTGGGAATGTACTTCGCGTACTATTTTTGTACTTAAAAGTCGCGATTTTCCAGCCGGAGCTGCGGGAGTGTGCTCCGCGTACTACGTTTGTACTTAAAAGTTGCGATTTTCCAGCCGGAGCTGCGGGAGCACGCTCCGCATACTACGTCTGTACTTAAAAGTTGCGATTTTCCAGCCGGAGATGCGGGAGCACGCTCCGCATACTACGTCTGTACTTAAAAGTTGCGATTTTCCAGCCGGAGCTGCAGGAGCGCGCCGCGTACTACGTTTGTACTCAAAAGCTGCGATTTTCAAGCCGGAGCTGCCGCGGGGCGCGCAAACCACGAGACAACTTCCAAAGGCCATTTCGCGAGCAACAAAATCGCAGGGCGCCACAGCGAGAGCGCTTCGACACGCATGATCTCCGGAGAGGGTTCGCCGAGACTTAGAAGAATTCGCACGGCGCCACAGCGAGAGCGCTTCGACACGCACGATCTCCGCAGAGGGTTCATCCGGGAATGTCAAAAACGCAAAAACCTCGAGTTTTCGCCCTCGACCACGCCGATCCCCGCAGAGGGTTCATCCGGGCACCGCAAAAACGCAAAAAACCTTCGACCACGCCGATCCCCGCAGGGTTCAACAGGGCGCCGCAACAACGCAAAAAACCTCGAGTTTTTGCACCTTGACCACGCCGATCCCTGTAGAGGGTCGCGCGCACCGACAAAAACGCTAAAAAAAAACTCGAGTTTTTGCGCCCCAACCACGCCGATCCCCGCAGAGGGTCGCATTCCCGATCGCCGGCAACATCCCCACCCCCCTCCAAGAAAGAGATTCTTAATACCGAGCTCTTTCTCTTTCTTTCCCGCGCGTTGAGTACTTCACCTATACAACTTACTTAAAACCTAGCTTACACAGCTGCTAACGCCGAGCCTCTACTAGCTCTATGCACTTGGCTCTACGCACCTGGCTCGACGCATTTCGCTCTTTGCACTTGGCTCTGTGCACGTAGCTCTGTGCACTTGGCTCCTTGCACCTCGCTCTTTGCACTTCGCTCTGAGCACTTGGCTCTATGCGCTTGGCTCTTTGCACTTGGCTCTGCGCAAGTAACTCTATGCTGGTGACTCCATGCTGGTGACTCTGTGCAAGTATCTCCATGCTGGTATCTCCATGCTGGTGACTCTGCGCAAGCATCTCCATGCTGGTAACTCTGCGCAAGCTACTCTGTGCTAGTAACTCTGCGCGAGTATCTCCATGCTGGTATGTCCATGCTGCTGACTCTGCGCAAGCTATGCAAGCTACTATGCGCAAGTTGACCAAGAGCTCCGCACGGAAGAGCCCTTCGCAATGCTTTCGGGAACAATACAACAAAAAAGTAAAGAAGAAAAACAGAAAGAAACAAAGAAACAAAGGAATAGAGAGCGAGCGAGAGAGAGAGAGAGAGAGAGAGAGAGAGAGAGAGAGAGAGCGAGAGAGAGATAGAGAGAGAGAGAGGGGCGCACGCAGCCACGGGAGAGCTCGTGCTGAGAGATTGCGCAGAAACGAATCGCAGTGCGGTAGAATTTGACGGTGCAAAGAGATGGCGCCAGTAGCTACAATGCTATACTCGGTTGTTCCGAACATCAAACCACTGACCAAACCACGGTTCTTTGATTATGGCCCCCTTCGTTTTCTATGTTCAGTGGACACATGTCTTGACAGCCAAGGCCTTAAGGCAAGTCAGCGTGCCCGGTGGGTGGTTGCTTCGTGTACTTCAGCACAAAGCAAGCAGCCAGATACCTGAAAGAAGGCACACCCACACAGACAGACACGCAAAGCAGCGCAAAAAGGCACTCACGGAAGAAAACACATGCCAAGCAAAGAAGCCAAACAAGCCACAGGAAAATAAGCGGAAAGCACTCAAGAAGATATACCTTTTGGGCGGGGGTTGATCTAGTTAGGGTTCAATTTCCAGGGTGTCCTGTTGGATCCTTAGACAATCAATCTAGTGCAAACAGTTCCCCATTCTACGGGTCCTTCTTTCTAGACACCCACCAAGATAGGGAGAACAGCATGGAAAGGAGTCGCCCTCCCCCCCCACATTCGTGGGCAAACCGCCTCCCCTGAAGCTCTCTTCATGTTGGTTTTTCAACCCCTGGGAAGTTCCAAGTTCCAACTCAACCAAACAGCCACAGCCCTTTTGGCAGGCTCAAATCTGAAACCAAAAAACACCAAGTTGCGGGTTCAGGGAATGTTAGCCTGACTCAACCCGTACAAAGTTCCAAGATTCCAAGATCCATCGCCTCTAGACATATCCCCCTTTCTCTTGTCCCAACAAAGACCCCCTAGAATGAACGCCTAGGGCTCGTGCATCCCCGTTGGATGGTTTAAGAAGGAAACCAAACACACACCCCACGCCCATGGGAAGCAATCAACTTGCAACTTCCACCAAACCATCCCAAGCAAAGAACAAAGACTAAATCCCATGGATTTCAGGCAGCCAAGTCACTGTCACGTCCAATCCGGAAAAGTGAGTTTAAACCCCAAGCATTTTTTCGAGGCCGACTTCCAAGCCCCTTCAAAGCGACTTCCAACCCACAAACCCGACAAAAAAAGAATCGAGGCTTCAGCTGGTGCAGCTTCCTCCGCGAGGCGGGGAACTCCCCGCTCGTGCTGGCGGACCCCTCGCTGCTCTCGCGCATCCCGGGCCTTGAAGGGCTGCCGGTGATGGACGCGGCCCTGGAGCAGCGCCCGGGCCGCCGAAGCCCCGAAGCCCCGAGGGGCCGTTGAAGGGCCGTTGAAGGGCCTTTGTCTTGCTACCCCTCCGTCCAGCAACATGTACGTGCATATGTATGTATATATATATATTGATATGCATTTGATATGTATATGTATGCATATGTATGTATGTATATGTATCTGTACATATGATGTGGTAATTACAGATTTGAACAAAACAGATTTCGCCAACTTGTTTGTTTTTTGTGTTGCCCGGTTGGTGGATGTCAAACATAGGGTCACCCCAACATTTGGTGAATGGCAACATGTACGTGTATGTGTATATGTATATGTGTGGTAAATACATATTTGAACAAAACATCTTTCGCCAACATGTTGTTTTGTGTTTCTCTTTTTTCTGGGGGTGGATGTCAAACATAGTGCAACCCCAACATCTGGTAAATGGCAATACAACCAGCGGTTTGTGTGGTGGTTTAAGTTGACTCATACCAAATAAATGTGGTTTATGTGGTGTATGCATATATATATATGTATATATAAACACCACACTGTAAAATACGTTTCGGACGACCGAGAAACGCATGTTGTTGTTTAGTTTGCTTTACTCATCGATCATATCAATCAGTTTGATCACGTCAATCAGTTTGACGTTATCGGTATTATTGACTGTATCAACTATATCAATCAAATACGGACACAGGCAAATACTGTTTGTTTGAACATGTCAGCAGAGTTTATCATCATTATCAGCTCTGTTTGGTTTATACCGAAATCTAAAATCTACACCACGTTGGTCTGTGGATGGACCTGCTTTATTCCTTGGGGCCCGAAAACTTGGGTGTCAACCTACTTAGCGGATAGCCATGGTTATAAGCGGGCCGACCCCTGTCACTGTCACCCCTCTCACAACAAATACAAGGCTATAAGCTACTTAATGTCTAAGCTGCTTCATAGCTATGGACATTCCTAAGTTGGTTGAACACTCGAGAACGGTGCGGCTTTCCGGTGGATTTATCTCCATGTGGCCTCCAAAATTAGTTGAATATGTTTGGGAATCTACATATGAAGCAGAATGTGAAAATATGATGTTCGGTGTACCCGAAGACTTGGGTCGAGGAGCATGGAGGTATGTTCCTGTCCCTTTTCCCTTTAAACCAGCCTTTAAACGGGTACACGTGCCCACAGATGAGGGATGTGTCAAAAGAAGGGGCCAAACACATTGCTTTGTTCCTTTTTTCAAAGATGTTCTTCGCGGGCAATGCGGGGTGCTTCTGAAAAGTAGGGATCGCTGCCTCTCAAAAAGGATTCTCTGCACAAAAAGATGTGGCGGCGAGCAAGGGCGATCCGCTCACTTCAATCATGGACCCCTTTGGGATCTTCCCCAGGCTACTGTAGGCTCTGGATGCGCCCATCTGCCCATGGATCCATAGGTCCCATAGGTTCAGTGGTGGATGAATACAGGAGTGCTTCCGGATCCATTCATTGGCTCGAAAGAAAGCAAAAACTAAGCTGAGGACTTGAGAGTTTGGAGCCAACTGAGAAAGGGCGTTGGGCAGCAGTGTGCATCCCTTGGAAATTGTATATTTTGATTGCGGTAACAATAACCGGTGTCGGGGCCATTGTTTGACCGGACTTGTCACTTGTCCATGGTAATCATACTTCAAGCACACTTCCACTGACGTGGGGGTATGCCCAGCCGGGCCCAGCCTAGAAATTGCGTGCCCAGCCTAGAGAATTGCGTGGTCTGCTCATTCCACCGATGTGTATTGATAGTTGGCTAAGTCACATGCCCAGATCCCTTGGTGATTTTGTCTATTTTGTGTTTTTGCTGGGCCAACGCGAGAAGAGGGAGAGAGAGCGAAAGAGCAGACCACTGGCTGATAGCAGCGAGCCGCATTGTTTATTTTGCCGGCGATCAGTGGGGCAAAGATTGTTGGAACAACCATACCCCGGCCACCTTTGGCAGGGGAACCAAAGGGGGATGAACACTAAGGTAATCCGCAATTGGTGGTTTGGATTGGCGGTTTGGGGAGTTGAACCCCCGGTTCTTGTTGAAATGGGAAACCTCCCCCAATTCCAAACCAACAGGCCCACAAAAGAGGGAAGCTGCGAATCAGTGTTTGAGCATTTGGCCCAAGCCCGGGATCTGAGGTACATCCACACGTGCAACAAGCTGGGGGTTCGCCCCAGGCCTCTTCCTTTCATCACAGGTCACGCTCCCAATCTTCTGGCCGCAGATCAGAACCTCACAGACAAAGCGACCTGACTAGAAGTGTCTGTGGGAATGGGAGAAAATAATCCACTACTCTAGTTGTTCATTCTTTTCAACCGTCGTTCTTTTCAAAAACCGGCTGTTTCCCCTGGGTTTGTGCTGGTTTCCTGAAAGAAGCATCCCTGGAAAAGGTACCCCTAGAACTAAGGGACCTTTCGACCATCGAGCAAACTGAACCAATGATTTTCACCAACTGACCAATGATTTTCAGTGACATTTGGGCATTTGTCAAAATCGGGGGACCCCGAAACTTGCTCCTTTTTTTTTTCTCAAGACTCCTTATGTCGGTCATGGTATGTCATAGTCATGGTCCCTTCAATAGGGACGGCCCTGCTAACCCCGAGCAAAAGAGGGCTTAGACCTAAGTCAGCCTTTCCCAGTGACAGGAACCAACTTGCTCGTGGGGAATCAGGGAATGACCCTTATACATACATATACTATTCCCTGTGGCCTCATTGTGGGTGCCAAAGCGTTCAACCCAACCCTCAAAAGAGCATCTTTTGGTACTCGGCTGCACAGAAAGAAGGCCTGCAAAAAGGTGTGTCAAAAGGAGTTTGATCTAGAGATGCTGTCTTTGTGACTTCGTAGGTTCCATGACTGCCTTTAATGTCAGTGGACCCCGCAGATGTTTGCGGGATGCTCTGAGGACCTGCTGTCAATCCTTTCCCTAACGAAGGAAGTGGACTTGATCGAGGACGTGCCATGGGTGAGGTGAAGTGTTTGTGGACGGTGTTTGTCTGAACATGGTGAATGCAAGCCCTGAAGCAGAATCCCAAATATTCATCGTGCCCTTTTTCAGGAGTGTTGCCAAATTACCGAGTAGAGCATATGCGGTGTTGTACTGCCCTGTGAACATGGAACCGAAAGAAGTGGGTCCATGTCATGTCCATATCACAAAAGCCCCAAAAGGAAGTTCCTCTGTCGCTGGGTTGTTTGGGTCGTGTGTTCATCTGCAGGGGGAGTGAACGATTGTGAACGATAGATGGGGTGTCTGCAACATCTTGATTTTTTTTTACTTGGACACATTAGACTTAGACCCCCTGCATCAAGTGTTCACTTCTTGCCGGTTGACATAAATATGAGGTTCGGTCGAACTTCCGGACTATGATGGTCCAAGTGGGGGACTCACCAAACGTCCCATGTTGATTTTGGGGAAGCCTTCGTAACTTGAATTGGCCATGGTGCCATAGGTTCCAATAGGGCATGAAAGAAAAATCGATTTGTGCAGCCTGTCTCCAGGAAGTGGATCTGTCCGGAAACCGGAATCTTACTGATGCCGCGTTGGTGCCATTCCTGCCGCTCGGTCAGCACACAAGGGGTGTTTCTTCACATTGACATGGGCTCTTTTCCAGAAGGAAAGTAGTCTTCCATGTCTTCCAAAAGGGGTGTTTGCGTTTGTGCAACAGACCATGTGTATTGTGGGGGGGTATCTAGAAGTTTGCCAAGAAACAGTTCTAATTCCACGCGATGCGCTGTGGTGCCAAACGTGCCTGCGCGCGACTTCTGGGAATTCTGTAGGGGAGCGGGTTGTCAAAAGTTAGAGGGCCTTTTAAAGGCGGCACGAGGCAGCACCAGCGTCCCCATATGGGGCTTGTGGGGGGTATGCGAAAAGGGCCCAAAATGGCGGCTTTCTTGCTGGTTTCTCTTTGAGGCAATCTGAACCCTCGCAAAGCACACCGATATGTTTGTTGTTCCAGGAAATACTTTTGCAAGAGCTGCGCCGATTCTCAGGCATGAGTGTGGGCAGAAGAGGACCTGTGCATGTGGCGTGTGAGACTTGCGACGAGTTGGACCGGCCCCCGGCCTTTTCAGTAGGGATTCATCTACCTATTATTTGGGTTTCGAGCTCTCTGACTCAGGGGTTCAACGAGCAAATTTCCATGATGAATGTGTTTTGCTTGGGGATCACCTGTTTCATGTTTTGGAAGTATTGTGGCATGTGCAGATCCATGTAGCTTCGTCCAAGGGAGGCGACACGCACCAGTTAATTGCAGCGTATGGATGTGTCTGAAAGTGAAGCAAGGCGAAAACACCTGTGGTTCCTCTTGCAATTCCCTCGTAACCCCCCCGTCCCAAAGAAACAAGCACGTATGTCACAAGTGCGCAGGGAACAAGTTGTGTCAACAGAAACACACCATGGTCATGTCGATTGGCAAACCAAAGACAGTTCCTGACCCACAAATTGGGGTACCCTCGGGGGGTTGTGAAAACGTCCTTCCAGAGGCCGGGCGCAGGTGGACACGGGTTTCCCTGGCTTTTTGGGAAGGTTTCCGTCTTACGGCTGACCACGAACAAACATCACCAAGGATCCCATTGTTTCAGGAGACAAAGCAAGCACTGCCATCTGCAGGGGAGGTGTGTTGGCACAGCGCTCAACGGGTGAACAGATAGTGCTTGAAAACTAGGTTACCCAGCGACGAAATTTAGCAAGGTATCAGCGACCAGACGTGGCTTTCCGGGCCTTGCAATCAGATTGGAATCCCAAGCTCATTTGTAGAGGTCGGCTCCCTTGGTTTTTCAGGGTTCCTCTCCTAAATTTGCAGTGGAGGAACTGAACCAGGATACTCCCTCCCCTCGGTAGCAAAGAAAACGCACACATCTCTTTTACCACAGGGAAATGCGTGCGTCTCCGATGAGGGGACCCTAAAATGGTTGTCTTCTTGTTGGTGTTTGTTTACAGTTCTACTGCGGAAAGGGTAACCTTCGCCCGAAAAACCGACTGGGAAGCGAGGACGTGCTTGACCAGTCTGAACCTCAGCTTCTGCGCTTTGGGGGCTGCAGCTTTGGATCTGCTGGCTCAGCTGCTGCTCAAGGGCGGCTTCTTGGCGAGAGGACTTCCGCAGGGAGGAAGTTGAATGATTGGAACACCCTCCCAAATGGTTGGTGGCCATACAACCCAAGCTAAATGAGGTCCAAAGGGTCCCTAGGTACAACATCATACCCACACTGATCATTTGGAGTAGATCTTTAAGTTGCCATCCAGGCACTCTGTTTATGGCAGGATCCCCCTTGGAGAAATACGGGCCCGTATAGATTCCCTTTCTGTTTCGAAATGGAATTGGTGGAGGGAGGATTTTGAGCCCCGGAGATATCCCTTCTTTTGAGACTTTTCTTGCAGGGAATGAGAAGACAAATGAGAGAGCATGGAGCCCTGAAAGGAATCCTCAGGGGCGGGTTGAGCTCTGCGGCATTCTTGGGGGATTCTTGAACCACCATGTTCTATAAACTTGCGCGAAGGTAACGCAAGTTTGTAACCTTTGCTATTGTCTATGTTGATCCTTCTTTTAGTTCACAATATGGGTAGGACGACGGTACTGCATTGGGGCCTCGACTAAACATTGGGTCAAAGTTGGAGAACCAAAAGGCCAGATGACTCTTGGTGCTTTGAATTGGTGGTTTAGGGATCCGAACTCTTCCTTTTGAAGCACGGGGAAGATCCCCCCGAACCTCCAAGAGGGGTAAGGTGACATGTGGACTGTGGCACTTGGGGCCTTGCCTCCTTCACATAAGTTGTGCATGGGTGGTGACTTTACTCGGTGAAATCCTACGGATGCATGCAGAGTTTCCTTTGGGCGGGCCATGCTTGGAAGGTTGGCTTGGGGCAAGATGGATTTTGCTTGGGAACCACCTCCAAGAAACAGAACTCCCCACTAAACAAAGTCCAACAAAGGGTCCCCAATAAGAATTCACACCCAGGAGAGTGTGCGATCTCTTTTTCATCCGGAACAAGGGTCCGGGATCCGCGGGAAAAAAAACTCATGGCCGTCCAAGAGCGCTTGTTGGCTGGAGGGAAAGCAACATGAACCCCCCCCCCATTCGGCAATTGCGAGCCATACCCGACCTCAGACTCTTGGAGTTTAGAGGGATTTCTGCCAGGACTGCCAAAGTTAGAGTCTCGAGATTTGGAGGGGCACCAGTTGCCACCAATATCCAAAGTATGAGAAGAAGCGGCCCCTAAATAGTTGTTTGACAGGAACAGGCAGCCATGATCAGGCAATCAACAGGCACCGGATTCAAAACAGTCGACAATTCAGTAGCTACTAGCGCTGCATCCAAATACACCTGAGGCTTGGGTCTGCTGAACGTGCTGGACATCAGCGGCGTGCAAGTGCCCATGGCTGCGCAGCAGCGGCTCATGGACTCTGTGGGCTGCTTGGCTCATCGGTTCCTTCCCAGCCACCAATCTGACCTCGCCGTGGTTGTGAACATTTGTATGCCAGCTCACTTGGGATATCGGTCCAAGGGGGCAGCCCTGCGAGGTCTCGTGGCCCCCTGGGCCCCCCGGCCCCAGACGCGGCGTGCGTGTGTCCATGGCAGTGGCCCCTGCGGCATTCCTCACCAACTTCGGGCTCATCGCACTCGGCTGCGTGCTGCGGAACCTCGACTGCCTGCGGGAGGACGATGGCAGGGCGGCGCTGCGGCTGGCGCTATACGTCACCCTGCCGACGCTGGTGTTCTGTACCTTCTCCTCGCCGCCGCAGGGTGTGTCCGGCTCCAGCGCACTGCCCTTTGCGCCAGTTTGCTCGCTGCTGGGCTTCGCGGTTGCTGCTGCAGGGGCCTGGCTCTCCTTCGCGGGGCGGAAGGCGGACGCCTCGCGGACCCTACTCATAGGGATGGCCACTGGCGTGAACCTGGCCATGTTTGCCTACCCGATCATCGAGGGCGCCTACGGCCCGGCCGGCTTGCGCATCGCGGCCATCTTTGACCTGCCGAACATGCTCGTGAACTTTGCTTACAACCGCGCCATTTTCGCGACCCTCTCCACGAAGAAACGCCCGTCGCCGCAGCAGCTGGCGTTTACAACCCTTCTTCAACTGCTGTTTTTCCCCCCGCTGGCCGCCATTTGGCTTGGCCTGACCTTGCGTGCCACAGGCGTGGCCCTCCCGGCCTGGCTGATGGCCATCCTCGGAGACGTGGCCGCTGCGAACAAGGTCCTGGTCCTGCTGGCCCTCGGCATCCTGCTGCGCCCAAGGTTCGACGCAGCGCAGCGGGAGGTGCTCCTCGCGCTGCTCACCGTCCGCTACGCGCTGATGCTCTCCGTCGCTGCTGCCGTCACTGTGGCCGGCGCAGCGGCCGGCGTTCCACCGACGGTGCGAGCAGTGGTTGTCTCGGCCCTTTGCTGCCCCATCCCTGCAGTCTCGGTGCAGTATGCGGCGGAGGCCGGGTGCGACAGCGGCCTGGCTGCCGCGATGGCCAACGCCACAAACATCATCTCCTTCGCCCTCATGTTTTGGGTTGCAGCGCTGCGCGACGCGCCGCCCCACGTCCTGGCTGGCTGCCTCGCCACCGGCGCGGTCATCAGTCTCGCATGCGCCCGGCTTGTCGGCGTCGGCAGTGGCCGCTTCAGCGGCCTGGGTGGGGCGGAGGCGGGCGAGGCGGGCGACCAGGCCCGGCAGACAGGTCGCAGGGCTTTGCGCGCCCGGCCACGCGCCGGGGTCATTTCGGGCACGGCCTTGGGGGCGGCTCTGGTGGGGCAGGCGACGCATGCGCGGTTCGCCTGGCCACGCGGGCATTCTCAAGGGCCCTTGAGTGCAAGCCCTCGAGAAATCCAACAGATGGGCAAGGGGCCCTGGGGACGCGGTATTTCAGAGCAGCAGCTACAGGCTGGCGTGCTCGCGTTGCGGTTTGCCAGAACGCTAAGGGGAGGTTGACGGAAGGAGACTGAGTGACATGCTTCATTTGTTTGGCATAACCTGCACCCAACAACTGCTTTTTCTCATGTTCGAATCCCCTTAGTACTGTCCAAAAAGCAGTGGTCGGGGTGCTGGAAGGCTCCTCCTTTTGACACTGAAAGCTACAGGGTTTTCACCCCTCAAAAGCGTGCCCTTCTTTGCTGACTACAAGGTTATTCACACATATATATATATATATGATATTGTATAATATAACATATATATTCATATGCGGGTTAATGCTTAATTCATTACTATACCCAGATGCTTTCGGCGGTCGAAGGGTCGTCCTCTATTCAAGGCACTGCTCACATCCGCAGTCATTAGCAGACAGCTGACATGGGGCATGAGCATGGAAGAAGTGGTGGTGTAGAAGAGAGCTTCGCAATAACGATTTTCTGTGCGGCCCAAGTTTGTTTTAGACGAACCCGAGTGAGGCTGTTCGCGCAATGGCTTGTGCCCAAATCAATCATGTACGATCCAAAGGAGGCTAACCTACCAGTCACGTGGCTTTGGAACAAAGTAGCAGACTTGTTTCCTCTCACTGCGGAAAACTGATTGATATTGCCTGTGCAGACATGGTGAAACATGAACATGGATACAAATTGATGGAGAGTTCCATTTGTGGTAGAGAATCAAACTTATGCTGCAATAGCTGCAGATTGAGTCAAGGCAAATCGAAGCCTTTTTTTTGCGGTCCATCATAGTTCCTTTCAAGTGCGTTCTGGCATTCGGGGATGTCCAGAATTGGGTAACCCCGAAAACGCGAAGCGAGGTCAGTTCCATGTACCTGTTTGGGGGTGTGTCAAAGCAAAGCCGAGGGGATAACCGGCTTTTCCTAGCCAAGCTCTGGCCACTTGGGGTTCCATCGAAAGAAAACAAACAGAGACATGAGGAACCCTGGCGGCATTTGAACAGCACCACGTCAGACATTCACGGCAGCTGAAAACACGAAAACAACAATTTGAGAACAACAACAACAACACGCAAACCGGCAGTTGAATAGACAAAAACTAAACGCCAGAAACCGAGGACGGCGCCCGACGTCAAACCGACTCAATATTACCGAGGACGGCACCCGAATTTGTGGCGGGCCAACTTGGCGAACCTGGGCCTGGGCAAACTCCGATGCGCGCGGACATCACTGCAGGGCCTCTTCCAGAGCCAATCCCTCGAGGCGCTTTTTTGCCGGGCGCGGGCGGACGGTTTTTGGCCAGGCATGGGAGTTCCAAAACGGCACAGGTCGTGAAATGAGCTTCCATATGAGCAACCGTCAAAACTCACGTCAATGGAGATATGTATTCGGTGGACATCAGTTTTCCAAAAGTGCAGATTCCTGTGGGAAACGATGGGGACCTCCCAAAAACGATGCCCTTGTTTTGCATACATTAACTTTTGCAGAGTGCAGTTGCTTGCTTCGCTTGATCGTGGAGGTTCAAGCCGGAATGGAGACCCTCCAAACAACAGAAACCCATTACATCAGGACTTGGCAGCTTCTGGCTGAAGAGAAACCATTGTCGGTTGCCGCTGTTTGAAGCTCCTGGTGGCCATGCTTGAAGCAAAAACCATTTTTCAAAGAAGATGGGCGCCAAAGCGATGCCCAAAGCGATGCCCAAACGATGCCCTCAGCGATGCCCAAAGGTCACCAAGTTGAACAGTTGCCCATTTAGTTGCCAGACATGGAAGAAGCTGTCCGCAAGTATCAAAAAAGATTACAGAGGGCGCAGAAAGCAGCAGCGGAGAAGAAGGCAGTGCCTGCCTTTAACCAGCTCTGCGCCCTGTCTTCCAGACCCGTAATTGAGCATACGTAAGAGCGATGCCCTGGAACAACCAAACGTGGAAACATGTGTGAAGCGATGGGGACCTCCCAAATTTGCGGTGTCCATTGCGACATACAAGGAGTTTAGACAGCCGCACATATGTGCTGCGTTTGTTGTGTTTTAACATGGGTGTGTGTGTGTGACACCAGGGTGGTGTCCCTTGCTGTCCGGTTCTAATAGACGGGTTCCGATCGCTTGCGCAGGGCAGTCATGGTGCAATCTCAAATTGAGGAACCCAAGGGGGTGGTTCCCAGCCGTCTCCTTGGATTTCGAAGGTCTATGGAGTTTAGTTGGGGTTCCCGTTTCACCCACTCAACAGTTATTTTTTAGCAGAGGGTCTAAAAACAGCCCAGACAAGGGGTGTGTGTTCAAGGGAAGCCAAAAGGACAACACAAGTTTTCGAGTTCTGCTTTGGGACACCCCCGTCAACGGGTGAACAAAATGCTGCCCAGGAGGTTGACCTCAGCTGGTGTCTCGGACTCATGGGCAGTGGGTGTTGTGGCGCCATGTGGCGCCCCCTTTGTCTTTTTTTTTTTGGGGGGGGGAGGGGTTGGTTCTCTAAACAAAAAAGCGCATACACCAAAAAAGGTACCTGTCTTTTTCCCATGGCTACTTGCGAGGCTTGAGTGTGCTGAAGCCAGTTGGATCCGTGGTCAAAATCAGTTGGAGCCTCCAGCTGCGCAGCTGGTTGGCAATTCGTTCCCCCGAAAAGGGTCAATGCCGTTGGGCAGCCAAATGGTTTTGGGCTACAACGAGTTTTCCCATCTGAAAATGCCAGCGGGGCCTTCTGGTGTCAAGTGCCTTCTCAAATGTGCACCCAAAACAGTGGTTGCCACTTCAGATACAAGTTCTACTCAGAGAGGTTGTAGGGTGGCTTGGTGGCTCCCGGCCATCCCCTTAGCTTTTCAGGCTTTTAGGGTTTAGTGGTGGTTTCCATTTAACCTGCTAAAGGTGAAACTTTTAGCAAAGGAGCAGCCCTGGTGGGATAAGAGCCCATGGGCAGGCGCTCTGATGCCCCCCCCTCCCAGTCCGTCCCATTTCGGGCACCTTAGGTCCCATTTCCCCTTTCCAACACCACCCCTTTCCCCATGCGGGCCGGGCCCGAGGAACACCTTCGACAGCGCGGCCTTCTCGCAGCTGGGCCGCGCCTTGAGCTCCGGGAGCGTGGCGCGCCTCGCGGTGGCCGGGTGCTCCAACATGACCCGCGCCGTGCGCGCCAGGGCCTCGGGTGGAATCCCCGTAGCCCGACGGCGGCTTCCGGTCGGGGGATTTTGGTGTCAAAAGCTCAACAAAACGGCTGGGGGCCCGGCCGTTCGGTGCAAAACATACCTTCCCAAAAAAATAAAGAAGATTGAATGCGAATCGGAAGGAATCGACCAGTGAAAGTAGGAGAACTCAATTCCCAACCCATTTTGGTTTGGTTATCCCCTGTGCTTGCCCGCAACAAGGGAATTCTGCCATCTGCTTTCACCCCAGTCAGTGTACTTCTGCGAACACACACACACACACAGACACACAGAAACGCGCGCGCTCATACTTTCGCGCTCTGGGATGGCTTAAACATCACCTTTTTGGTGCCAATTTACAAGGGGCCCATTTTTGGAGGTGATGTTTGAAGGGGCCCTGAAGAACCATGACGCTTCGCGATTTGAAACAGCCTTTTTCGAAGGGGATGGCATGCCAGAAGGGATGTGAAACAGGCAAATTTCCTCTTGGCCACGAAGCTGGGCTTGGTTTTCTTAAACCTACCACTTGAGGAGTGGCATTGAAAATGGCAAGCTGTCCAGGGCAGTCTCGGTTTGAAACGACAATTTTACGGGGGGCATTTGGAAGAATCTTCATCTTCATCTTCCTCATCCTCATCCTCATCCTCATCCCCATCCCACCCCATCCGCGTCCTCGTCCTCGTCCTCGTCCTCGTCCCAGTTTCGGCGGGAGTCACACCGCATTGTTTCAAGGCTGCAATGGTTGTGAAAGCTGAAATCTCGTGAGCATTGCGTACATCTAGATGCACCGCACCCTCAAATGCAACAAGCAACATATTTAGGCTCCAACATGTCTACCTACGTGCAGGACTCGGGACATCTGCAAGCATATTGGAAGCTTTGCACACGTAGTTGCTTGGTTGCTCTTTTCCCCACATTTTGGCTGGGAGGGGGTATGCATTTTGTTTTCCGCTTTTGGCTTCTTGGCTTTTCGGCTTCTTGGCTTTTCGCATCCTCTGCATTCCCAGTTCAAACCAGGTTTGCAGCTTTTCGGGCTTTTGGTGGCTTTGGCTTTTCGCATTCTCTGCTTTCCCAGTTCCTCTCCGGTTCATTGGTTTTTGGCTTTGGCTTCCCGCATCCTCAGCATCACCAGTCCCTCCCAATTTGAATCATCACTTCTTCGAACATCATGGAAGGGGCGGCCAACCCCCCCGCAACTTTTTGGATTGTTTGCAAAGATTTGATTGCACCCCCATTTGAATCATCACTTCTTCAAACATCATGGGCGGGGGCTGCCGCCCCCCCCCCAAACTCCCCGCTACCTTTCAGATTTTCTACAGAGATTTAATTGCACCCCTAGTTGAATCATCACTTCCTAGAACATCCTGGGGGGGGTGGCTTTAGATTTGCTTTGCAGCGAGTGCCCTGCCCTCCTATTTGAATCATCATTTTTTCGAACCCGTCAACCCGCTGGCTACTTTTTTTGGATTTTATTACCCACGATTTGTTGGTGATGCTGGTGATGTTGGTCGGACATGCGGGGGATGTTGAAAACGATGCTGACGGGCTAGAGTAAAATACGTCAATTTTGCGAGAAAATGCTGTAAAATACGACATTTTACTGGCCGGACGAAAAATAAATAAATGGCTGGGTAGCAGGGTGCTGCATACATGCAAGGGCATGTTTTGCGCTGGTGAGGGATGCAGGTCACACACACACACACACGCACAATTTGACCTGTATGCAAAGTGCGCCCCTGCCTCGTGTCTGGAGAGCACATCAGGATTTGCCCATTGACTACTTCCTGGAGCAGCTTTGCAATGTGCAACATTTGTCCTTGCCTCAGACTTGCGGTACAATGCTTCCAGAACGTGGGCAGGAGATCTTAAGCGGAGATCTTAAGCTTGGCCTTCCCAATTTGTCCAAAGTCCATACCAATTGTCCCCGGCCGCGAAGGATGGCTTTGAAAAACTTTGGGATTTGGGTGTAGACTTGCCAGCATGGAATCGACACAGTCAAAGAGCTGACAGAGAGATGCATGAATCATTCAGACACTAGCTCAATTGATGTGTCCATTGTCCATCATGTTTCACATTGATAACATTATGGGCCTTTTCCTCCTTTCGCCCCCCCCATTTCATCGCTTCTGGAAATATTGAGGACGTACTTGGACATCTCTGTGAACCACATCGACTCTCGGAGCGCCTTCATCTTGGAAGACGCTTCCGACACGCTCCAATGCCTCGCAGACCTTGAGATCTCGGAGAACCCGCTGGGCTCGGCCGGGCTGAGGCGGGCGGTTTTCGGGAGACTGGACCTTGGATGGGGATGGGTGGGTGCGTCCGTTTTTCTTTGGGTGTGCTGTTTGCAGGTTGGCTTAGAAAGGGGGCGCACGGCGAATACCAACATTTTGGGGATCCCAGATTTTAAACACTTCCAATGGGTGTTTTGTTTCTCAAAATGGTGCACCCCTTGTGCTCACTTGAGTCTGTTTTGAGAACTTGAAGTTGTATATGTAGTACATTACACGATGCTTTTTGTTGACGCTGCATTCATCACCTGGTGGAAAAATTGCGGGGGGGGGGGGGGGGGGGTCAAAAATCAGACGGCGCAAGCCACCCGACTACAAGGAACAAACTAATTGTTTATCACCCCGCCCCCCCTCCCCACCCCCACAATCAAAACATGAAAGAAAAGAGCAGAGGATGAACAAATAAACAAAAACGTGTTGAAAGATGATGAACATATTATGCTGTGGGTCAACACCAATGGTACCATTTGGGGTAGGTGAATTCACCACCCATTTTAGTCTTTTTTAGTGGGGATTGGGATGTTCACTGGGGGAGATATGAAGAACAACATTTTTTCAGGGACCCCTGTTAGGACCGGAGAAAAGGCTACAGGCAAAATAGTGGTTGCCAGGTGCGTCTTCCGGCTCTTGGCCCAGAAGACCTCCGGCCTGCAATGGCTGCGCTGGGACGGGTGCGCCTACGGTGTCAAAGCCGAGGCAGAAGCGTGTGGACGGCTTTCAGCTGGGAGGGTCCCAGATGTCGTTGAGGGAACCAGCCGATTCAAGGGGTAGCTGGTGTTGTTTTTGGAGGCGGTGGTTTGTTGGGGCCAGAATAAAAAGGCGGGGAAGGGGTTCCGTTAGCGACAAAACTGAAAATGGCTCGAACATCCTGGGCAAGTAATGTCGGCAGGCTCCCCAAGATTCACCCCTCCAGGTGTCATCTTCTTCCCCTCCCCAGGGGTTTTGAAAGGGAAACCCAAGGGATAGAGTTAGGTGAGAGTAGATGGCACAATTCTCTCACTTTGGTTTAGTCATCCCCTTTATCCAAACAAGGGTATGTTTGTGCAATCTACGCTCATCCTGCAGTGTACCTTTTGAAAAGGGGCCCGCAACTTTCTGCCGTGCCCTCCCACCGGTGCAAACTGCTTCTGTTTCAGCAACCGGGAGTGTACCCCGTTTTCCCTAAGAGCAGTGGTTTGGAGGTCGTGCAAAGCCACAGAGAATCCTTGATTTGGGTTTATCTCAAATCCGATTGGTGTCCTTTTGGTGTTCCTCTAGACCAAGCAAAACGGTGCGCTCAAAAACACCCATTTGGGTGTCTTTTTCTGAGGGTGCAAGGGGTGCCCAACCCGAAAAACTCGGCTGTTTCCTAGTGGTTGGGCGAGAAAACCGCCCTCGGGCGACTCGTAGGATGAGAGCTTCTGCCCGCGGAGCCCCTCCGGGCACTACGAGCTGGACCTGGCGAGGCCGTACCACCGGGCCATCCTCCGGAGGACCTGCGCGAAGAGCTCGAGAGTCGAAGGGGTCGGGCGCTGGAGGTTCGTTGCCGAGTGGTGAGCCACAAAAAAACACGTAAGAGGTTGTTCATCCCACACGGGGACGTATGAGTGGGTGATGACCTAGGTTACCAACAACTTCCTAACTTGCCCGAACACCCAAGAGGTGTTGACAAGTTATGCTTCGCCTGCTTACTAATTGCTTGCTAAGTAGCCCCCTTGAGTGGAGGCCCCCTCGCCATCGCCCTCCTTGGAGGTCCATGAAAGGGGGTGTGTAATGGACACCTGGGACTAGTACATCCCTAGGGTGGGGAGGTGTGGTTTGGAGGGCTGTGGCGCTCGTGTCTCCATTGTCAATTACGTGTGAACATTTGGGCAAATCACTACGAGCAGACCTGCGGGTGAAACAAGCTCAGCCATGATGGCCTTTTTTTGATGCGTAGGTTGTGGGGGGGCTCCTTATATATTTCCGGATTGGGAATTATAGTTGTTTGCGCAGAATGACATGGAGCCAAAAAAAGGTTCCCCCATGTTCCCCCCCTCCAACGTGATTCCTCAGAAAAGGATGGTGTGGCGCCTTGAACCTACAGTCTAAGTATCTAGAGGTTCCATGTGAGTCACAATCAAAACCCGGGTAGATGAGGGTTAGCAAGGGAGGATCCCAACCAGAAATAGCGGCGGCCGCCTGCTGATTTTTTTACATGGTTCTGGATGGGCAATTTTAGTACCAGGTATTGATTGTGACTCATGTGAATCTGGAGAACAAAGAACAGTATTTTGCAGCGCTAAATGGACATACAAACCAACAGTGTTTGCAAACGGGAAGTACAGGAGTTGTACAGGGGACATGCAGGGCACATTCCCAAAGTTTGTCCTTTTGTTGTGGCTTACGCATAAGGCATGCTCATTTCGGGGAAGTAGAACGCAACATGGCTGTTAAACCCCTGAAAAGCAGTGGTATTATTTTTGGTTCCTGCTTTAATCTTCCAAAAGGGTCCTCTTCAAATTTCAAGACATACCCATCTGCAATTCAATTGTGCGGTTTGTCCCACTGTTGTAGCGCTGCGGTTGGTTTGGAGCACACGATCGCCAGGCAGAACCGCAACCTCACTGGCAATGCTTTGCCAGGGCCAGGGTGTGTTTTTGTGGCTGCAAGAATGTAGTACAGCGCCCCCAGCCAGTTTTCAGCACTACAAACATTGGCTCGTGCCACATATGTACAAAATGATTTGGTAGGTTTCTATCAGTTCTGCAGATTTGATGGCAACATATTGTCTGAGGAGGGAGCCGTGAGATAGTTCTTGTGAGACAATTGTCGGCATGCGAGGACCCTTTCTCCCAGAATCCAGGAAAAACATCTACACTACATTCCTTCCTTTTTTGGCTTCCAGCCATGACAGCCATGAACCAGCCAGGATCTACAAGACCTGTGAGCGCTTTCGGGTGCGGCCATCGGTGGCATTCCAGATGGTTGCCAGTAGCCATGCGGCATATCAGCATGCGAGCAAGCAGAAAGGGCGCTGGAACGTGGCGACTGGAGGGACCCTGTCCATGGACTTCAATGTGGATGGCCTAGGCGCGGACCGGCGCTGGCGCAAAAGGGCGGTTTTTGAGAAAGCGCCGCAAAGTGTTGGAGGATTTGTTTTGGGTGTTGTTGAAAGGCAAAGCAAAAGGAAATCAACTGTGTCCGGGGATTTCCCTGTTATGCTTGTATCAAATCAAGGGTACGCAGGAGGATAATGTGCCTCCATGCCTTGTAAAGCTGCTTTGCTTTTCTGGTTGGGTCTCTTGGCTTTGGCCTGCCTACCAGGGAGAGAGAGGCAAAGAGAGGGAGAGATCTAGATGGGGCCAGCCAGCGCAGGCTGAACTGATGTTTCACTTGATTTGTTGAAGCCAAGGCCATTAGCCTCACCTCGGCGGACACCGCCCGCCATTTGCTTGTTGATCTAAAACCCCCGTTTCGGGTTTTCCATATGACCAGGGCAACTTCCCTTGGGTTCTTTCTTTCCAGCAACAAATCCCTCGGGAAACGCCTGACATTTGAACATAACTATGTGCTTGTTCCATGTGTAGTGGCAGGCCAAGCGCACGCCAGTTGAGCCACAATCAAAACCCAGTTAGGTGAAGTTGAGGGGATATTCCCAACCATAAAAGTTGGTTTGGAGATCTGCCCTTTGAATTCTTCACCATGGGCGTGGGTAGACCACTTAGCGGTTTTGATTACGACTCATAGGCAAACCATAGGAAGCCATGGGACATAGACCTTTCATTGACACAGGAAACCAGGCCTCAGCAAAAACTAGGAAGCCTCATAGAAAACCAAAGGAAAGTAGTTCCGAATCCCCTCACTTTGGTGCTCTAAACACCTCCAATTCAAAGTGAGTGCCCTTCGGTGGGCTGCTTTTTTTTCCCGGGCAAACAGGAGCCTATGAGTGTATGAGAACTCCTTTGGGGATTTCCATACTTCAAACCCCCTCCCCCCAAACAACAAGGTGACCCTTTTTGACACCCAGGAGACCTGGCCAGGCGTAGAAAGCCCAGAGGGCCGGTCCTTGTGGTCCTTCCTGGCGCAACGGAGCCGTCGCCGGCTGGCGCCGGCACTGCACAAGGCGACCCACAGAAATGGGTTTCGGTGTACCGTCCATTTCGAAAGATTTCAAGAAGGGCAGGGGCGTGAATGGTTGCGCGGAGGGCAGGGGTTTGAGGGGTTCAAGGGGTTTGAGGGGCTTGAGGTATGGCTTGGCAAGGTCAGTATTCTTTGCATCTTGTCTTTACAGAGCAGCGTTGACGCATATTAAACCACCTTGAAGATGATGGTTGAGTAGAGGTCAAATGATCTCAATCCTGTTCAATGGTTTGGACCTTACCATCTTAAAAAAAAAAGAAGAAGCCATGCCCCTTTGCGAGTGTTGTGTAGTTGGCACTTCTGCGGATCAACCATTATTTGAAATTATTTGAAGGGTGTTCTCATCGATGCGGCCTCTCAGATCCTTGTGTTGGCGCTGTGGCACGTAAGGAGTACAAATTTGTCCGGTCTCCTCGGATACAATTTGGCCATTCACATCACCTTTGCCGGGATGCCAAGCAGAACCCATCGGGGAATGTTCAGACAGATAATCCTCATTTCCAGCTTGTGAATAGCAATTTGCCCGCGGAAAAGCATCTCTGCAGCACCCCCCCCCCTCCACCCCCCAAATCTCTTTGGTTCTCCAAAACCCCCGCTGTGCGAAAGGCAGTCCCCCGTGTGTTTTTCTGTTTCGGGAGCTTCAAGTCGTTGCCAAACATCGACCCCAGCGGCAGGTAGCGCCGCTTCTGGCGCTGTGGCAGAAAACACGCGACAGCGCCAAGGCGACGTGGAACTGGGGGGGGGGGGCCCTGTCTTTTTTTGGAGACCCGGTACCCTTTTGCGGGCTGTTTTTGGGGGAAACCCGCAGGGAAACAGAGAACCGAAGTACCATGTTTGGGGGGTTCCCCTATTTGAAGATACAATGGGCCAATGCTGGGACCATTCTGGAGCGGGGGCGTTTTTTCCTGAGAAAGGGACCCAAGACACGGGCTTGGTTTTTCAGGAAAGGGGTGGTGTTGGAAATTTAAACCCAAAAAAAACAACCAATCAATTTCAATTGTGCTCCCGTTTTGGAGACAAACCCAGGCGTAGCTGGGGACCATTTTGGAACACGGACGGCTTAGAAAATCAGCACGAACCCAGCCAGAGATTCCTGGCTTTGCTACATTGCCCGAACCAAGTCGAACTGCCAAAGCCAAGAAGCTGCCACTACAGTATTTTTTGTGAGTGTTGTCAAAGTCAGAACCTGGGAGGGTTGTTTCCCTTTGACCTACCACTTCCGGGGTGACGGATTTTGATACATGTGGCCAGCTTTTCCAGGAGCAAGAGACCATGCTGGAGTGCTTGTGTACGGACTTCCTCCTCCGCCCGGAGCAGATCCGAGCGCTGCGCTGTGCAAAGGCTGCGCCTTGGCGGTGACAAATCTACGGCCCCCCGCGTCAAATCCCACGCCAAGAAGAGGCTGCGCAAAATGGAATAGAGAGCCACCATAAAAAGTGGTTGGTGGATATATGAATCCCTTGAATTCTCATTTTCGCCATTTCGGGTCGCCTCTTGAACTTCACACCACTCAGTTGCCCGGTGGTGCCCTGTTTCCCTTTCTGGGAAGGCTTCCCTTTAAACTCCACCAACCCCCACAAAAATCGGATGCCGAGCCTTGATTTTTTCTGGAACTCCACGCATCTGAAGGCGCTGCCTTTAGGCCTCCAAGACCTCGTTTTGGGCAGGAGCACCAGGCGTTTCTCTCCAGCTGCTGCCTTCCCCACGACGAGCCTCCGCAGCTGCTGCTGCTGTACGCAACCACCATGGAAGAGTACGCAGCTCGGTTCCCGGATATACGCATCAACGCCAGATAAAGAAGTATATATATGTATAGAATGTATATATCTATATATGGTACACCCCTTCCTGGCGCCTCTATTTCTCTGTAGATTTATTATGCACATGTATTGAAGCACGTGTATACCACAGGCCTGAAGCGTTCGGACTTTTGGGGGTTTGAAGTTGGAGTTGTGACATATCCCGCTAAAAGCATGTTTTTCCGCGGGATCAACGGACCAAGGTATCTCAATGCAAGCACATGGGGCATTTGATGATCAACCTCGAATGCCCCAACTGGCACTACCGCCTGGACATGCCGCGCGCTCAATGCATGTAGCACAGCTTTGCGCCCAGTCCGAGTTCCATACTTTTCCAGGCAACACCCCCAGACCTAAATTGAGAGTTTGCATCCCGGGAAATCACACCTAAATTTGAAGCCGTACACCTGTTGCTCAAAAAAAAAAAACGGGGAGGGGGGGGGGGTCAAGCTGTCAAGCCGTGGCCTGCCGGTAAGATGCTTGCCGATCGCTAGCCGCTTTTTCGGCCTTAGGTCGTGTCCCAGGGATGCGGCCATTGCAGAACAGCTGTCCTCCTTAAATCTCTGGGATATGGAGCTCGATAGGCGCCAGCGCACCGACACCTCAGCCTCTCGCCTAGATTCTCATGAGGGGGAACCCCCCAAAATGGCCTTGGGTGGTAGTTCCCTTTCAAGTGTCCCAGTTCCCGTTGGCATCCCGGAAAGTATCAAAGGACGCGCGGCGAAAGTTTAAGGCGGACCGTCAAAGCAACCGGCCAAGATCTTAGTGCTGGGTTCCAAAATCTGCTGACCAGTGCTACCCTTTTGACCTTTTTTCGGAAACGGGTCCCTTTAAAATCCACTGCCTCAACAAGCGAGGTGCATTGTTCCTTGCATTTTGGAACTCCAGAGGCCCTTCATTTGGTTGGTCCGAGGAGCTGGGGGACCAGTCGCACTGGCGCAACGTGTTCCACCAGGGGCCCTGGAAGCCAGATGTTTCCAGGCGCAACTTTTGTTTCCACCTGAGTGCCCAAAACCCCCGAAAAGGCCGTTTTAGTGGGTTGTGCTACTGGTTGAGGTGACAAGGCCCACGTGTTTGCCTACACAGCCATGCTAGGACAAAATGTCAGCTCGTATTTTGGACTCTTACTTGTTTGGGTCCTTGGATCATCCCACAGTTTACATGGGAAAGTTTAATTCTGGGGTTGGTTTGAGCAGTTTGCTTCAAGGGACAATTTCTCCCGAGGCTTCCATGGCAACCTGCACGTGTTGTTTTTTTGCTTTGAACCCCTGTTGCTTTCACACAGAAGTGACCACTAGAAAGTCTTTGGGTCCCGAGGCGAATCAAAAGGCGCGTGAGTGTGATCAAATTCGCACGCAAGTCGTGAATCCATGGGGTCCAAATCCATATTTGAACACACACCCATGTGCTCGCGGGTTGGGGGTTAACCCGTGTGCCCTATGCAGGGCACCAGTGCCTGAAGTGCCCTTCCATATCATATTTTTCCCCGCTGAAAGCCCGGGGAGTTTGACCAAGCTTTGGGGTGATTCGAGCAGCGGAGGGTTCCAGGGCTTGCGGGGCTGTTGGGCATACCGCCTGTGCTTTTGATCCCCTCTTGGTTTTAGAGGGAATCTATGACTACTGAAATTTGATCCTATTTTTTCCCAGGAGGACTTCTCAGCAAATGGAAGTGAATTCATGTCCATTTTCCCCAGCCGAAGAAACCAGGGGATCCCCGGCAGGTGGGCGTTGCCCCGGGAGGGGCGGCTGGACTTCGACTACGTCAGCGCCAGGAGGCCGCCGAGTGGCAGCGATGCCATCAGCCAAGGCTACTTCGAGCAGCTGCTGGAGCTGCTCCGGCTGAACTGAACGCCACAGTTTTCTCAGTCCCCACATGGATGTCTTTGACACGTGCCAAATAAAATGCCAACGTTGTATGGTACTGGACTGGCATTGGTGGTATTTGGCGGTTTAACAAGGAACCATCAGGTTGGTATTTGGCGGTTTGGACTGGCTTGGATTTGGATTTGAACGTTTCTTGTAGAGGGTAGATGGGAAACCCTTTTTCCTAACCACCAAACCACGAATCCAAAGCACCAATCAGAGGGAAGCTGATCAACGTTTTGCTGGATTCCTTTGACACATGCCAACCACACGGTCGTGAAACGCAGGTTTACGTCCCGGTAGAGCCCCAAACAAGATGTCAACGGTGACTGTGTTTTCCGATTGAAACCGGCCACAAAATATGTGTGTGTGTGTGAGTTTTCTTGGTTCCCTTTGCTTGAAATTAGCAACAAAGCGCCACTGAACAGTCATCCATCTTTGGGCAAGTCACTTGAGAGATGCCCAAAGCGCGAGCTGTGGGCCGTGCGGCTGAGGCTGCTGAGCAGTTTCAAGGAGGCCCGGTCCTCAGGGCTCTCAGCGTGGGGCATCATTCGTTTGGCCCAAGTCTTCCCACGTTCGTCGGCATGGGCGAGCTTCGAGCTTTGTCACAGACACGAACTGGGCCCCAGGGCCATGCATAGTTTCCTGCCAAAGAGACCCAACTGAGGATCCAGGTATGAATGTTGAAGAGTTGGACCCACCTGGCCAGTGGTTTGGTGTGGACCTCAAAATCGACCCCAACAGCCGCCGAGCTCAACGTTCGACGTTCGACTCGACGTTTGGCGCAGGTGGAGGGCTTGGCCAAAGTGGAAGCCCTGCGCCGCTCCGGGCACCAGCTGTTCCTTGGCCTCTGAGAGAGGTTTTTTATTCTGGGTGTGGTCGTTTTTTGGAGGGTCGGAGTTTCCCCGGCCTTTTTTGGGACCCCCCTTTTGGGTTTCACCCCCCCCCCCCCCTTTGGGTTCCAACCCTCCTCCCCTTAGTTGGGTTCCACCCTCCCTTTTTGGGTTCCAAGTTAACAATTTGCAGGGGGAACAGCTCCGTGCTAATGTATTTTTCCCACAGGTGCTTGGTGGGGTTAGTCAAAGGAAAATGAATCCCGTTCCAAAGGTTTGGTCAAAACGGAGGGTTCTCAAATTGGCCGCCCTTGTGTAATGTGTTCAAATTGAACCAGAAGGAGTCCACCCATGTTTAGGGGCAGTTTTCAGGATTGCTCCAAGAACCCTCAATTAAAGCACGAAGTAGAAGATTGGTATGTCCTTATGTCTAGCCTTAGAGGGCTTTTGGAGCGTGTCCCGGTGGTTTCCCGGTGGTTTCAAGCAGGTTTGGTTTCAACCAGTTTTGACTTCAAAAAAATTGGACTTTGCGGTTTGTTGGGCCGCATGTACAGTTGCCGGGGTGCAGGCGATTATTGTTTAGGTCCATTTGCAGAGGTGTAGGTTATAACCATCGGAAGAAGGGAAAAAGGCAGCATGATAGCTGGTTATGGGCTGATCTGGTTTTGGCATCCAGAGTGACCGACAGAGTGTTAAACCAACAAAAGAGCTAGGTCAGGGTGAGCTGTATTTTTGATTTTGGCCGGGGGCCTTAGCCTATGGGCCGGCCCACTTGGGCAACCCACGGGTTGTGTACTGAGCAGAGCCGAACGGAGCCTTGGCTGCACGATTCCAAAGTCAGCGGCGCTCGCAAAAGTGAGGTTCCTCTCCTGCGGCCAGATGCGGGAGCTGCTCAGCCGCTCGCTCCGGCCGGCGAAGAAAAACGTCGGAAGCCAGGAGACCAAAAGGGTCCTAAGGAAAAGACAGGTGCGTGAACAAGAGCTAAAACCATTTTACGTTACATTGTCAAACATTAGGTGATGTTGTCTTCTGTTATGGTATATGTTATAGTATGTTGGATTGTAGTATATTATGTTACATATTGTTATGTTACTTTTTATTTATTGGTTATATGGTTGAAGGAGAACGAGGTTGTGAATGTTCCCCCGACCATTTCGTTGTCGACAGTACTTGGTATTTTGGACACAACAGATGTTGGGGGCTGGTAATGTTTGCCCCAGATCTAAGTAGAACCCACCCATGACAAACTATGTTTGGCCATAAGCAAGGAGATGTCCATCCTTTAGTTATTGGGTAGTTGGGTAGACCCCTATTATACCAGGTTTTTATTATGACTGCAACAAGCTAAAAGGCCTTGATGGTTGACATTTGAGGGTGGAGGTTCCAGGTGGCTGTTTTGATCATCGGGCTTATCCTTAGGGGCTTGTGCTTGTTGTCTCGCCAGTTTTTTTGCTTTTGCTTGATTGGCTTCCGTTCAAGATCATCGACTCTCATCTACCTGTGGGTTTGTCTCCAAATATCTCCCAGTGGAAGTCTGCAGTGAGCATCCAGCCTAGCAAGGGCACCGAACCTCAAACACACCTATGTGGGTATACAATTGTCGAATGGCTTCCTCCCGGGTTTCCGACAGGTTGTCCGCTGGTTTCCTGAAAAAAAACACTGACATTGGTGTGGCTCAACATTAAGGACCTAGAGATCCGCAGATGTTGCAGTGTTTTTCGACAAACAAAGGTTGGGGTACCCTATTGGTTCACTAGAGCCGGGCCATGTATCTATGGACCTTCCAGGGGACTCTGGAGCAGAAGCCCCTTTTACCCTTCAAGGTCCACTCTCCCTTAGCCACTTTAAGTGGAAAGGCCATTTGAGTGGTAAAACGTTTGGACCCTTTGGTCAATCCAAGTGAGCCTCCCGGTTCTTCAGCGGCCTCCTTCCTTAGTCTGGGTCACATTAATTAATGGGGGGGTTTTGTTGCTCAACCCCCAGAGTCCATGTGGGTATGGGTCAAAATTCCACCAGCAAACCGCAGGTTGTAGTCCAAGCTTCCATTTACCAGGGCTCCATTTTGGGTACCCATTTTTGCCCACAGCCATATGTTCTCAGGTATCTTGCCCTGGGAGGAAGCCAGGCTTCGCGCCGCCGTGATGCTCTACTTCCAGGCACGGCCCATGGTCAGAATGTTGAGGCTGGCTCCTTTCGAGCCATGATTTGTGAACGGTGACATGGGGAACACCCGCATTAGGTTGCCTTTTTATTTTGGCAGTCATCCTAATCCAAGCATATTCGGCAAGGGGCGCTCATGTGACTTGATGTCAGGTAGTGGACATTCAGAACGAGACGATCTTCCGCGTTGTGTTCGACACTCCAAAGACGCTTCAGAGATTTCGGAGGTCATTGGGTTATCTAGCAGCTTTGACGCAAAAAGATGCAATCAGTGCATGCTGCTTGCTGTTCAGACACCGGTAGAAGATGTGCAACTTCAACATGATTGGTATAAGGTGACACAGAAAATGACAGGTTGTTGTTTGTTTTTGTATTGGGGTTGCAACCCAGCTGATCAAAACAAAAAAAACAAGCCCCTTTGCAGGCCCCTGGCAAAAAAGTGTTCGATTCCTCCCTGAGCATCAACAGGTCTCAACCTAAAAAATGTGACCATAGGTTTCCTGAATAGGTTTGGTTAAGAATAGATGGGTTCCACAAGTTTAGATGGGTTTATTTCCATGTACCAGGGCCATCTATTTTTCCAACAGGCCACCTACTGTGGGTGGACAAAATCCTGCACTAGCTAAGAAACCCTGAGCAATGATTCCCCTGTAAAAGCCAATGGTTTCCCATGGTTTCATTTAGTGGTGCGAAATGGATTTCGTCCACTATGAAAGTGACAGTAATTACTTTGGACCTGACGACTGGCAGGTCACGTTTCCCTTCATCCAACCAGAGGGCAGCTTCCATCTATGTCTGGAGCAGCGGGAGAAGCGGGTCATTGCGCACCTCTTGGCGGTGCTGCAAGGCCCGAATCCCTCGCGTAAAAATCTCAGAGTAGTGCTGGGCTCGTCTTTTTTGTTGTTGCGGTTTTTGTGGGTCAGATTAAGTGGGGAATCCGCTTTGGAGGTGGTTCCCTATTAAAAGTTCATGGCCAAAGAATGCTGGGCTCATGGTCTTTCAATACTGTTTTTTGCGGGTCAGAGTAACTTTTTCGGAAGAGTAGTTGAGTGGTAAAGAAAGCGTGTGCACTGTTTTTGGCCCATCCACTGAGGAGGTGAGGTAAGAATATGAGGCTGTGTTACTTTAACCTACCATTTAGGGGGCGATTTTCATGTTAGAATAGTGGGGCCAGTACTGTCGACCCTGGATTTATCAACGTGGATCATTCTCTCTGAAATGGGACAGCCTATCGATCAAGGGGTTGATTCCAAGGTTCCCATGATCCAGTAATCTATATTGATAATTTTGGACATGGGGGCTCTCTAAGTTTCCAGCAAAGACCCGGGTTCCAATATTCCATGCCGTGCGTTAGCATATTTGGATCGAACCTCATGAATGGAAGTGTGAGAACTTTCCAACCTGGTGCGTTCCGTTGGTTCATTTCAAGCCAAAAGGGTAGCAGAAGCGGCACTCCAGAAAAGACACCCGTTTTAGAATCAGCCCGAATACATATTCCCCTTTCAGCCATAGACATCGCTTGGTGGTCCAATTTCAAAGTCAGTGTACTCTGCTAGGTGGGGTGATTTGAAGGGGGGTACAGGGTACGATTTTGATGCGGAGTCTTTTTGTGGACCCACCCACAGGCATTAATAAGTACCAAAAGAGCCGAGCAGGTGCAGATATCCGCCCTTTCTGTTGGTTACATGGTTTCGGGCAGACTCCTTTAACATCAGGTTTTTGATGTTGACTTGTATGTTGGACTCAAGGGCCAGCTGTCTTTCTCCGACCTGTCCCCAGGAAAACGATGATGTGGCCGAATCGGCATTGTTTTGCCAACAACCATCGTCTTTCTTGAATTCAAGAGGTGCTGGTGTGAGATCTCATGCTGTACATGACAGCAGCTACGTGCATTTGTTTGCCAATTCATGGCGAGCTCACCTGGGGCTAAAACAAGCTTACCAGGACGAAGGTCCTGTACTCGGGGATCGCCAATCGCCGATTTTGGAATTATTCCAAGATTTGAAGATTCGTCTTTTGGCCTCACTGTTCAACATGGGTTCTTGCGACAGGCAAAGAGCGGTGCTCACTTCAAGAGTTGGTCTTCTGCGACATTTCGGAGAGGCGGCTCGTCTAACGTCAATCCCTCCCCCCTGTTAGCCACCCTATTGAAAAGTATCAGAGGGAAAGAATCACCAATAGCATGTCGGTTTTGGAATACAGCGGTTTCAGTTCAATGTCATTTGCTGGTTTTCGGAATGCGGAGGCTTCAAGTTCATAAGTCCTGGGTTGGTCTCGTTTCTCCCCAGCAGCTAGATGCGATCACCCCGAAAGCATTTCGATAGGAGCTGATCATGCTGATGAAGCGAGTCCACACTAGTGTTGCTGTTGATTCCAAGGAGGGGATAGAGGTTGCATCTCTCCTTCCCTTGCCAGTGTGATTCACACAGCTTGGATGAGGCTTGGTCCTATCCAACGCACCGGCCATTCTCGCCTTCTCAAATAGGAACAGGAAACCACGGCCCCAACGACAAGCCATGTCAGGTGCCAGGTTATAGTGTAACGGGGCCCCGAGGAAGACGTCCTTGCCTTCTCTTCCGAAAGCTTGGGAGACGGCGGTGGAGAAGGTGCCGACGCGAGGTGTGATCTCCGGAAGGCTCTCTCCGAGGGATGGGTTTGCCTCGAGGTCTCGGCCTCGATCGGCAGGAGCTGAATGAATGAAGCCCTATGCACGGTATGAACCCTTCGTTTGGTGCATGAACCGTTCATTCTGGAATCATCGTGAAACCCAGCCCAAAGGGGTCCAACATGCGACCTGTCTCTCACTCATCTCACCCTCAATCATCTCACCTCGTCTCGCCTCGCCTCACCTCACCCACTCCTCCCACTCCACCCACTCCACTCACTCCACTCTCTCCACTGACTCCACTCACTAACTGCACTTACCCACCCACCCACCCACCCACTCATTTACCTACCCACTCACTCACCCACGCACCCGCTCACCCGCTGACCCGCACACCCACTCACCCACCCCACCTACTCACTCGCCCACTCACTCACTCGATCACTCGCTCTCACTTGCGCATGCACCCACTAATTCGCGTACTCACTTACTCACCGACTTACCCATTCGATGGCCAAATATTTGCACGTTTAACGGACGAGCTTATTGTGGCATGCGGCATTCCTTTACGTAGTTTGAAAAAGTATTGCTTTAGGGCATGTATTAAATTTATGTGAGGTGTCATTGTAATGTATAATCCGTTGGAGGACGTTTTGAACTTCAATTGAATCCATGAACATCTAGGTCGGTCGCGAGCAACACTCATCCCTCAGATCCGTTACGAATGCCAAGGATGTGCTTCAACTCCTCGAATGAGAAGCACATCCAAGGGATCCCACGCGGGGACTAAACACACTCCTTGCATGCAATAGTTTTGACCGCAAGTTTCATTGTGTTGCAGCCAAGGACTCAAGGTAGGATCTGTAGCCACACAGAGACATTGCCGCGCAGAGAATGATTTGCCCGACTATGCGAGCCTCCGGATGTGCACTGAGGACCATCGTCGCGCGTGCGCGTGCCCCGATTGCCCCGCACCTGTCACTCGGTCTCCGTCTCGGTGCAGCACGTTGGCACTCGAGCGACCTGAACCCACCCCCGCTTGGCCTCAAGCTGAATCCGGAGCAGCCTCCCAACCATGAGTTCCACCGCCATTCCACTCGCTACCACCGTACATCCAGGGAGGTCTTGGAGGCATTGGACAAGAACTGGATGGAACAGCCTCACTATGTGCCTGTGACATGGCATGATCGAGTTGCTCTCCGGAGTGTGAAGTTCCTCCGAAGACTCAGCGATGCCTACTTCAAGGAGCGTCTTTTGGATCGAGCTTGCATGCTTGAAACCATTGCGGCAGTGCCCGGCTTTGTGGCGGGCATGGTCCATCACATGCGTTCCTTGCGGCGTATGGTGCACTGCAACTGGATCAAGCCGGTGATGGATGAGGCTGAGAACGAGCGCATGCACCTGATGACATTTATGGAGCTTGCGCAACAGAGGTGGCATCAGCGAGTCATGGTTGTGTGTGGCCAGGGCGTCTTCTTCGCAGCCTACACGATCTTCTATGTGTTGACGCCACGGATCGCACATCGCTTTGTCGGATATTTGGAGGAGGAGGCTGTGCACACATACACGGAGATGCTCAAAATGGTGGATGAGGGCAAGATCAAGAACGTGGCGGCGCCAAAGATTGCCATCAAATACTGGAACATGCCAGAAGATGCCACCCTGCGAGATGTGATTCTTGTGGTGCCTCGTTTTACAACTCTGGTGCTTTGTGTCGGATATCCTACGGCTGGCTTGGCTCGGGATTTGGGGATCTCGGGTCATTCACAAGTAGGTGGTCCCACATTTGGATCCTGGTGTCGGCTATTTTTCCGTTGCAAAGGGAGGTCCGAAAAGATGCCAATTGAAGACTTCCCTTTTGAACAACCCTCATTTGGATGCTTGCTGAGGTGAGAGCCGATGAGGCGGACCATCGGTTGGTGAACCATCATATGGGCGACCTTATTGCCAATGCCAAGGGCAAGACTTCTGTGAGGGAAGGGTGCTCGGACTACAAGCGCCTTAGCTCATGTTCCCCCAAACCCTTCGTACGTTTGTGCAATCATCTCGCTCCCTGAACGAAGAGGTGCCATGACAATTGCTTTGCTGCCATCCCAGGTCTTATCCAAGGGTCGATCCCGGCGCTGTTTGTTTCGCGGGGTTTGATTTCCGAGGCCTTGTGACGAGTTTCACGTGGACCTGAGCATTGACGTGGGGCCCACAGTGGCGCGGAAATGAGCGCGGAGCGTATCCTTGGAGGGCTTTTCCCCTTTGGCCGCGAGCCAAGAAGGGACGTGTGCGGGGCGGCCTGCTTGACAGCAGAGGAATCCCTGCATGTTTTGGGCCCACAGCTGTCCGCTTGTCGGACCAAGCTGAATGGAGCATGGCTCAACGTAGTGAAGAGACGGCGCTGCTTTTGCACGGTCACTAGTGCCAGCAATGCATGAAGTTGACCTGCAGTAGAGAAATCAAGAGGGGTGGCATCAAGTTGACTGCGCCAGGTATGTGTGCGTCCACGAAGAGCGGAATCTGCCAGTCCGCAAGCAACTGCTGCAGCAATCTGGCAGGAGATCTAATCCATGTGGACTGGGACCAAGGTGTTGTCCACAAAAGTGATCTAGATTCGCCCTTAAACGGGACACCCCCAATCAAAATTCACAGGCATGACCTTTGGTAGAGTCTCCATTCGCTAGACCAGCGGGCCTCACGGGCTGGGTGAGATTGGGGCCTCAATCAGGCAATATGGTGGCTGGAAAGTGGGGCACATCAGCAAGCAGAATGTGTGCCTGCCTTAGATCCCAAACTTGGGGAGTGCCTTCAAGTTAGTGACTACATCGTTGACAAACTCACTTCCTGAGTTCCTGGACATTAAACATTCTGGGAAGACCATTTGGGTGTTAAACAAAAAGTTGAGAGACTTTTGTTTTGCAATCTACTCAGGAGTAAAAGGAGCCAGGACCTTTAAGACCTAGGTGGCCAGGTGAATTTTCGTTTAAGCAAAGCCGAGGTGCTGGTGGGCCGACTGCTCCGATGCTCCGGAGGGGCTGCCGCATGACTGAAGTAACTCGCAAGATGTGTCGCCATTTGGGTGTGTTTTTTTGTAGGTGAGCCCCCAACAAATGGCAAGGGTTTCCTTTCTGCTTCCCTTCCAACCAAGCCCAACAAGGGTACCTTCCCTTTTGGGTGTCCGAGATTCTCCCTCCCTTTCAACCAGCGCAAATTCAACTTGCTGATTCAAGGGAAATGGTTGCCCTTGGGGATTTTGCATTGGTTTTCCCTTTTCACCGGCAAAATATGTCATTATCGCAGCAAATTATTGTGATTTGTTTGTAAAGTTGCTTTTACTTTTACCCCAAACAGGTGAAAGCAAACTGATTTATACTCTAACTTATTTACTCCAGGGCGACAAGACTTGAACTTGCAGAATGCGCTATTCTACCTGTTGAACTACACTCTTGTTGTATTCTCACAATTAATGGATTCAATGACTTGTGACTTTGAAATTAGTTACAACAAAAAACAAGGTCTTTTGGGGACGGAGAAAGCCCGGTCTCGAGTCTCGAGGCTGGACGTGGTGCAGCTCTACCTGCGGAATCGAGGCTTCGAGGCGCTGAGAGCGGCGTCCTGGACCTCCGCGGACTTCGGGCCGGCGCTGGCGGAGTGGGGCGTCGAGGACGCGGAGGCGGGGGGCGAAAGGTCGGCAATGGCTTTGAAAAGACGGTGCCAGGCGGATTTTGGGGGCGGGGGGTTGATCAAAAGGTCCTGACGATTTTGGAGGGGTCCTGGGGATTTTGGAGGTAAAGGTTGCCATCACTTGAGGGTAGGGGGTGGTAGGGGGGGTGGTAGAGGGGTGGTAGGGGGTGGTAGCACTTGAGACATCGTAATGTGGCACCACATGTTCTCGCTGTGCTAGTTGCGCGAGTCTTTGAAAATTGCACCCCTTTAAGCATTGGGTTGATCAGAAGATCCTGGGGATTTTGGAGGGGGTTGATGAAAAGGTCCTTACAAGAGTCATGTCGGTGACCATTGGTGTTGGTTTGAACCATGGGAAGAAGCAATGGTTGGAGGGTTGGTGGTGGTGTTCAATTCCGTTTCTCTCGTGAATCAGTCTCGATCTCATTTTGCACTCGATCAAGCTAAACTGATAGTTTCTGCCAGCACCCACGGCTGCTTTTCTCCATGTCCAAAAGCCCAAGTGCTGTCCAGAAAGCAGTCGGGTGCTGGTGGACTTGTTACTGTTTGGGAAGACTATGTTAGTGGCAAGCCAACAGATGAGATTTGTTTGGTTGCCAATCCACTCCAAAAGTGAGGAGTAGGGCCAAAGTCCCGGTCCCAACACCCGCCGATTTTGTCGGAAGAAAGTCGGGCAGTTGCGGCGGGTTCCCAAAACACCTGCAAAAAGAAGGTCGGCCAGTTGAGTGTTTGGTTCCAAGACCGTCCCGTGGTTCTATCCCACACTCACCAGAAGGCCAAGGAAAATTGCTGCGACAGAACATCGGATCTCTGGTCAAGTGAGTGCCCAAAACCCCGATTTCGGTTGCCCAATTTATATGGGTGGTTCTAGCTAATTTCATGTTGCCTTAACTATGTTGGAGAACCAACATAGGTTTTGGGCGCTCATCAAAGCGGGACCCCAAAGCCACGGCCAGGGCATCTTTCAGTTCTTGTCCTGCGGCCAGAAGGCAGTATCTCGAAGGGAGTGGTCCCTTTTGGAGGATTTCGCGCGCGAGGTTCGTCAACAGGCCGGGGCTCTTGGAATGCAGATGTCCGGTTGTTTGCTCCGAAGCGCTGGGATGCGAACGTCTCGAAGCAGGCGACTGGCCAATGAGGTGGGAGCCCAGGAGCCAATGATTGAAGTCATATTGGATTTGGGAGCTACGGAGCCCGATTTACCAGCAAAACTAGTGAGCGGGTAGGTGAGGCACAGATGTTCGGGGCTGGTTTTCTTCTTTTGCGCCTTGGCAGGCCCAAGATCTGGTCCGCTGTGCGGCGCGGCGCTTTCACCTGACCGACGTACTGGACGCGCAGCTGCAGCCAATCACTCGTTGCCTCATTGGGCCAGCTCGGCTCTGCTGCGCAATTGCAATAACCTTGTGCTTGAAAGAACATCTTGTTCAAGCAGCAGCAAGCGAGAAGAAGCAGTTCTGGCAGCAATTTGGTCCTGGAAACCAGGCCGCTCTTGGTTGAATCGCCCATTGCAGCCAGTCAGCCGGGTGTGTTCTCGAAATCGGCATGTCGGGCCCATCAGCCGTCAGCCCCCCCCCCCCCGATTTCCGGGTGAGTTGAGGACCAGCTCTGGAGCAAACTCGGAGAATCGGACGCCACCCTCACCCCAGAAGAGTGGAAGCAGGCGCTGGAGGAGACCGAACCCGCTTGACCGCGGAGCGGAGCGAGCGGTCAAAAGAAGTGGGTGTGTTCTTTCATATTAGACCACACACATACAACTTAATTCGTTTTTTTTTATAGGAGCAAAGACTTCGATAGTATTGGTTATGCTGTTATACAATGTGAGTACTATGCTTGTGTCGATTCAAGTTTCCTGCAGGCCCAGGTGGCTACACTCTGAAAGGGTTGAAAGTGTACGGACGGTGGCCTTTGATAAGTGGAAAGGAACGTGGAATCCATTTTCCAAAAGGTGGGTCACCTGAAAAACACTTCAAGGAATTCCCCCCCCTACGGAGGCCTGCTGTGGCAGAAAGCCTGGACTTTGAAGTCATTCAAGGCAGATTACATATGTTGACACAGCGCTCGTTTGTCAGGAACGACGGCTGGAACCTGCCATCTCCCTGTTTTTTGGCAAGCGATCCCTCGAACAATTTATGTGCCACAGTCCACGACATCCCGTTATTTGGGGATGGCAGGAATGGTCATTCAGGGCTTCATACAGCCTTTCGTCGGGGTTTTGACCATGGTGGCAACCATGACCTGCGGCTGTTTTGACCACCCCCGGGTCCCCAAAGACTGGTAGGGTCCCTGGCTGGGATTGGTGCAGGGAGCCTCGATCAGCACAAAATCCCACTTTGCAAGGGCAAGTGAAGTTGTACGCCGCTTGCAGGGCTTTTCACAAATCCGGCTGCCTGATTGATGAAGGGCAAGGCACTTAGGTGTTTGTTCCCATCCGGCAGAGGACCATTTCCCTGACATCTGATGTCCAATTTTGTTCAGGTCTAAAATTCCTTGCCAGGGTTTGTTCCACTGGTTTCAGTTCCCACTTGCATTTAATCCCCAGGCGAGTCTTTTGTTGGGAGGTGGGCCCCAAAATGGCTGGGTTTTGCTTTGGTTTCCTTTTACAAGGTCAGCCAGAAATTGGCATGGCCATGTAAGCCAGGGAGGGCATAGGGAACTATGCCATGCTTTGTGTCTCAAGAATCCCCCCCAATTCCCCGGCTTTCAGAAGCATCTGCCAGGAGCGCCTGGGGTTTTACGGGCCCAAAGGCCAGGCCTTTCGCCTCATGGAGGCCGGCCGGGCCTGGGACGAACGAAGTTCGCTGTGCCCTGGTGGTAACCCACCACCAAAGCTTCTATTTGGTTAAGAATATGTTTCATTGTCCACAGTTAGTTTGAGAGGGAATCTATCACTACTAGAAACATTGTTTGTTTGTTTTTTTCCAGGGGACTTGAGCAAATGGAGGAAAGCCATGGTTCCAAGTCTGCCAGAAAACCAGGGCAAAGCGAACCAGGTGGCGATTCGTCTTATTTAAGTGTCTGAATTATTTTGTTGGATGGGGATGTTGTTAGGTTTTATATTTCGGAGAGACGCACCAGAACCTTGACTACCCTCCTGCAAGTAAGCCTGGACCACTCCCCCCCCAAAAAAAAACAAAAGCAACAACAACAACAACAACAACAACAACAACAACAACAACAACAACAACAACAACAACAACAACAACAACAACAACAACAACAACAACAACAACAACAACAACAACAACAACAACAACAACAACAACAACAACAACAACAACAACAACAACAACAACAACAACAACAACAACAACAACAACAACAACAACAACAACAACAACAACAACAACAACAACAACAACAACAACAACAACAACAACAACAACAACAACAAACAACAACAACAACAACAACAACAACAACAACAACAACAACAACAACAACAACAACAACAACAACAACAACAACAACAACAACAACAACAACAACAACAACAACAACAACAACAACAACAACAACAACAACAACAACAACAACAACAACAACAACAACAACAACAACAACAACAACAACAACAACAACAACAACAACAACAACAACAACAACAACAACAACAACAACAACAACAACAACAACAACAACAACAACAACAACAACAACAACAACAACAACAACAACAACAACAACAACAACAACAACAACAACAACAACAACAACAACAACAACAACAACAACAACGCACAATACGAGTTCAGAGCAATCCGCAAGAAGGGGGAGACACCCATTTTGGTGCCATGTTGATTTTGGTGCCATGTTGTTTGAGGGTACCCCTTTCAGGCTGGCAAGCTGATTTTGGGGTCACAATCTCTGTTTTGACCCCGACCGCAGAGGCTGATCATGTCTTCCTTTACCAATTGTCCCCTATTAGGGGTTATAGCTAAATTTTCTTAGGAAGGTTCGGGTTTATAGGATCTGGAGAAACTGTGAGGAGCTTTCGGATTCAGCAAGACGAGCGATTCAGCCCATGATTAGTTGGAGATTGTTTTTTTGTCCGTCTTGAGACTTCTAGAAAGTTGCCCAAATGGGATTGAGGTGTTGCCCTCTTTCCAACAACCATGAACTGAACAGGGATGTTCCTCAAAGCAAAAGTCGTCTCCCTGAAATTCCCTGCAAGCGAAAGGGTATAGGCATGCGGAGGGATGTCACAAGATCAACATCATTTTTTGCTTTGAGGCCTGGCTTGCACGTTTGAAAATAGTGTTGGATTCAAGAATGGTGAGTTTGGTTTGGGTATGTTTGGGTGGGGTTGGTTTATTTTGGATGTTCGCTGAGTTGTTTGCTTGGGATGGCGGCCAAACTTTAATTGAATATGGCTTGTTGGGATTGGTTCGACTCAGGAAGCCCCTGAAACTTACGGACATGAAGAGACCTACCTGGAGTCTCCATGACCCTTTAACAATGGGTCAATGACCCCATTATTTTGGGTAATCACCCCATTTTCGAAGGGTCATGGAGACTCCAGGTAAGCCTCGAACGCAGAGATTAGAAGTCGAATGTTTGGTGATGTGCGCAGCTTGCCGCTTGCAAGATTGTGGACGCTTGGCCATGGGAAGAGGAACATGTTCCAGACGCCAAGTCGCCGGAGCCAGGGCCAAGTTACACACACAATCCACAAAGACCCCCTTTCCCAAGGCTTCTTGCGCCCAGTCTTTGGGTTTCTTCCAGGAAACCTCCGGCCAGCTTTCCGCCAAGCAGCTGGTGTTTCTGGCACCCATGCTGGAGCAGTACTTGGCCGTGCGAGCTGAAAACGCAGCCCCCGGGCAGATACGGCGAGGGGATGTTGCCGCATATTGACTATAGTCACGTTTGGTGCCATGTTGGTGTGTGTGTGTGTGTGTGTGTGCGTGTGTTTCAGTTGTTTTTTTGTTTTTTCGAGGGTTGTTTTCGAGGGAATGCAATGGGAGCCAATGGGAGCTACCCATGTTGGGTCTTCCCTCTTGGCTTTGGCCAGTGTGGCATTGATTCTGTGTGGGGCCGTCCAAAATCAACGTGCCCCTTCTTGCACGGTGTTTCAGAGGAGGCCACAAGGGAATCAACGCGTTTTAAAGGAGCCATGTGCATTTTGTTGCCCAATCAGGCAGTGAAAGCAGATAAGCCGTAGGACTCGCTGGTATGCGACCTGATTTTTTGAAGATTTCCCATGGGGCCCGTTGCGGGTTCAACCTTGCCAAGGACCATCATGTGCTTTTCGCCACTAGTTAGAACCCATATTAGTTCAGCCCGTGGCTAAATCAACACTCCAAAAGGTGAACCTTTTTATTTCCAGGTCCTGTGGGCAAGAGCATACCACGGGCCGAGCTGCAGTTCGTTGCCAAACCGCGCGTTGCCTGCAGAGGGCCTGAAAAAGAAGCAGCCCCTGCCAAAATGACAGGAGTGCTTCAGTTGGGGTGGGGCTTGGCTTGGTTTGAACCGAAGGATTTGTCAAAAGGGCCCTGTTCTGACGTTAATGCTTCCTGACAAATGTCATTGAAAACTGTAGGCTCTTATAGAGTGTCGGTGCCGAATTCAAGATGCACAGCTGAATTTTGAACATGTTCATCCATGAAAGAGAACACCTGGCTGACACCACAATGGAATCCCTGCGCTGACATCTTGTGAAGAGGTTCCGCTGAGTGTGCGTAGACGTCTCAGCTTTGCAGAGTTTCTGCGGATGCTATGGGAAGCTGTCGCAAGATGCGACGATGCGGGTCATAGGCAAAACAAGGCACACGGAGATGGTGGCAGCCTTGTACCAAACATCGCAAGTGCAAAATACCTCCTTTGCTTGGGGTTGGGAGAGATGGCCATCAAACCCTGAAAGGTAGTTTAGACAACCCTCGCGACGGTTCCTCTTGAGGGAACCGGAACCATGGCCAACAGATTCGGAGTTTAGATCTCGACGGGCATGTTGTTTTTTCTGCAAATGAAGGAGCCCTGGAAGACAGTCCTTGTGGGAAACCAAACATGGAGTTCTGGATCCGGAAGGGTCACTGCCCCGGCTGAGCTGAAACGAGTTTTTTTACTGGTGATATCGCGAGGCTGTCTGGAAGACCAGCATGAGACGACTGGCAACTGCTGCATGCAATGTGCTGAGAGTAGGATGACAATCCTTGTAAGTTGTCTTAATCTTTGTCCTTCAACCCACCCACCCACCCGCCCGCCCGCCCACCCACCCACCCATCCACCCACCCAACAAAAGAAAAGCTAAGCCGCAGCCAAGCAAGCAACCAAATACACAAGCAAGCAACCACGCAACCAACGATCCGGCACTCCGACCAGCCAAGCAAGAAACTGACAGCCGACCACCGACCACTTACAAGCAATCGCCAAGCAATTATTACCACCAGCAGCAGCAACATCGACGTCCAGCCGAACTTTTTGCACGACCTATTGACTCAGCATGCTTCCCATGAAGTTGATACTCAATACGACCTTTCACTGCAGATTTGCTAGTGGCCCTAGTGGACAGCATTTAGATGCAATCAGTGGGATGTCCACCATTGTCCACCCACTTTTGGGGTTCCCACTGCTGAAATTCATTGTGGCCACTGAAGGACCACGGCCCTTGCGGTTTGGCCCAAAGAGTCTCGCCTCGTGGAGTCCGCGAGATTTTAAGGAGCCGACATTCCTGAAGAATGGGTGCCCTTCGTTCGGTAACCAGGTGAGCTGATGTTCCCCTTTTTGGGGAAACATCGCCGTTCGGCCAATGAAGTGGCGAGTTTCTATTTGGTGATGTCTAAAGGGAGACACATCAAAAGCAATTTTGTTTTGGACACGCAACCATACGGACCATTTGGGATAGGAGTGGTTTGGGTTGGGCAGCCGGCAACATTGCATTCTGGGAGGGTCGTTCATGGACATCCTCACGTTTCAGGGCAGAACAACGCAGGGATCCGAGCGCGTGGTTAGGCAAGGCGAGGGTAGAGGTCTCAGGAGTCTCATGGCTTCCTCGTGTTGACAATGAACCATATTTTGCTGGTGCTCAGTAGGGAATGATTCAGGTTTTGGGAATGAACCTCGGGATTCCCTTAAAGGAAACCAAAAGGGACGGTTGATGGGGGTCATTTTCTCATTCCCTGGTGAGAACCAGCAAGTTATTGTGGAGCATCATGAGTATGGGTCAAAATTAAACCACCAGGGGGCTGCAGGGTTTGTTTCCATTTACCAGAAATTCGATTTTGGGTGCCTTTTTTGACACTGGTGGGTGCCTCAGCCGCACGGAAGCCTTGCAGGAGGGTGCCATCGGCATGGCTGCGGGCTAAAGTGGTTCAGCGAAGGGCCCGCTTCCGCCAGACTTGGCCCGTTGGAGCGTTTTGCTTGTGATGTTGTCCTTCATTTTCCCTTTTAACCAGCCTAACAGTTAACTAATTTTTTGGGGGTCTAAGTCTGGCCCATTGGGCTAGGGTGCAAGTGCTCCGAACCTGAGATGACCAAAACTTACGGGTAGGAAGCTGGATTCCTGTTGTTGTTTGCGCCTATGCCAGGCTCTTTCGAGCAACCCGGTCAAGTGTTGCTCCAGGGTTGCTTAGTTGCTTAAGGCTTGGGCATGTATGTCCAAGAGATGTTGGCCACAAGGAACAACCTGTTGGTAGTTGCGCAGTTCTCACAGTACATTGCCATAGTCAAAGCTTCGGGCGATTCTCGCCCATCCTAGGTCGGGAAAAGAACCCGGACTGGCGATTGTGGGGTTTGGCATGGTGTTCACACCTTGTCAGCAAGCATTGGGAAAAATCTGTATTATATTGCACCTAGTTGAAGATGTGATGTTCCCATCAACGGGATGTTGGCAAGTTGCTGGAAAACCAGCTCGCCGCAGGAACTGGGAAAAACCCTCTCCCTACAGGGTTTCAACCAAGGTCCCTGCGCAGAGACGTCGCTCAGTTTTGCTGCCGGCCGTTCTGGTCGGGGCCTTGTGGGGGGCAGCCGCTTAGAATCGGGTGACCACTTTGGTTCAGAGTTGAAAGGTTGGCTTGATCGAAGGAACAGAATGGTTGGCCCTGCTAACATGCCGTTTTGGTTGTTCTGCATGAGTTTTGGTTTTGTGGCTAGCGTAAAGCAGCCAACTCGCGCTTCAGACAAAATCCGCTAGAGGGCGAACTAAGCGGGTCTGAACTATCTTGATGACCGAGCAAGTGGCGCATTGGCTAAATATCAGAATATTGGCGGGACAATCATGGGGTGCACGTTCACTATGCGTTGATGCGCATGGTCAGTATGTCCTGCACTGGCTTGTTTGTTGCGAGAACTAGGTTTTAGAATATTAGCCAATCATTTGGGATTCGATATGGGTGTGGCCAAAAGCGGGAGGATCTCCGAAAAAGTTGTCAGGTTTTCTTTTTGCATCGCTTCAAAGGGGCTTGAACCCGCCGCAAGGTCTTTGCCATTGGCAGCCTTTGCTGGCCGGCATTTGTTCCTCCTCCAGGCACGTGCCACTCTTGGGGGTGTCATAGAAGGGACCCGCCTTTATGTTTTGCTGGGGATTGAAGGGAAAGGTCGAGAAGCCAGGAGGAAGCCAAAGTGAAAGCCAGCCATTTTGAAGACCCTCATTGTTCTATGAGCTAAACCAACAATTGCTTTGGGGGTCCCAATTTTAAGGAGACCCAGTTTGACCGCATCCGAGCTTCGTGAGTGCAGGCAAGAGCCATGCCACGGACCGCGCGCAGGTGGGAACAGTGGGCAACAGATAGCTTGACAAGTGGGGGCTGCCTTTTTGTGAAGATACCCTTTTCGGGTTTGTTCTAGAGGGAAAGTAAAGGAAAGCCACACACTCAACATGGAGGTTCTGCTCTTTAGAGACACTCCCAAGAGCCCTTTGGTCAACTGGTCCTGCCAGTTTGTGGCCGCAAAACTTTGCCGTTCACTGCCTACCTGGAAAGGAAGATATCTGATGTGTATGTGTCACGCTCTTGCGAGGCCAGCACGACTTTGGGAGTGTGCCCATGACAATACCCGTGCAGCTTGGTCCACTTCTTGCTTCCGCATTTTTTGTTAAAGACATATCATTATATGTTTCCCCCAAATTAATAATAATAATAATGATAATAATAATAATAATAATAATAATAATAATAATAATAATAGTAATTAATAATCATAATAATAATAATAATAATAATAATAATCATTATTATCATTATTATCAGTATTATTATTATTATTATTATTATTATTATTATTATTATTATTATTATTATTATTATTATTATTATTATTATTATTATTATTATTGTAAACGCTTCGCGTTGCCCGCCTCGGCCCAGCCTAGTTTGAGGGAAGGGTCAGGAACACCGAAATCCAGTGTTGGGAAGGTCCGAATCCTACTGAAAGCTTGTGACCGCACCAGTTCGCCTGTGCTAGTTCGATGTTCGGAAGCCGTCCTGCTCGGACAGTCTCGGGCAGCTTGGCTGGTCCTTGCTTGCGTGGGTTGTTGGTTGAGCTGGGCCTGAAGCTAGTTTACGGCGGGCTGGGCAGCCGCACTGAGGGGGCTGGGCTATGGCTGGGCTGGGCCTGAGGCCAGAGGCCTGGCCAGCAGGCGGACTGGCTGGGCTAGACGCTAGTTGAGCCCAGGCTGGTGAGGCCCAGTCTCGGCGCTAGATAGGCTGAGGCCTGCGAGTCTGGTGGGCTTGGGTGAGGTTTGCTTAGGCGGGTTGCTGGTTGGGCTGGGCCTGAAGCTAGTCTCAGTTGCTGGCTGCTGGGCAGCCGGACTACGCTGTTGGTTGCGCCTGGAACTTCGGCTGGGCAGGCTGGGCTGAACTGTGCTTGGGCGGGTCGCTGGGTGGGCAAGGCCTGTCTCATGCACACTTGGGCCTGAGGCTGGGTAGCGAGTTGCTGGCTGGAGCAGGAGGTCAAGGCCTGGCCAGCCTGGGCTGAGCTGCTTGGGCAGTGAGGGGCTGGGGCACGTCAGACAGGCTTAGTAGCTGGCGTAGCTTGAGACCAGTCTCAGACACGTGAGACTGGTCGTTGGCCTGAGGCCAGTCTCAGACACGTTAGACAAACCTGACCTGGCACGCTGGGCTGAGCCTGCTGTCTCAGCCACGGGGCTGCGAAGCCATGGGTGGGTTGCTGGCTAGCGGGCAGCCGGACTACGCTGCTGGTTGCGCCTGGAACTTGGGCTGGGCGAGCTGTGCTTGGGCGGGTTGCTGGATGGGCAAGGCCTGTTTCATACACACTTGGGCCTGACTGGGCTGGGCCTGAGGCCAGTCGCAGACACGTAAGACACGCCAGCAGGCGGGGTTGAGGGACTGGGCCTGAGGCTAGTCTCAGGAAGGGGCTGGATGACTTGGCGGGCCAAGCCCTGGCCAGCCTGGGCTGAGCTGCTTGGGCAGCCGGACTGAGGGGCTGGGGCACGTCAGACAGGCTTAGTAGCTGGCGTAGCTTGAGACCAGTCTCAGACGCGTGAGACTGGTCGTTGGCCTGAGGCCAGTCTCAGACACGTTGGACAAACCTGACCTTGGCATGGCCTGCTGAGAGAGCTGGTGGGCGGCCGGCATGCCCTGAGATGCGCCGGGGCCTGGGCTGGGCTGGGCTGAGGTGGGTTGCTGGTTGGGCTGGGCCTGAAGCTAGTCTCAGCCACGAGGCTGCGAAGCCATGGGTGGGTTGCTGGTTGCGCCTGGTTGCTGGGTGGCAAGTTGCTGGCTGGGCTGGGCCTGTCTCACACTGCGCGGCCTGAGGCCAGTCTCAGACATGTTAGACAAACCTGACCTTGGCACGCTGGGCTGAGCCTGCGGGCCGGCCTAGTGGCTGGCATGCTCTGAGATGCGCTGGGGCCTGGGCTGGGCAGGCTGGCTGGGCTTGCTGGGGGTTGCTGGTTGGGCTAGGCCTGTTTCAGACAAGCTTGGGCCTCAGACAGGCCTGGCCAGCAGGAGGTCATGCTTTTCAGGACAAAAAAAACATTTTTTTTAGCGATTTTTGTTTCGACAATGGACCCATGGAGCTGGACGCCGACGAACCCCGAAAATTTCAAGGCCCGCCGGACAGGAAATTGGGCCAGCCGACATGGGTGGGGGGGGGATTCTCTTTTGGAGAAGACATCTGAGCGCCCTTAAACCGAGGCGAATTACTATTATTATTATTTATTATTATTATTATTATTATTATTATTATTATTATCATTATTATCAAAGAACAAGAAACAAAAACAAACCCAAAAGCAATCGAAGGGCGCTTGGCGTACGGCTGCGCCCGTTTTCCCTCGACGCCCTTAACCCTTTGAGCTTATCCCTCCCGATCCCGCAGGTGACTGGCGCCGCCGCGGCCCTCGCGGCGCGGATCCCGAGTTCGCCGTGATGTCGTTGCCTGGTCAAAGGGGTGGAAGGAGAAAACAGCACCACCCGCAACGACCCCCCGGAAATTTGGGCGTGGCTCCAAATTGGGGGTGGAAAAGCTGGCTACCTAACCCGCGCTGTTCAATTTGAGTCACACCCATGTGAGATGCCGGATCGCCTTTGGGTTTTCCGGGGCCTGCTTCGCGGGTTCCAACAAACAGGTTCCAGTCACGAAGGGAAAATCGGGTGGTTTTCAGTCGACACGTCACCCCCTGTCCAACGGAAGTGCGCCCCCTCAACAGGAATGAGACGCAGGAAAACGGAACGGAAGAGGACCTTGGTGGAGGGTACCGAAAGGCGAGGGCTAGCGCTCCGTCCGAATGAAGCCTGCTTCCCCAGCACTTGGTTTCGGAAGCTTTCCGGTTCCAGGCATTTGGAGCCCGGAGTATTAAACCTCCGCTGCTTAATACGGGGGTTCCCCTCGAGAAGTGATGAACCCCCACTAAAAAGGGGACACCCCCTATGAATCAACCAGTTTAATTACCGTGGTTCCAAAGTGTGGGAACAAGAAAACGTGGAACCCGTGTTTGCAGATACGGAAAGTTCAGCTTGCCTTGAGCACTGATTGGTCCATTTGAGGTGATGTTAGAGGGGAGAGATAGGGGTATCCTTGTTATGGGGGGTTGCGGGGTTGTGTGATTTTTGTTTTGTTTTTTACATTTGGGCATCAACCATTTAGGGAGTCCCCTAGATCTGAGACAGCCACAATGAGCCCTGGTCGCACGACGCGTTTACTTGTGGTGTGGCGGGCCTAAAAATGACACCGTAGCTCAGGTGATTCAAAACTGATGGTTTCTGAAGTGGATCTCGCTTGGACGCTTAAATTGGTGGACCTGGACCTACATGAGACATGTTGACAATGTGGCTGTGTCTCTTATCAACATGAACTATGTTTGTCAACAGGAAACTGCCAGTTTTGAGGGTCCCCAAATTTGAGCCAAGCACATGGCACGTCCAGGCCATCCCCCTGAAGGAATGTTCAGCCCGATCTGAGGCGCTGGGTGCTTTGCCGGTCCACGCCGTGGACGATCCTTTGGCGCATGGCGCCCCTGGGGCCGGTGACCCCAGCTGGGCAACGCTCCAGTTCGCGCGAACTCGCTTGCATCGATCTGACGCACATTGGTGAGCATGACCAAACTTAGCTTGGTGGTTCCCCGCCGTCCCCTTAGCTTTTGAGCATTTCAGTGTTTAGTGGGGATGTCCATTTAACATTTAACCACTAAAAGTTCAACTTTTCTGTTAAACCCCGAAACGTAAGTGGTTGGTCGAGCCAGTACAGCCACAAAGACAGCAGGATCAAGTACTTAAATCTGACAAACAGCTTACAACACTTTGCTTCCCGACTGGTTTTGTATCCATGGGTCCCAACTCGCGACTTGCGAGTCCAGGTTTCCAGCCCCGGCCATGGACTGGCCAAAATGTCACCATTGCAGGTCACTCACGGAAAAACTTCATGTGGCTGTGGTTGTCAAAACCGTTTTGGGATCCCATTTTGGTAGAGTAGGTGAATTCACCACCCATTTTAGGACCTATTTTAGTGGGGATTGGGATGTTCACTGGGGGTACGATTTGGATTTTTGACCCATGGCCATGTGGGTTCAGCACACAAGTAATACCCGTGGCTTACCCCATCAAACCCGCAAGGGTAGTTTCTTTGGGATCGGTGAAAGTTGCTTGCAGGTCATGGACAGAGGCCATCACATGAATGGGATATATGGATGTGGCTTTTTGTTGAGGCTGCCCAATTTGTGGGTTGAAAGGGGCCAGGGGGAGCACAATGAGAAAACCAACAATAGAAGAACAAGAATGAGAGACAGCCGTATGGAGCTACGATAATTTAGTATGATGTTTTTCCGCATTCGTCCCCCGTGTCCCTTAGCGGTTTCTTTCAGTCTCAGCCATTGAACACCTTGAGGTCATGGACAGCGGGGAGATGCAAAACTGGGCCGAGCGAGCGGCTTTTGGTGGACTGCTGGCGGGGGCCTGAAATCGTGGTTTTGTCTCACGAAGGCCTCGAAACATTGCCAGACCAGAGGCTTACGCCTTTATGACGTGCTAGTTCAACCAGATGTCCAATGGTCTTTGGGTGCTCACGTGAGACTTTTGGAAAAGTTGGGTCTCGAGAGCAAATGGCCCAAGCCTGACAGGCTTGAAAAATCGAGGCCAGGAGAAGAAACAACACTATGTGGGCGTATCTCAAAGTTAGGGCCCGATCATCGGTTTTAGTTTTCGTTTCTCTTCACAGCGGGGTTGGGGGTGTGGGGAATCTCCGGAGTAGAGGGGAACACCTGCGGTAGTGTGGGAAACCAGGGTGCCACGGATCTTCATGGAGTCTTTTTGAGTTGGTATCTTAGAACTAAATGATGCAAACAGTAATGTAAGATGATACAATGATATAATTTGTATAATAACAGTCCTGGCATCCTAGGGTCGCTGACACCAAAAACAAGCACTAAGAACAAGAACGATATTAGAACACTTAATATAGCAATAGTATCAACAAAAATCGTAATTCCATCAAACAAACAAGTACCAATAAGAGAACACATCATATAGTAGTCTGAATCAAGAAGAAGAATAGGATCACATCATGTAGTATTCACCGTATCAATAGTAACAGCAGTTATTTCCCATAGCAACTGGGACCCCCGGAGGCTCACCCGGGCGGTCTGGGTCTGGGTCTGAGGTGAGCACCATGCTGGCCTGGTGGCGTGGCACTTTGGGCAGCGGCCAGGCAAGCGGAGAAGTTTGGGCAGGCGTATTTGTTGTGTTTGTGTGTGTGTGTGTGTCTGGTTTGTTTGCGTGTTCTTCTGGTTTTGTGTTGTTTTTTCTTTGTTGTCGTTTGTCGTTGTCGTGGTGTTTTTGTTTGAAGGGGGGAGGTGTTGTTTGTTGTTTGTAGTCGTTGTTGTTGTTGTTGTTGTTGTTGTTGTTGTTGTTGTTGTTGTTGTTGTTGTTGTTGTTGTTGTTGTTGTTGTTGTTGTTGTTGTTGTTATTTGTTGTTGTTGTTGTTGTTGTTGTTGTTGTTGTTGTTGTTGTTGTTGTTGTTGTTGTTGTTGTTGTTGTCGTTGTCGTTGTCGTTGTCGTTGTCGTTGTCGTTGTCGTTGTCGTTGTCGTTGTCGTTGTCGTTGTCGTTGTCGTTGTCGTTGTCGTTGTCGTTGTCGTTGTCGTTGTCGTTGTTGTTGTTGTTGTTGTTGTTGTTGTTGTTGTTGTTGTTGTTGTTGTTGTTGTTGTGGTTGTGGTTGTGGTTGTGGTTGTTGTTGTTGGTAACGGGCACACAACGACCCGTTCATTTTCGCGTATGTTTCACCAAAACCGTTTTCTTCCTCAACATGACTACATCGCGACCATCGACTACACGGACTACTAAGCAAGAACTCAGAAGCAGAGCATCGGTGGAGAAGCTCATTTTTGAAAGGACTACATCGAGACCATCGACTACCCGGACTTCTATGTAAGAACTCAGAAGCAGAGCGTCAGTGGAGAAGCTCATTTTTGCAAGGACTACATCGAGACCATCGACTACACGGACTACTATGCAAGAACTCAGAAGCAGAGCATCAGTGGAGAAGCTCAGAAGCCTAGGGAGAAGCTCAGAAGCTCACCAGCAAAGCATCAGTGGAAGAGCAATCATCAGAAGCAAAGCAATATGTATAAATATATTGGTATTATATATATATATATACACATGGTACAAGTCTCTTTATATGTACACACGCCTGCCAATTGGTAAGCACACCCGTTCAAGTGCACCCGCTCAGCACTGTGTCCATGCCTGCCAAATGGTAAGCACGCCCGTTCAAGTGCGCCCGCTCAGCACTGTATCTCAAGTGCACCCGCTCAGCACTGTGTCCATGCCTGCCAAATGATAAGCACACCCGTTCAAGTGCACCCGCTCAGCACTGTATCCATGCCTGCCAAATGGAAAGCACTGTATCTCAAGTGCACCCGCTCAGCGCTGTGTCCATGCCTGCCAAATGATAAGCACACCCGCTCAAGTGCGCCCGCTCAGCACTGTATCCATGCCTGCCAAATGGTAGGCACACCCGTGCACGCTCAGCTCTGTATCCATG